>LR538954.1:342054-499547 GCA_900536315.3 Caenorhabditis becei | reverse complement strand
GACTGGTCAAATTGATGGATGCTGCGAACGGAGTGACAGTAATTCAAGGAATGGATGATGACCCACTCGCAGTACACGGACAATCCTTCGAATTCCTTGATTTCGAAAACTTTCCGGAGTCGATGAAGAGACTTTCACTGGAAAACCGAAAGGACCGTCCCGAAGAAGACGAAGACCGTTCCGACGATGATCAGGATTCGGTTCAGGAGTTCACTACGGTATCCCTGCCGAACTTCTCATTCCCCAATGAACCTCAATATCAAAGCAATGGACGCTCGTGTTGACTATTTCAAGCACGTCATGTCACTGCCCGAGTAATATTTACTCAGAAGTATCTTTTTTAACTTTTCTCTTTCAGAATCCCGTCTACTTGCATCGGTGTCGTCACCTTCGGCCGGATTTTCAATAGATTATTCAAGGTGGACTTCGAACTTTCAATGGGAACCATGGATATCTGGCAATTGGAAGAGGCGCTGGAAGATGGACTGCCCTACCTGAATAGGTTGGAACGAGGCGATGACGTAAGTATTCTGTGAAACAGAGGATCATGTGAAATTAATTTATCTTTCTTCAGGAGTCAATGTACATGCGGCTCTGTGAAACCGAGACAGTGGAAGACACGATCATCCTGATGTGTCTGAACAAACATGGAAGTGGAGTGTTGAGCAGGATGGACGTGGCGCATGGACGAGCGTTTATGGAGAACCGAGAGGAGCTACTTCTGGGGGAACTATTCGAGAAGTACCCTGAAGACATAGCAACAACGCTCATGGTTGGTCATTACAAACTCTAATTGAAATGAGTAGCTTTCAATTATTCATTTGGTTTTCAGAGAATGCCCAGAAAGCAAACCAGTGCCAGATGTCCGGACTTCGGACTGAACCTTTCAAGCCCAATCTTGTCACTGGCTTCAATCGGAAGTGCACCATCCACGGACATCTCGATCTGATTGTTCCCCGGCGCTTCAACGTTGATTTCCGAATCTTTCTTATTTGAATTATTCTTTATTGAGTAAATGCACTTTTTTGTTTAATACTGTAGAGGTTACTTTATGGGAACGCTGGATTTTCAATAAAGTGCATGAAAATGAAAACTTCGAAAACGAACACACCACAAGAAGTCCGCCATGTTCCAACTTGAGAAACCGGGACCTCTGCCGGAGAAAAAATGGAGGAATAACGAAGATCTTCCGAAAAGTGATGCAATGAAAGTCCAAAAATCGAAAATCTCATTCTGATCGATGCTTCGTCGGATAAGCAAAGAATCGAAGTTGTTGTTGCGATCGGAATTTCACTGGGTAGATTTGCGTTAGAGCTGCACGGCGATCACATCGTCCAATGGGAAAGTGGCCAATTAGTCGATGGATGAGAATATCGATCTTAACCCTTTTCTTTCATATTGCCTCGTGATTTTATCGGTGACATCGTCTGGTTCAGAATGTTCAATGGTCGGTACAAAGTCGAATTTGAAGTGTGCATGGGGTGTGCCGACTTCTGGGATCTGATTGACGCTCTTGCTGAACAGATTTGCTATCACAAGTACATGGAATTTGGCGCGGATGTAAGTATTCTGTAGAAACGAGGGTCATGTGAAACTAACTGAACTGTCTTTAGGAGAGCCGATACATGCAACTGTGTCAATCTGAAACAGTCGAAGACACGCTGATGTTGATGGGATTAAAACAGTTCGGAGTCGGGAGATTGGCAGAAATGCGAGTAGCCCATGGTACCGCTCGATTCGAGGACGAAGACGAACTCCTAGTGGAGCTCTTGTATGTAGAGAAACCCAGAAGACATTGCGAAGAGTATAATGGTGGGTCATTTAATCAATGCAAATTCTAATTAAAATCAATTGCTGACAGTTATTTATCTGATTTTCAGAGCATTCCCGAAAGGCTGCAGAAGAGGTGTAGAAGTACTTTATACTGAGCATTCCCTTCCCTTCCGTCAACGATCGCAATTGTTCAGACTGACCGGTTTGCTCTGGGCTACTTTCACCTCAAAAACCTAACACTCTCCATCCAGGCGACATTTCCTCTGAAAGCAATATGTTGCGAAACATAACTGATCCAATAGCAACTCAACTTAAATAAGAGAAATGGCGGCGAAGCCTCTCTCTCACCCCTCACTGCTGGCCGTCTCCTCTGCGTCTCTGCCAGGCCGCGCCGGGTACATAAGGGAAAACTCTTTTACACAGAGTGCCGGCTGTCATAGCGCAGCCGGTATGTCGCTCTTCCATAACACAGGTAAAATGCGGACAGTCCATAATGGACCGGATGTGGTCCGTTCGTGGCGCGCGCGTAGAAGTCATAGGAATTTTATATGCAACTATTATGTTTCCATTGCGGACCAGGCGCGAGTCCACATGGAATACGTTACGGATCCGCCGCGAGCGGTCAGCTGCTCCCTCGCCCCGCCGCCCGCTCCCATAATGGATCCCCCGCGAGTTGCATACGTTTCCTACAATGGACCCGCCGCGAGCCGTCACACGCGCACTGTTTCTCGCCTAAGTCCGGAACCCGCTGTGGACATGTAGCAAACAGTCAGCGCATCACTCCTTTTCTCGCACAAGTCCCGAAGGCGTTCAATTTGTTTCGCTTCTTCGCGCACCCAATTGTGAAGTATTTGATGAAACGACTGATTTGAAGAATTTTTTATCTGGAAGTAAAAAATGAAAAATTTATGAGTTGATGGTGGGTGCAGTGTTCTGGCGGTGTCCATGTGTTGCTCGGTCGCTGATTTCTCCTGGTCGTTGTCTTTTCGCTTCTCAGTGCAGATCTGAATACCGATTGTTGAAAACCGAATGTGAAAGTGAAAAACTACCTTTCTCTCTGTTAAACATTGAATTCCAAGTGACAGCTACGATTTTCTGAGACGAACCTGGAATTTTCTTGATAATTCCAAGAAATAGTGACACAATTAACGAAAATACACAAATTTCCTAGAAAAAAACACTGTAAATCAGTGTAAATAAGTAATAGAATCAAAGAAAATAGAAAAATAAATTCGAAGTGTAATTTTACGGCCATAGTGGCTAGTCCTCGATTTCAACACACGCGCGATCCCCCGATGGACACACGCGCGATCCGTACATCTGCGTCGGTTCCGAGCGTCTGGTAAACTGTCCACGCGCGATCAGTGGTCGCCCGACTTCTCCCATATGCCATCCACGCGCCATCCATATTCGCAATATGGGTCGCGCGTGGGAAGGATCAGAACTTTCGGAGCGGCAAAGTGAGTTTTCTTCCACGCGCCGTCCGTGGTGCTCGCGGCTCCCCCATTACGGATGCATTATGCTCCCATTCCACGGATGGTCCATTATGGACTGTCCGCATTTTACCTGTGAATGCTGAACCCCAAGGGTTCGACAGCAGGTGCTGTCAAATTTTTTTGTCTTTTTTGTTTCACTTATTACTTTGGGTTTCGCAATCACACTAAGTCAAGAAGCGGAAAATAACCCACACATCACACGAGGTTTGAAGTTTTGTTTATTATCAAATGACTACTTTTGGTCTCCGAAAAGACTTGAAGACACTAACCAATCTTGACCTCGAAGAGCTCATCAATGTAGCCACCACCGACCGACGATCAATTTTTGGGATTTTCGTCTGATATCGGACCGTCTTGGTCCACGGTCACAACGAGATCGACGGTTTCTCTGAACTCCCCTAGAAGACATTCGGTCCAAGCAAACAACAACATCGGACTTTTAGATTTTGATTTTGAATATGACCAACACGAACACATCTCTCGAAATAGTCCGATCCGAAGTTGTGAATGAAGACAGATGAAGACAGGACCGGAGACGACTTCGACAGCAGCATTGAGCAAGTTGCTGACGAACGTCTCACTTCTCTGCAATCGCTGGATCTCAAATACAGAGTAGGTGGTCATCGTTTCTCAAAGTTTCACTTGAAAAAATGCAGAAATAATGCAGCGAGGACCTCATTTTTGATGAAAGATTAGAAAAAACCAGTTTCGACACGATTTTGAGTAATCTTACTATTACTAATTGACAAAGTCTGTCTGTGTGTGTGTGTGAGTTTGTCGGTCGCACGACTTTTCTCAGCAACCAGTGGACCATTTTCGTCGTTCTTTCGCAGAGAAGTCAGGAATTATCCTCTCAAAGTGCACGAGATTTTTATAAGAGATCCTTATTCTGTGAATAGGTCAGGAGCGCAAACTTTGCATTTTAGACCCTTTTCCCCATGTTCATTTCTAAAAAAGCCTATGTCGGCCACGTTAAATTTTTGAATTTCGCGCTTTTTAACGTGAGGAAACGGAGCCGAAGGCGACGGTTCGCACCGCCGAAGGCGGAAGACCAGGCAGAGGAGACGGCGTGAGCCGTCGCCGACTGCCTGGTTTTCTCTAATCCCATGAAATTATTAATCCACAATTTTGCTGTGAGAACTTGCACTCTGAAAGAAATCCTGAAATGTCGTTCGCCAGTGAGTCGCCTGACGGGTCTTGAAAATAATTTTTGATGGTTTCAGGGGCTCTAGTTTAATTCTTGATTCCTGTTCTATTTGTAATGTTTTATTCATTTGATTTTCAGAGAATGCCCAGAAAGCTCAACAAAACAGTGTCAGATATTCTACGGACTGAACCTTCCAAGCCCAACCTTGTCACGAGCTTCGTTCGGAAGTGCACCCTCCACGAACATCTCGATCTGATAACAATATTGTTCCCCGGCGCCTCAACTCTGATTTCTCGAGAAATGTTTCTTATTCTATTGTTGCCGCCCCTCGGCGAGTCACCTGGTGGGTCTCGCCACGAAAATGATTTCTGGCTGAAATATGGCTTTTGGACAAGGTTTTGGCACTGTTATAAATAAAAATGTTTAAAATGACATGAATTCAGTCATTTACAACCAAATTTCAGCATTTTTCACCGATTTTCAGTGAAAATAAGGTGTTTTTGGTAAAAAGCGGCAAAATACCGAAACATGCATGTTTTTGTACTGAAAACTGGTGGAAACTGCTGAAATTTGGCTGAAAATTGTAAAATTCACTTAATATTACCTATTTTCATCAGAAAAAGTCAAAAAACCTTGCCCAGAAGCCGTATTACAGCCAGAAATCATTTTCGTGGCGAGACCCACCAGGTGACTCGCCGCGGGGCGGCAATAATAATTATTCTTATTGAGTGGTAATAAATTGTCTATTTTTGTTTATATACTGTAGAGATTACTTTATGGATTTTCAATATTATTGCCGTCCCGCGGCGAGTCACCGGATGGGTCTCGCCACGAAAATGATTTCTGGCTGAAATACGGCTTCTGGACAAGGTTTTGACACTTTTTCTAATGAAAACGGATAAATTGACATGATTTCAGTCATCTCCAATCAAATTCCAGCAGTTTCCACCAATTTTCAGTACAAAACATGCATTTTCGGGTAGTTTCCCGCTTTTGTCCAAAAGCCACTCATTTTCACTAAAATTCGGTGGAAACTGCTGGAATTTGGCTGGAAATGATCGAATTCACCTCATTTTACCTGTTTTCATCAGAAAAAAAAGCCGAAACCTTGTCCAGAAGCCGTATTTCTGCCAAAAACCATTTTCGTTACGAGACTCACCAGGTGACTCGTCGCGGGGCGGCAATAATAAAGTGCATGAAAATGAAAACTTCGAAACAATAACACGAGAATGGCACTTTATCTGTGAACACGCATGTGTTAAAATGGTGCAGCGGAACATGTCCGTTCGAGTTGTTCGGAGGTAAAAAATGTGTTCAAACACATCGATCACATTCTAACATGTCAGTCGACTGAAATCAAAATTCACCGACTCCTCAGTGCCACAAGATTATCTTCTTCCTCTCCGATTGTATAATTACCATCCATTCGCGAAACCGCCTCGTTTCCGGCTCGCTTCCAGAAATTTGAGCCAATTGTGCTCCGCTTTCTATGCTCCTTCGAGACGTCTTGCGACAAATTTGGCGATTCGGAAAGTCGTGTTTATTCGACTGCGGAGCGGAGCAGAAATGAAGAAGAAACAAAGGCAAACACGACGGATCGAGTGATACTTTTCGAGAAAGCGCCTATTTTTTTGAAGCCGATTGAGAGCCACTTTTTTCCATTAAACGGACCATTAAACTTTTTGATGGATGATGGAGAGAGTGTTTCGTTTCGAAACGCTGTGTCTCGCATTTGGTTCTTGAGTAAATGGGTCTCACCAAGATTGTTTCAGAAGATCAAAGAGCCCTGCGGTTTTCAGAAGGTTCAGTTTTCCCTTCCTGATTCATTCCCCTTGATTCTCCCACATTCCGCAGTCCATTTCCTTCTTCCTCTTCTTATTTTCACCGTTTCTTCCCCAACTTCCGGCTAGAAATAAAAGCTGCTTCTTCCCCTCTGGAGCTGCCTAAATTATAGGTTCCAGATGCTTCTTCTTCTCTTTTTTCTGTTTGCATTGACGTAGAAAAGAGTAAGAAGAGAGGAGCTGCCTGCATATATAAAACCAGACCCATCTCTATGTCTTGGTTTTCGAATCCGAGATCACGCGAGAGCCCCCTCCTACAGTAGTCGGTTTGTTTTGTTGTGAACTGACCTCCAGTCGCGAGAGTTTGGCGAAGACGATTTACGTTCCACGTGTACGGCGAAAAAAACGTGTTTTGAATTGATTTTGATCTGTTTCTACAGTTTTGCTCTTTCCTCTTCCTTTTTCTTTTCTCTTTGAAAACGGTACCCGGAACAACGTTCCGAGACCAGCAGTTGACCCTTGATTCGCCAAATCCCCAAGAAAATTTTGAACTTTGCACCACTTCTCGCGCACAACTCAGCGCCTTGTCTTGTATGTGATTTGTCGTTCAGGAGGCGCAACAAGCCTCAAATATTTACCGATTCGCGCCTTTCCTTTCTTTTGCTTTCGTCCGATGCATAATATTTCTCTCGAGTTACACAAGTTCTGACCCCAATCTTTGCTCCGCCAGCTGATCCTGTTCTCTGTGTCCCCATGACTATCTTATCTCCTCTCTCTCTCTCTGTTGCACAACTGTTCCCCAGTGACAGTCTCTCTTTGCTCTTTCCCTGCCATCCACTCCGAACCGTTCTCCTGTTCTGTCTGTCCGATTGCCCTATTCTATTCCAGTCCGTCCGTTCGTATTTTGACCTGCCCTCCGCCCGTCGGAAAGTTTGCTTTCCATGCTGACCCCGCCCACTTTTGTTGCTCTAAAAGCCGATTTTTCGTGGCTGCTGCCGCCGGTGCAGTCCCGTTCTCCAAAACTCCAAAACGGGTCAAAACACGCACACCAAATATTTGCTCCTCATCGCCCCCAGTCCTGTTCATCTTGAAGGAGACACCGCCCCATCGACGGCGATAAATGTGTCCATGGCGTGTTGGCGATCGGTCAGTCTTTCGACTAGCCGCCTCTTAGTTATCAACGAGGAGACTGTCGCTTTCACGATCCAGTCTGCGTCTCCATGACCTGCACACTCTCTAGCGCCGCTCTGTCCACAGTTATCACTCGACTGTCATAGCCCGAAAAGGAGAAAGGATTAGACGATTTTTTTCGTTCAATCTCCCAAGTATCTGCTTTCCCCGTAGGGTCATTATAATCTGCTCCAGGAACTAGAAATGGGCCAGTTTCTCAGTTGATACCATTCATCTCCCACTGTTTCCTTTCGGCAGAAAACCAGTTCTCTGACCTTTTTATATCTGTCCTTACAATGTCCGAATGACGTTTACACTTTCCAGTTTCTCCCAGTTCAAACCGTTGATTCTCTTCCTACTTCATTCCGTTTCCAGGTGTCATGGACCCTCGATTCATCTTCCTCCTCGCAGTCTGCCTCGGCAGCTCCATGGCGATGCCCCGGGTGCCGTTTGTCAATGACGACGCCAACGAAACGACCACGACGGGCACGACGACTGAAGCCGTCACGACAGCAGAAGCCGTCACGGAGACCACTACCGGAGCAACCACGGAGGAGAGCAAGCCGACGTTCACAGTCGGAGACTCGGAGGGATTCAAGGAGGCTTCCCGGCTGCTTCAGAAGAGTCTGAACCTGTCTCTGGATCCTTGCGATGACTTCTTCGAGTACGCCTGCCGCTCCTGGGTCGACACCCACCCGATCCCCGATGACTTGACTTCTTACTCCCAGTTCACCGCTACTCGTGAGAAGGTGCTTGCCGAGATGAGACAGCTGTACGAGGACAAGTCCAGCGAGCCGACTTCCAAGTCAATCGCCCTTGTCAAACAGATCTACCGTAGTTGCATGGACACCGAGAAGCACAATGCCGTCGGAGCCAAGGATCTTCTCGACAAGATCAAGACGTTCGGCTACTGGCCAATGGTGCACAACGAGCAGTGGAGAGAGGGAGCCTTCGACCTGACCAAGCTTCTCTCGAACACCATCCAGACTCGTGATGTGTCCGTCTTCTTCGACTACGGACCGGCTGAGGACTCCCGCAACGTCTCCCGCCGACTTTTGAGCTTCGATCAGGGAAGCCTCGGACTCGGATACTCTACCCGTGACTACTACCTCGACGAGAAGAAATACGAGAAACAGATGAAGGCCTACCGCAAGTACACCATCGGAAAGGTTCGCTTCTACACTCAAGACGCCGGATTGACCGTCAACGAGTCGAAGATCGAGGCCGACGTCGATGAGATCATCGCTTTCGAGAAGAAGTGGGCAGGTATCCTTGTCGCAGAGGAGAACCGTCGCAACTACACAAAGCTGTACAACGTCAGAAACTTTGAAGATCTCAAGGAGTACATGCCAATTGTAAGTGTTCTCTCTAGTTTCAAACTGATTCTTCTGTTCAGATTGACTGGAAGAAACTGGCCTTGTCGACGACTCCATACCTCGTCCACTCGTACCTCAAGACCAACCCGACCATCATCATCTCCGACATCGACTACCTCCGTCAGATGAACACTCTGCTCCAGGACACTGATCCCCGTGTCGTCACCAACTACATCTTGCTTCGTTGGGCTGGATCGTGGAGCCAGGAGATCGGAAGAAAGTATGAGGACCTGCAACAGGAGTTTGCCTTCCAGATGTACGGCCGCAAGCAGAGACAGCCACGGTGGAAGGATTGTGTGAGCAGTGCCGGCGGAAAGTTGAGCTATGCTTCAGGTATTCCATTCTGAGCTCCAGTTCCAGTGTTAATCAATACTTTTTCAGGTTCCATGTACGTGCGCAAGTACTTCGATGCCAACGCCAAGAACACCACCCTCGACATGATCTCCGACCTCCAGGAAGCCTTCCGCAACATGATGCACGCCAACGACTGGATGGACGCCGAGACCAAGAAGTACGCCCTGGACAAGGGAGATCAGATGTTGAAGCAGATCGGATACCCAGACTTCATCCTGAACGACGAGAAGCTCGACGACTGGTACAAGGGACTCGAGGGAGCACCGGAAGACACGTTCAGTCAGCTCGTCGAGAAGAGCATCCAGTGGCGCAACAACTTCTACTACCGTCGTCTTCTCGAACCGGTCAACAGACAGGAATTCATCTCCAGCGCTGCTGTCGTCAACGCCTTCTACTCGCCAACCCGCAATGCCATCGCTTTCCCAGCCGGCATTCTCCAACAGCCATTCTTCGATGCTCGCTTCCCGAAGGCTCTGAATTACGGAGGAATCGGAGCAGTCATCGGGCACGAGATCACCCACGGATTCGACGACACTGGCCGTCAGTTCGACAGCGTCGGAAACCTCCGTGACTGGTGGGACAACACTACGTCGGCCAAGTTCACTGAGAGAGCTCAGTGCATCATCGAGCAGTACGCTGATGTTCAGCTGCGCGGAACCGATCTGAAGATCAACGGAAAGCTGACACAGGGAGAGAACATTGCTGATAACGGAGGAGTGAAGCAGGCATTCAAGGCGTACAAGGCGTTCCTCGAGAAGAACGGAGGCCAGGAACCGAGAGTGCCACAGTTCGAGAGCCTCTCCAACGAACAGCTCTTCTTCGTCGGATACGCCCAAGTGTGGTGCGGAGCCAAGACGCCAGAGACCAAGACTCTTCTGCTGCTCACTGACCCACATTCTCCAGAAACTGCCAGGTAAGCACAGCTGATCAGTTCCGTTCTGAAGTCGATTGTTTCAGAGTCAACACTGTTCTGTCGAACCAGCCAGAGTTCGCCGAAGCGTTCAAGTGTCCAGCCGGCTCGCCGATGAACCCCACGAAACGATGCGTCGTCTGGTAATCAACAAGTACGGGAAAGAAGCCAACCACGTTGGCGTGCTTTATCTCATCCTCAGATCCTGCAATCGCAAGTGATGCGACAAACTAATCTTTCTGAAACGTATTCCCCCACTCTTAGCTGTATATATTGTTTCAAACAACAGCCCCCCGACACTTTCTTCTGTATTTCCCCATGTATTTTCACTCTTTTCTGCTGTGTTAGCCTTCTCTTTTTTCGGTATATCATATTGATAGATGTCCCTGCTCATTCCAGTCAGTCGTTCAAATGAATATTTATCAATTTTAAGAGTTGCTTCTTCAAAGAGTTGAAATTCCAAAGCATTCCGGAGTGACAGACCGCCGTTTTCCTATTTTTGGAGAGTATCTTGTATGGTTTCGACTATTATCGGACCTCGACTTGATGTTGGATGTGTTCTGGCCTACGAAAATCACCTCGATTAAACTTTACACATGTACCTATGACGCGTTATTGACATAAAAAAAAGAAAATCGGATTCATTTCTTTTTTCATGATAATCCGTGCCGAAAAAGAAATAAATTATGGATCAGTTTACAAATACATTGAGATTGAGTTTCACCGGTTAGACAATCTGTTCGAGTTGTTTGGCGTAGAAGATGGTTTGGGTGGCGATTCGCACGGTGTCCAGGCTGACCGGCTTGTCCTGGGCCACTTCCACTTCGAAGACGAAGCGCTCTCCATCCAGGTGCCATTTCCTCTGAAAAAAACGTTACTAGACAGAACCGATTTACAATCAACGTACGTCTTGCGCATACTTTTGCATCTGCTGGTCGTTGTCGAAAAGAAGCATGATAGTCGCATCCTTAGCAGTCAACACCTTGAACGACTTCTCGATGGATGAGGCGATTTCACGGCGGACAGTGTCGAGCATGATTTGAACGAAAACTGCATAGTACGGGCTTGGGATGTTCTTCTCGGTCAGCACAACCTTGTTGTAAGCTCCCTCCATCAGACTCTGCTCGATGCGGACGGGGGTCGTGATGTAAGCGTTGCTGTTCTGTTCACTCTGAGGAATCGTCTCCAACAGCATGTGGAAGTCGGAGAGTCGGTTGCTCGCGAGAAGGAACATCAGGTGAAGGCCGGTCATCAAGTGCTTGTTCTCAGCGTTCTTTGGCACCATCGTGTAGTAAGTGTGCACTTGGTTGATGTAATCATCGAATGACTCGAAATCGTGCTTCAAAATCGCGAGAAGGACGGAAATCTCATACAAATCCCTGGAAAATGACTATTAAATATCGATTATAGCAGAAATAGCACTTACTTCGATGCCAAAGTCGCTTGTTCCTCATTCAAACTGTTTTCGCTTCCAAGAACGGCCTGAAAATGGGAAAATTCGACAACATATCTGCGATAAATAATTTACCGTCAAATCGTTCAGGGCTTTTTCGATTGCGGCGATGTCTTTCGGCTCCTTGGCGAAGACAGCCAGAAGAGTTTTGTGAGCAGCGGCCATTTTCTGAAAAAAATGTATTTTAAAAAATAAAGTCAGTGCAAACTGCGAATAAAATTCGAAAAAGCAAAAGAAAGGGAAAATAAAATGAAAAGAGGCTTGCTGCGGCGCTCCGTAAATCTACACGGTGACAATTTGGCGGGTCTCGCCACGCACCGCGTTTAAATCATGTGCGCCTTTAAACTAGCGTTGTTTTTTTCGGAGAGCGCTCTCGTTTTTTGTTGTTTCCTCGTTGTTTCCTTTTTGTTTCCAAGAAAATCAAATATTTTTCAACTCATTGAACGAAAATTGCTGTTAATTCATTGAAAATTCACGTTTAATGCACTCTTCTGCACAATATCCGCTTAATAATTTTGTCACAACCAAAGTCGATGATATTTCCAGATCACATTTGCAATGACCGTTTCCGTTGCTTTCAGAACTCTCACGCAAGTGAATTTCAATCTGGTTCTGGAGGACAGTCTGACGGTATGTCTTAAATTTACGCTGTTATCCAATAAATTTTATGCCTTACAGATCGCTGATGTCAAAACTAAGATTGCAGAGGGAAGAGGCGCAGAGTTTGCTCCAGAACACCAGAAGCTCATCTACAACGGAAAAGTGAGTTATTTCATTAAAAACGTTATCTAAAGCTAATTGTCAGATCCTCGACGACAACTCCAAAGTCTCAGAGGTCGGTTTCGACGCGAGCAAGTTCGTCGTTGTTATGCTTGCCAAGGTACACTCAATCTCTCTATTCATGGTTAAATCTGAAAGTTATTCTAGAAAAAGGCCACAGAAACTGCTCCAGCTCCTGTTGTCGAGCCAACTCCATCAGTCGCTGCTCCTGAGCCAGTTGTCGAGCCACCAGTTGCTGCGCCGGTCGCTGTCGCTGCTGCAGATGCTCTGACGTCGGAACAAGAGGCTTCCGTTTCTGCCATTGTTGGAATGGGCTATTTGCGCGAGCAGGCCGTGGCTGCTCTCCGAGCTGCCTTCTGGAACGCAGACCGTGCTGTCGAATTCCTTCTCAACGGAATCCCTGACGATCTGATCGAGCATGAGCCGGCGGCACTCGGTGCACAAAACATTGCAGAGCTCGATGACGACGCGAATGAGGACCTGAACATGCTCGCAAACATGCCGCAGCTCAACGAAATCCGTGGTTTGATCCAGCAAAACCCCGAGATGCTGGCCGTTGTCCTCCAGCAAATTGCTGCCGCAAATCCGAGACTTGTGCAGACGATTCAGAACAACCAGCAAGCGTTCATGGATATTCTGAATGGTGTGCCAAACGCTGCCCCGGAAGGAGGTGCGCAAGGAGGAAACGCCGGGGCCGAAGCCGGAAGACCACGTCGTCATGTGATCCAGATCAGCGGAGAGGAGGCAGAGGCTATCGAGAGAATCAAGGCTATCGTTGTCAATGCCCCAGAAGCTTTGGTTGTTGAGGTATGAGCTCGTTTCATTCTCATGCTTTTCGCAAATTAATATTCCAGGCATATTTCGCCTGCGACAAGAACGAAGAAGCCGCGATCAATTTCATTTTCAACTCATTGGTAAGCGTTCACAATACTACACCCAAACTACGTCACTAATTACAGGATGAACAATAAACGGCAACATCTCATCAATTCATCTATCATCATATGCCCACTCGACAATTATTGCGCCAAACATTAATTTATTTATTTTCCGCTTTTGTAATACGCTCCTGATCATAATTCCTTCTCGAAAAGCAATGCCTAGACTTGGTCTTCCAGTACAGCTATCGCTTCTCTCGTCGCTCCATTTCAAAAAATTTTTAAAACCAAAAAAAAAAACAGCACCCGAAACGTTTTTCTAAGAGCCTTTTTGATTTTCGCCCAAACCATTTATCACACCAACTCGCGCTCTCTGATTCTCTCTTCTTACCCCGTTCTTTTTGCTACCACTTCCTCAAAAACAGCCAGTTGTATGATATTGCGGCTGAAAATAACAGTTATAATCCTCGTGCCTACTGTCTATATATTTGAGAGAAATTGATTTCCCCGTCTTCCCCCAGTTTCATTCATTTGTTGTCCCCCGCTACTGGTAGGGCTTATTGTGTGTAAACTCGTATGTCACCCCCATACCCAAGTTTCCGTCCCACTTCTTCAACTTTTGAAATATCCGCATTGTGTGCGGTTCTACGCCTTCTATCTGGCCTAACTTGAGATTCTTTATTGTCATTCAATCGGGAATAAAAGTTACTCCGTTACAAAATATTCGAGTTTTCATCCCATGCGATATCGTCAATACATACCGTAAAATGCCCATGAAACAAAACCAGTGAAACTTGATCCAGATGTCAGGAAAAATTAGCGAAGAAGTTTTGAAAGAGCAGGAGGAACGAGCAGAATACGTGAAGAACATTGGCATCGAGTACAGGTTCGGATGCTATGAGGTGAGGATTATCACTATCAACTGATAACTGACAGAGATAATTCAGGAGAAACGGCCGGAGTCGTGTCAGTTGCTCGGCGAGTACATGGAGGCCCTGCAGCAGAACTTCCAGTCGGCACTGACTGTTTTCAAGAAGAATTGCGACGAGAACAGATATCCGAAGTCATGTTTCAAGTACGGAATGTACATGTTGGCCGGCAAAACCGAAGAGAAGACGCTGAACAAGATGATCCGGCCGATGACGATTGCGTGCGATGCGAACATCCCGCAGGGCTGCAGGTACTTGTCGCTGGTCTACTGGAACGGAGAGAAGGATCGGAAGCCGGACTCGCGGAAAGCAGAGCAGTACATGCGGAGGGCCTGCGAACTTGAGGACGGCGAGGCGTGTTGGCTGCTGAGCACGTGGTACATGGGAAACAAGGAGAAGTTCAAAGTGACCGCTGCTGGAGAAGCCAAGGTGAGGAACAACTTTCACAAATTCAACGAAAAATTATATTCCGGGAGGTATATTTGTCCCGTGAAAGAGTAATTTCGCCTAACTGAACATTCTCGTTCTCCTTCGCTATCTCATAGTTTTCACCGAAAATTTCGTTTCGCGAATTCGCAAATTCTCGTTACATCACAGATCAGAAGACGGCCACGTGTACCCGGCTACAATAGCTTCGTAGACGAATTCGGAATTAGAACAGACGCGTGCCGCTCTATTTCTGTCCCTTTATTCGTTTCCTTCCTGTCAGCTGGTCAGTTACTACTCACTGGACCTTGTTACTAAATAACCCTCTCTAAAACTGAAAAATGTGAAGAATGTTGAAAACATGAACGGATTAAAATAGAGTCGATAACACCCGAGACACAAAAAATGACGTCGTCGAGTACTGTAGTATTTGTGTGCATTTACGTTTTTCAGGAGCTCGATCGGTCGGAACTCGGCGAGCTGTCTCGCGACATGAACAAGAGTCTCGAGTTTGCGATCCGCGCCTGCGAGTTGGACATCCCGCAGAGTTGTGCGAACGTGTCACGAATGTTCAAGCTGGGAGATGGCGTGCGGAAGGACCTGGACGAGGCGAAGAAGTACGCGGACCGAGCGAAGGAGATCATGGACGCGATGCGGTCGAAGGACACCAGTGGCGGATTCACCGGATAATTTGCTGATGTTTTCTTTTTTCTTTGATTAGGCGTTTTGTTATGATAGTAAACTGTTTATTTAGAATCATGAAACAAGAGGGAGAGAGTGACCAGTTTGTTTTGAAGTTGAGGATCGATTTTGAGATCATGGCAATGAGAAAAGAGGGACACGGTTTACCAACTCTACAGATATAAATAGGGAACTAGACGAGGACTCGGAGCGATGGAGTGAAGTGTGGATGAACTTGGAAATGGAGGGAAGAGGTGGAATGGTCAGGTCGAGCATGGAGACGGTGCGACCAGGAGAGGGGAGATCGGAGATGGACTGGCAAGGATCCGTGGAGGTACGAGTTGAGAAGGTTCTGGAAAGAGGAGAAATTAGATAAGGGAGGATCGGAAGGACTGCTTACCTCGATGAATCCCTTGTGTTCTTGGATCCACGACTCGATGGTTGATGCGAACTTCTGGAAGTTTCTGGAGCTGGCCGTCTGCAGGATCTTGATCTCCTTGACACGGAACTTGGCACTCCAGGAGACCAATCCGTCTTCTGGATGCTCGACGACAATGTCTTCAAGAGTCAGCTGGATGTCCGACTGAATACTAAACAGCTCTTTCTTGGCAGAAGTCGTCAGTGTCGTGGAGAGAGGAAGGCGCAGAGAGACAGTGTCGTCGGAGTGAATCTTGACTGATGGGCGGTCGAAGAATGACGATTGGATGTCTCCGTCCTCGACGAATCGGCATTCAGAAGACGTGCACTTCTCCAGAAGCTCCTTGATCTCCGGGACGTCGTTCCAGAGGAATCTGGTGTTGGCAGTTGAGTACAACTTGGAGAGTTCTGCATTCACGACGCTCTCACTGACAGCCACTCGGACTGCAGAATCGTCATCTGGAGAGGCATTCTGGAGAAGGAGGTCGACGTCGATATGGGATGGATGGTTGCCTTGGCTGATGTCGGTGGCCTCGGCGAAGTGGAGAAGATGGGAGTTGAGTTTGGAGAAGAAGGAAGTTGCTTGGAAGCAGGCGGCGTTGCGGAGTTGATCCATGAGGTCGGTCTTGATCTTTGCGGAAATCTGTTCGGGGAGCACTGGGCTCAGCGTGACCATCGCCTCGTCGACCTCCAGGGTGCATGCGTCAGGAGAGGGCGTCTGCAATTTGTTGATGAGAATGAGACATTCAGAAATTCCTTGGGGTATTAGAGACGAGGTGTTAAGATACTTATCAAAGTGGCCGAGAAGGAGACTTACAAACTTGGTCAGACCGTTTCTCTGTACCGGAACGGACAGGTGGAAGTGCTCGAGGGTCAGTTCGAATTGGCCTTCTCGTTTGGTTTTGTAGACGGCCGAGTACTGTCCGAGCAGGCGAACCGAGCCACCGAGCAGTTTGAATGTCATTTGTGATGGGGAAGAGGAGGTCTGGAAAAGGAGGAACTGATAAGGAAGTCGGAGAAAGTGTGACTCACCTCGTAAGACAGTCTTGGCATTTTGAGATCTACGACTTGAAGATGATCAATGGTGACTTCGAGACCGAGGTATGTGCCACGGAATGGAGAGGGTCGGAGACGGAGAAGGGACTCGTGGAGGGCGGACATCTCCTTTTTGAAGACGTGGGCGACGGCTTTCGGAGTCATCGAGACGACGACTTCGGCGTCGACGCGAGCCGTCGTCAGAAGCGGGAGCAGAAGAAGGAGGAGGAGGCGGGACATCGGAGGACCGTCAGCTTGTGAGTGTGAGGAGAAGAATGAGACACGCTGCAACACAAAAACGGTTTGTTACAATTTTCAGTCAGTCAGTCATCAAGAAATCGAGAGTGAGAAGGCGAAGAGATCAAGGGACACTGAGAGAGTTTTGGGGGGCGACACGGGGCCCCATAACTGGTTCAAGACGAGGCAAAAGCGGGGCTGCTGCTGCGGTGCGGAGGGTGGTGATAAGAAGAATGAGAGAGGTGGAGAGGAGGGCGACAGATAACGTGACAAGGGGCGGGGGGCGAGAGGGCAAATATTTAGGCGATTACGGTATATGTATATGTTTTTTCAGGAGACTGCCACGTCAGCTGATAAGGAGGAATCTGTGTGTGGGCGCGAGCAGTAGTCATCACCGAGATGATGCATTCCTGAGTGTCGTCCTAAGAATGATGGCTGGGAAGGCGAAGACCGGAAGCTACAGTAATCACACGTCTAGTGGCAATGTGCTAGGCAGAAAGTTACTGTAGCTTTTCGTGACGAGACCCAGTTTGGCACTTGAAATGACTGACCAGTGGCGCTTTTAAAGAAGGGAAAGGGCAGGCGGATAGTCTTTTGACGTCACGGAAAACTGTTCGAGGAGAGAGAAGACGATCTTCAAAAGTTGGAAGATCGGACGGACTGCAAATCAGATCAGCGGCTGCAGGCGGGCCTACCGTAATGGGATTTTGACGAGTCGTGCCAACTGACACTTTCGTCGCCCTAATATAATTGGAATCGGCCTGGGGGCGGGGCTAGTCTTTCATCGTTGGAAGATCAACTTCCAGAAAAAGTGGACGGCCGGCGAGGAGACACAGATATCGGCGACGTCACAAGCACAGTTCGGTTATCTTTTCTGCGGTCGCGCGGGGCGAGTTTCCTTTAAATCTATTTTGGAAGAAGTGGAGAAGAAGAGAGATTCGCTGATTTTGATGTCGAATTGGATTTGATAAGCGGAAATTATGAGGTGAGAGAGTGTGGGGAGATAGGAGAGACGTTGATAATCTGTGGTGACAAGTTGAAAGTTCAGAACTTTCGAAGACGGAAAGGAAGTGGTCACGGCGGATGGTCTACAGGTGGATGGATCAAAAAGCAAGTGCGCTCCATCGGACTGAAGAGACAAAAGAGGATGAAGCCGATCGGGGCAAGCTTCGGCTAACAAAGACAAAATGATATTTCAATATTCTCGTTTTCATTCGAATATGCGTCTATCAGAGTCTGTCTGATATGAAGCCTCAAGCTTCAGCCCCGACCAGGTCTCGCCACGCAATTCGAAAGAAAGCTACAGTAATTCGGTGAGTAGCATGTGTGGAACAAACGGTCTCATGATGACTTCTACCAGTATGGTGTTTGTCTGTTTCTGTCAATGTCAGTGAAAGTCATCAGAAGCGGATTCTGATTCTAGACCAGAAAGACGACCACAAAGTGGAATCAAAATAGTCTCAGTCTGTGAATCTTTTATAGGGACAAAAGATGAAATCACTCAGAATCCATTGGTGATATCATTTACATCCAAACGTCACTCCATCAGTACGGTCTGAATGCTTCTTTCGTATTCTCAAGACGTCAGCGCAGAAGTTTGCGGTCAAACAATGAGTTGGCGGTCAGAGGAACCAATTTTTTATTCTGAACATTCACAGAAATGTCCAAATGTCTAATCTGCCGACTTTCAGTGTTACGAACTCTGTTTTCTTGTGCGTAAGCTGACAGTTCCGTCCGCAGACACCGTACGTCAACTCGCACATCTCGTGTGTACAGTCGGACGGAGGCGGAAGAAGATTAGACGATCAAGTGGCCGATCGACGACGGTTTGTACATGATATATGATATACCAAAGTTCACGAATCATGAAGATCAAAGTTGAGCGGACAGAAGAAGCTCCGCCCACTTTGAATGGTACGGTATTATCAAGAATGGGTATAAAAGCGACGTGGTCATGGACAAGGCTGGCAAGTGGAATGATGACCGCTTCGATCTCTTCCTTCCGCCCTTCCTCTCCTTCATATCGCTACAGTAACCGCCGGAAGTGGGAACTGCGCGAGCGGAGAGATCGGAGACGGAGAGAACATCTTCAAAGAGCGCGAATCAGACGCCCGAAATAGACATTTTTGCGGGACGAAATAGTGGAGAGCGACGAGGAGACGCAGAGGGGAAACGTGATTTCTTGATGATTTATCAGTGTTTGATGAAATGGGAACTGACACGAAAACGTGCAGGAGCAGCCGGAAGACGGATCCAAAAAGTGTCTTTGAGGGGGAAACTAGACTGTCACAGTTGACATCGAATTGGTGGTAAAGGGGACGAATCAAAGGTACAGTATTCCTTGTTTCAAGAAAAGGAGAAAAAAAAAGAAAACAGCTCTCGAAGAACATACGTTTACTGATACTGTCATTTTCATCAAAACTTTGTATTTGTGATTCAGAATCCTCGACGTCATCAGAAGGACCTTCCAGGACATGCCTTCAACTTCATAACATCCCTGATTACCCAAAGATCCCCCACTTCTATCATTGTTTTCTGTGCCTTATCTATTTTTAGCCATCCTTTCTCGTCTGGGTCCATCTGAACCTAATCTTTCCAAGTTTTTCACGTGATGATTGCAATTCTTTTTCAAGTTATTATCACAATATCTGTAGCGGGTATGTACGCGAGGAAGAAGACTACAGTGACTTTTCTGGCCGAGGGAGAAAGTTTTATAATCAGTGATGAGCAAGGGGTGATCGGAAAAGGCAGCTGAGAGCTGAATTGTAAGCTGCTGTTCTTGAATAGTTTCGTTAGTGAAACATCGTCACTGTTGGGATCAAGTTGGAAATAAATAAATGGAGAATTGGAAACTTTATTGAAAAAAAAACTCTGCCATTATAGATTCAAATTCAAGTTCAGATTATACGAAAACTTCAAAAGACCAGGTGATGAGCAAGAGAAAAACAACACTAGAAAGAGCTGACAAATTTGAAGGGAAGGGAAAAGAACAAGATAGTCGAAGATGTAGTCATCACAACCACGTGGCATGGACAGTGGCAGGATCTGAAACGTCTGTGCGTGCAGTCTGGCATCCGTCGATTCACGAGTTGAATCAGCAACAGATCATTGGAGATGCTAAAAGATTTGTAGAAACGATGTTGTTCCAGCGCTTCCAAAAAGTCCACTCCGTTTCCGAGCATATTGAGAAGTCTTCTTTTTCTCGTCGGATGAGCCCCATCGGCACAGCTCTGTGAAGTTTGAAATCAGGGGTGATCATATCACGGTGACAACGAAACATGGCCAATTCTGATTCAGTACATCTCCTAGTGACGTTTCATGGTCCTTTGAGGACGGGAAGGAAACTTCTGAATTCCAGAATCTGTGGAGTCAGGTTGTTTCTGGATTGCTTCTAGAATATTCGAATGGCGGTTCCCGGAGTTCCAGAAGCTTTCCCTCCCTCCCCCTCTCTCTTCTAGTTCCCTCCTAAATATTACTGTAAAATCAAAAAGCTTTTAGCTCCCTTCCCGTAAAGTGCTCCCTTTGATTCCAAAACCATTGTAAAGTGTCCTTCTTCACTTCCCCTTCTTCCTCCCTTATGCCAAATTATACTGTAATACAAATATCTTACGGGGCACTAAAACATGGGAAAGTCATTCAAATGCCTCCAAATGGCCAATTCCAATTACCATATCTCCCACGTGCAACAGGGTGATAAGGAGCTGGCGCAGCTGTGTGGAGAAAGATTTGATTAGCTGACGAGATTTGGAGAAAAACAGAACGGATATAGAATGTGTTATCAGTGTGGCAATCAACAATACCCAGAAGCTCGTTCAGCAATGCCTTCTTCTTCCCCTGAATCCCTCGGTTTTGCTCAAACTTCAACATTCTCGAGAGCAACTGGCTACAGCTTCAAGTGCATGCTTCAGGTTACCGTGGAGTGTCCTTTGACGGATTTATGTCCAGCAACGTCGAGAGTCTCAAATTGAGGATTCTGGACGATTGAGGACTAGTACGATTGGAAATTATGGGGAAGAAGGAGCTCGAAGTTTGTCAATCAGCAGGACAAATTGACGGTTTGGACGAAAGGACGGCTCGCGGAGCAGCCGGAAACGGATGTTGTGGTAGAGGAAAGGAGGCCATCTGGAGAAGGAGATCTGGGGTTTCAAATGAAAGGGCATACTTCCTATCCAGGTGGCGGATGCTGCACGGACTCCTTTGAAATTCCGCAACCAACAGTTTGTGATGAAGAGAATCACAATACTCATAATCCCAGTCTATGAAATGTTGCAAAAACAGAATTAACGCGAGATTAATGGAAAAGTTCCAGGTCAACCTATTTCACTCTAACGCTCTGCCTTAGCTTCCATGTAATCAGCTCCATCAACGATTTGTCAACACATCCACATTCAGCCCGGAAGATTCTAAAACTCCCTCCATATGGTATCCAAACATTCCGATTGTTGTTCACATTCACACCTGGAAACTCGAATTCCCAGTGGTTTCCCCAGTTTTTCATGTTTTTCGTGCCTCTTTTTTCATGTTTTTCTCTTCTGTTTTCTGATAATCTATACCCACCAACATTACTATTCCTGCTCACCGGAAACCGTTTTCACAGTTCTCGTCTAATTACTTGTGTTCCCATGGCGCTTCCCTTTGTCTGATTTCCAGCTTCATTCTCAATATTATATTTTTCCCGTTCGCTTCTCGCCGTTCGCTTCCCCACAATTATGAGCGTTCGTCAGCAATTTATAATTGTTCCCTGTAAAACGGACTGTGCCACCTGACCAGATGGGCCATTGGAAAGGATCATGATGCAATTTAAGCTTCTAATTGAAAAGGTCGCAATGATTTCAGTGCTTACATCCAAACCGCCGATTCAATTAGCTTTCCGTTTCCAATTTTTGTCGAGCCTTTCCGTCAATATCTTCCGAATCCCCGACGTAATCCATTTTTAGAGGCCATTGAACATTTGCATAATCTGAAAGCTTCTGCACGTCCCCTTGAATCGAATTTCCGATATTACTCAGTTCTGTTTCCAACATTCCCGTCTCGTTCCTTTTCAACATGTCCCCATGTTAACTTGAACTCTTCTAAAGATATCTATACGAACACAATGAAGTCGGCAAACATTCCGTGTGTCCATTGTGTTATTGTCTGTGTGGTGACACCGTCGGTTTTGAATGATAAAAGAGCGGATAGAAGAGGGACTGATAAAGTGAGATGGCTCAGACAAAGAGAGAAACAAAAGAACGGTTGTAACAAATGTCTGCAGTGTGATGATTTCGAAAAAATGAAGAGAAAGGATCCCTCGTTTCTCTCTCTCTCGCGGGGCGAGTTTCGAAATTCGAAAGCACCGAACCAGCCAGTGATTACGCGTTTTACGCGTTTGAGTCCGTTGTGATAAGAGCAAAAGTACATTGTGCGAGGGAGAAAAATTATTATATTTCACTGATTTTATTTCCAGATCGGTAATGATAACGTTGGAGAGAAAGTTTTGAGCGATTGATTGAGCTCGAAATGATTTGTCTATTCATTTGAGATCTGACTTTTATACTGATAAGTCAGAGGGTGATTGTGTGAGACAGCTTCAAGAGTGCGTGGAAGTTTTAGAAAAGGTTCAAATAATCGGTTTGGGAACGCAACTTTTTGAGAACTAGCAAATGAAGGTATGATTGTGAGAGAGTGGAAGTATGGATCTGTAATTGTGAGTTTTCGATTTTTATCAGAGAGGTTGTCTTGGTAAGCATGTTCTTCAGTGTTCCGTGTCTTCGAAAGTAGTGGGATTGGTTGTCAAGTGAAAAACTATCATTTTTCATACAAATTTGGAAGAAATGGATCCTAATAGCCGGCTAAGCGATCCGTTGGGATGTCACAAAGTGGAAAAACCAACGACTATTGAATGTCCCTGTTCCTCCGCTCGCCACTGCAATTAATGACGTATTGTTCGCGGTTCATTTTGGGTATAGCCTCGGCCAACTCGCAGTCTCTTTCTTCCTAGTCCCCAGCCTTGCTGAAGGTCGCTCATTCGCTTCGCCGGCGCAGCAGATGGTGCGGAGGAGAGAGAGAGAGAAGCACGCAGACATGGTCGCCGGCTTTTTATTGATTGTCGGCTGGTGGAGAGGCATCATAGCCGGATGAGAGACGCTGAGAGAATGGGGAAGACAGAGATGCACCTGTTTGTTTGAACGACGACCCCCGACCACTTTTCTTTCTTTCCCTCGCGACGCAATACATTTGATGATTCAGAGATAGAGAGGGACAGACGGCGCAGAAATAATTGTGACGTGGATGTGATAAATGAGGAGGCTGGGAACAAAGAGACGAAATAAGCAGTCTGGCTATCCGATGATCTTCAGTCGCGAGATTAGCGAAGATTATAGGTAGGATTCGTTGGCATTTACGCTTCTCGAACACCTAGAGCCTCTTTTCCAAAAAACAAGAAACCCCTCCGAAATTTTGATTTCGCAACCGTAAGATTACTCAACCTTCTATTCTTACGTGATGTGTAACCTTGACAAACATGATCTTCAGTCTGTCTGGGACGAAGTGTCAAGAAGGTTCGATGAGAAAAACGGACGGTCGCAATGTGACCAGCTCGTCCCCCTAATTATGAAGGCGAATCGAAAGTTTGCCGGCGCACACGCAAACAAACGGGTCTCATTTGCATGTATCACGTGAGACGTCTAACACCGAATGATTAGTATTGCAAACACGCCTCTTTCTGACGACCTCGTTCCTCTCGGACACGTCTTCTGATATCATGAACTCGGAGAAGCCGCTGAATTCAAGAACAGGTGGAATTGGGAAGTTTTGACCGGAGTGAGCGTACACACCAAGCTGACGTGTAATAGTGTGTATGTGGAAGCATTTGGGGTGGTTGGCCTCGCGGCAAACACTCACCCCACACACACACACACACCCCGGTCGTACTAGCGTTTGCAGTCCGACCCCTCCACGCCAGCGTCTGCGTCCTCCGTTCAGTACACTTACTCTAGTCACGCGCATCGATTCGCCGACCAGAGAGCGAATTGCGTCCCTCTCGCCTTCCTTCCTCGCTCGCTCGCAGCCGGCCCCGTCGGACGTCAAATCAAAACACTCGTCGCTCGTCGTAGCCTAGTAGTTCGGCTGCGCCCCGCCGCCTCGAGCCTCTCGAATTGGCCCTGAAGCCGGGACTCGGAGTATAAATGCGAGAATGGAAAACAGTGTTCGAAAACGAGATTACTGTAGGGATACGGTGCTGGAATCAGTCGGATACCCGTGGAAACTGAGAAATGAGACAGGAAATTGTTGACCTAGATATCACGGAATCGGCAACAAAATGAATTTTTTTCAAATTTTACCAATTTTTTTCCGGATAAAAATGGCGTTTGTGGATGAGAATAAATTGCAAACTCTAAAATTTTCAGTCGGAAGCGACGGCTTCATTTTTCCGATGAAAAGGATGGGAGATTTTGGTTGGGGCATATCGAAAGAGGACGCACGGACACGACCAAAGCGCGTATGTGCTGTGTGTATGTGGGGCCGCCGCGGGTGAGAAAGATGATGATGGTTGGAAAAGACGCGAAGGAGAGGCGAGGCCGGTCGCGACGGCGATTTAGACGAAATATCGTCGCCCGGGCGGAGACTTTCTCTCTGTGTGCTGAAGATAGTGCTTCAGCAGACGGCTAGAGGGCGTAGATGCAATTACAAGCCGGTTGAGATGCAGAGAAAGAGAGCGCGACGGCTGCGGTCCCGGTTTTGTGCGAGCGATGCAAGGCGAGTGAATGACAACGCGACGGGGGCCTCTGGCGAGCGCGACCGTCATGTTGCTTGTGAGTGTGGTATGTGTGAGTGTGTGTGAGTGAGTGGATTCGGAGGAGAGCGGAGGGGGGCCGACGACCTCCCGCCAATGCCCCCGTCGCCCACCCAGACACCCGTTGAGTGTCCCTTGAATCGACGTGTCCATCGTCTGCGGCACTGTCCTGCCTCTCTCCTTGCCTACAGCTCTTTTTTGACCTCCCCTCACCGGCTGGCTCTGTTTTCGAATTGGTCGTCTCGATAGATTCGTGTTTTTATCACCGTTCATTTCTCTACAAGTCATACTCCCTGTCGTAAACCATTTTCCCTTCACCAATTCTGCTGAGTAGATCAAAACATGCGCCCTGTTCCAGCACAAACGTTTTGCAATGTTGAAATGGTGCCACCTCCTAATTCAGTGAGGGATTCTCGCCATGTGGCAATACGTGGACTACCTCCCTCGACTTCAGAGGAGAGCTTGCGTGATTTCCTCGGCAGGTAGCTCTCTCCATCTAGAAACCGTTATCCTAATTGATTTTTGAAGATTCGGTCGCCTGCACGGTGCAATCAGTCGGGTGGAGAGCCAGGGCCAGGAAATCATCTACGCCAGTTTCGTGGACAACAGATCAGCTGCAATTGCCTGTACAGCTGAACGGTTCGACAAGAACAGTGCGTGTCGTATCACGCTCTGCAATCCAGATGACCGCAAGCGACCGTAAGTTTTTGCTTCAAGCTTTCGTTGTCGTGGGTTTGAAAGGCTTTTCCTGTTCGGAACAGCTCGAATGTTGTGCTCTTGTCCGTCGGGGTTGTGTTGTTGCATGTTTTGTCCGAAAGTTTGATACCTCCTGAATTTGTGCTTTATTCCGATATCCAACTTCTTTCTGTCAAGAGTTTCTAAACCAATTTATCCATCCATATAGCTCAGTTCCCTGCCAGATTATTGGTAAGGCACACAAGAGACGATACCGCTTTCGTAGACCCAGAGAAATAAGAACAGGGCGAGATTGTTGACCCTAGCCGATGCGGCCGATGACGACCCCAAGCGGGTCGCGCGCACCAGACTTTTTTACCCTGCCTTTTTCTCTGTCAATTTTTTCGCGATTCGTTAAGATTTGCGCCGGCGCCTCCTCCCCGCACAGTTCATTCCCATCGCGGGATTCTGACCGCCTCGTCTACCGTCTGTCGATCAGTTTTATTGTCACTTGGCCCTATGCCAACTACCCAGTAATTACTGCTTCACCGAACCCATTTTGCCTGTTACAGGCCTGATCCCTCCAACTTTGTCGCCTATATTGTTGTATTCGAAATACCAGTGGGACCATCAGAAAAGGACGTGTTTGAGGCGGTGAAGGCACACTCAAAACGCCACGGCCTACCTACCCATATCTATATCGACGCGTCAGGTGTTGATTATGGGTGGTGGAAGGCGCGTGTATCTTTCGTCAAGTACGGTTTCTCACTTAGCATTCGCTAAAAGTTTTGAATTTGTTCAGGCTCAATACGGAGGAACTGAAGGCAGACCATTCTCTGATTCTGGGTAACCCTCCACAATTTCGAATATCCCGCCTGAAAGAACCGTACTAGCAAACCTCTGTCTCGGTATCTGAACTGTTTCGTTTTGCAGGCCGAACAGCCATCCGCCATGCACACCATCCACTTCTAATCCGCCCGTCCGTGAAGTCAGCACTTCGACTTCGGTGCATGTTCCAAACCCGGATAATCACAACAGGGCGTACTTTGAGAGGCGATTCCAGAAGTATGGGCATGTGCTTGAAGTGCTACTTCTTGCGACTAGAGACAGACAACCGTTCGCAATAGTTCAGTTCGGATGCTTTGAGCATGCTCGCAGAGCCCTCCGAGACACTGACTACCCGAAGGTTAGTCTACTCGCGACATTCAACTGTTCATCTGGCTCGTTTCAGCCAATGGACGGCCCATCTCGTAAAGCGAAAAAAATAGTAGTCTTCGGGTTGCCAGAAGGAGATCCATTTCGTTCCGAAGAAATGACACGGAATATGGTTTTTCAACGTTTGACAGTCAATTTGGATGATGTAAAGTTGGATCTTAACAGAAAACTGGCTATACTTAACTTCGATAATTTGGAACTGGCAACGCAGTGCTACGATAAATTGCAGGCAGGAGCAGGAGCTGTGTGAGTAAAACACTTCTGTTCATAGTCACAGCTCGCCGCGAACCGCTCTTATTTTCAACGTGAACAACTATAACGCCGGAGCTCTTCTCGGAGTGTCTGTCGGTCTCTTGTCGTGGAAAACGTGTGCATGGATCTCTTGCTTGCAGGAGAAGTAGGCGAAAGAAGACGTGTGTGAGCTGCCGCGCATGCATGTGCTAGAGAATCTGAGCCATGCCGGGGGACTTGATGAGACGGACGGCGTCTTACTTTATGGCAGTTACACGACTTTTTCCTGGATTTTTCTCTCATTCATCATGTTGGATTCTTTCTCCTTATCCTAACTCTCAATTTCCCTCCCAAATTGTAAAGTAACACTCGGTAAACCTGGTTTCTTTGAATTCCCAGACCTTTCGGTAAAATCCAAGATGCAAAAGTGCTCTTTCTCACTCCAAAATGAGCTGGCGCGTGGTTCCCCTGTCTGACCGTCGCTTCTCTGCCTGCGTCTCCATCTTGCGTCGCTTGATTGTTGGTTTGGCAGAAGTGGGCGTGGTCCTGTGGCCTGAAAGGGACACCCATTCGGCTGCTGCGCCTGGGCGCAAAAAGGAGAAAGCGAGTGTTCTTTCCACCCGCGCTTTTCCAACCCCTTCCTTTTTGTATTATGGGTAAACTGACGGGTCCACGATGTACTATTCCCTGCAGCCACTTTCTGTGCGAAATCAAACGGTAAGCCACGTCATTCGCTTCTGAAGATTCCTACTGTTGTTTTCATGTTTCCTAACTCGATTTTAGTTATTCACTGTTCTCAGTTCTATCCGAAAAATTTATAAATCTGCATATTTAGGAACAATTATCGTCCCGACTTCGACTACTGCTCCGATTACTTGAACTCATACTTGTTTCCGAATGAACCGACTACACCATTCGTCAGAAAAATGTCAAATTTGAGTTCTGAAAGTGATCGGAGGCATCGGGAGCGGACTCGAAGTGGCACATCTCCGTCGGTGATGTCGCCAAGAAGATCGCGAACATCAGAGCCACAAGCATCGACCAGTCGAGCAGAAGAGTCTGATCCAGATGATTCGAATGGAGACGGATTGTAAGTTTTTTATATTTTTTGTAACCATGATGAGTAGATTATGGCTCGAAATAACCGCGCAGGCGAAACGTAATGTTTAGAATCTGCAAATACCTGCTACTTTCAGCTGCGAAGTAGGTTTGAAAATAACTTCGATTTTTGAATTGATTTTCGGTATAAAAGATTCCTTGAAAATAAAAATCTGGCAAATATGTTGCAAAGTACGCAAACATCCGTACAAAAAAGCACTGATTTGCGTAGTTTGCACCATATTTGACAGAGAAGTTTTTGTCCCATTTTTTGGAGACCTCCGCTTTTCTTTTAAACTTTTTTCTGATTTCCTGTCTTCGAATGCAGTCTTTTCTGAAAAAAATGGAAAAAGAAGTAAACATTTTGGTCTGCAGGACTTTGTTTTCTCCGTTTCTTCAAGGGAGGACAACATATCGATTCAAAACGTTTTGTCTTTTCATCAAATATTCAGAAAATCCAAATTATTTTCAAACTCACTTCTTAGCTAAAATTGTCGTGTTATTATTTTCACCTGTCAACTCATGATGTTTCAGGGAACGCAGCTCTGAAGATGATAACCATGCTGGCCATTCACATCAGAACGGTGTTCACGATGCGCCACGGATTCACCAACTATTGAGCGATGAAAGTCCAGACTATTCATCCTCGCCATTCGCTCACCAAGGAACGTCTTACGATCAGTCGGAGTCAGCAGAAGCTTCGACGCAGGAGCAAGATCAAGAGGATGACGACAGCGACAACAGTTCGTCTCGTTCGCATCGAAGGAGGGAAGACCGGAAGAGCTCTGGTTCCGCGCCATCAGCAAAGTCGTCAAATTCGGAACCCCCCGATAAAGCGGAAAATGAGCCGCTTCCTAACAAGTATGTATGATACCTGAAAAGTTATCCTATTGAAATTCTTTCAGAAAGCGGAGACGAAGGAAAAAAGAAGGCGACTCTGATCATTCCGATTCGCCGGAGCCCCAACCATGGATTGATCCTAAAACAAAGATGTCGACTATGCTTGAGAAGCTACGTTGGAAAAGCCTAGACTTATCTAGATATCCGAAGCGAATAGACGAGGTTTTGAGAAGGAATATGATTGCACGGGAAATTTACGAAAAGACGACGGGTAGACCGTTTCCCAAGTTCAATCGGGAAAACGAGCTGAAGTTGGAGAACCACTTGCAGTACGACAGAGCGGATCACTCGACGGACCCTGCTTCCAGCGAAACGGAAATCAGGCAACGGGAATGGACGAGATACTATGAGGCGGCGGAGGATTTGGAAGAGTTTCGCAGCTTGGATACTGCGAGCTTGCTACGTAACCCTGACCCGGCCACACCGATGGTTCCGATGAGTCGAGGAAGTGGTCGACCGAGCATTGAAGAAGTGAGAAGCACTAGGGTACGTTTTATTAGTTTGGTTGAATATCTGCATCGAGTAAATTCTTTCAGCTATCTCTCGACTTGGCTCATCATCCCCACGAGCTCGCTCAACGCTCTCATTCCCTCTGCATCGGACCAATGACTCCGCTTACTCCGTTCCATTCTGTGCCGCCACTGCTGGTGAACACTTCCACTCCAGGACCATCACAACCAGGTCCATCAGGAGTCATGACTCCTCGAGGTGCCCAGGCACAGGCTCCTTCTCCAATCTCACGCCATGGATCTGTATCGTCGTCGAGTGGAAGACCTGCAAGTATTCAAACACTCCGTCATCAGAGCGTGATGTTCCCCCCAGACATTACGATTCCTCCACCACCGGTCCCACCGACGCATGACGAAATGATGTCAGCACCGCCGACTAGAAGAAGCTCCGAAACGCTGGCCTCGACGCCGATGTGGAGTCCTTCTCTCAGCAAACAAATTCCGCCTCTGCTGCCGCTCGCACATCCACCAAATGTCATCACGGGAACGCCGACAGGAACACACTCAGTATCTTCATCTGCAACTTCGACTCCTCGTCACTCGATATCAGGAACACCGGTGCATCACGAGATCATAACTCCCAAGATTCAGCAGCCATCACAGACTCCGAAGACTAGACCTCCAGAGAAGGTGCAAGTGAGGCACGACTCGATCTCGAAACCCGGACCTTCATCTGCAGCTAGTGCTCTCCAAGCCAGATCTCAATCGATTTCGGTTCCCGAGCCGAAAAAGGTTGATCGGGCTCATGACAGCGAGCAACTGTATAACAACATAATGGCGAATAAACCTAATCAGGCGATCAAAAATATGCCGAGAATCGAGAAGAAGTCGTCAGCGTTGCTGAACAATGCCCAGAACCAACAGAACGTGCCTTCGATTCCGAGTGGATCTGTTAATACACCAGCACTGTCCATCAATCTCAAGGATAAGGAAAAGGAGAAGGAGAAGCGGAGGAAAGAACGAGAGCTGGAAAGGGAACGAGAAGCCAGAAAGGAGATGAAACGAAATGAAACAAAGGAGGATCGTCAGAAACGGAAAGAGAAGGAACGGGCGGAACGGGCGAAGAAAGAGGAGGAAGAACGTCGGGAACGAAAACGGGAAAAGCAGTTGAAGAAGGAGAAGGAGAGGCAAAGGGAGGAGAAAGAGAGGAGGGAACGGGAGGAGAAGGAAAAGCAAAAGGAGAAGGAGAAGAAACGAGCTGAGAAGAGAAGAAGCAAGAAGAAGAGGCGGAAGGACAGCGACTCGGACAGTTCGGAATCGGATTCTGACGAAGAGGAAGTCAAAAAGCCGAAGACGCAGGAGGAAAAAGATCATGAGTTGGCGTTGCTTCTTGCGAGAGGCGGCATTGCTGAAGGTCTGAAATCACGTCGGTCCGGGGTTAAATATGGATCCGAACCGGAAAAGTCGAAGAATGTAAGTGGAAAAAGTTTTCTGAATGGTTCCTCATTTTTTTCTTTTCAGAGGCAGAGGCGAGTTCTTATCGATTCATCCGATGATTCTGGCGACGACAATGACAAGAAGGCTTCTTCGAATGATGAGAACAGCGACACGGAGCAACGTCATCTGCCGCCGCCGCCAGTGCCACCAGCAATTCCTGTTCAGCCAACCAAAGATCAAAAGCAGAAGGTTCGCAAGGAACGTGAGAAGGGTGAACTAACATCGTCATCGGAAGAGGAAGACGATAGAGAAGAAGAGGAACGACGCGAGAAGGAACAGCAGAAGATCCGTGAACGAGAAGACAGAGAAAACCGAAAACGACAGAAGAGTTTGACGAACTACTCTTCGGACGATCACAACGACGGAGGAAAGGCGATGAAAAAGAAGAAGAAGAGAGATGATAGTGAAGAGGTGAGTTGAAAAAACTAGAGATAAAGACCGTAAATTGATTTTTTCAGAGGATGAGGAAGAAGAAGTGGGAGCTGAAGGATCAGAAGCAGAGGAAGCGGAAGCTTGAGCATCGTCGTAGTTCGGAGAACGAGTCGAAGCGAAAGGCGAAACCCGACGACTTCCGTGATGTGCCGTTGGAAGATGTGTCTGACGAAGAGGAAGTTGAGGAATCTTCGAGAGTGCGGAGACCGTCCACGAGTAGCATTGCTAGCACGAACGAAAAGAAGTCTGCAAAGACGCCTCTCCGAGTGACAACTCCATCAGTTACTCCTCTCCAAACTCCGAAGATTCTGTCTCCGAAGATCCTCTCCCCGAAGATCCTCTCTCCGAAAACCTCTTCCTCTTCTACGAAACGACCATCTATCAGCGACCAGGAATCGTTGGCCTCGCTCACTTCTCCGAAGCCGCGAAACAGAACAACATCTTCTACTTCCACCGCCACAACGGCTTCCAGACCCGAGGTTCCGATTCCCGAGAAAGTTCTTTCTCCACCAGTCACGGCGAAAAGCAGTGTCTCTTCGATCGACGACCTCGCCATTCGGGAGGATCTCAGTGCAACATCAGCTGCTGCTAGTCCGATGAGTACCACGGGTCGTCCGATCATCCTTACCAAAGCTGCTATGAAGGCGTTCAATTCACCACCCAAACAGGTTAGTTTGTCATACTTCATTTTCTTGCTCGGAATGATGGCTGTCTGTATGAGCTGTTGATGTTGTATGGTCTGTTACGCTTTATGTTCTTTTAGCGCCAGCATGAAACATCGTCGGAATCAAGTGCTTCGTCGGATGAATCGGATGACAGCGCAGACGAAACTATCGTTTCGACTGACAGACCTGTTGACGCTGCAGAAGGAGCTGCTGATTCGGTGGACCGAGATCAAAGTCCACTGTTGATCCCACCGCCCCCTGTCCCGCCTTTGATTCCTCCACCCCCTCCGCCACCAGTCCTGGAAGTTCCGGCCCCTACCGAAGATGTGGGATCCGTCCCGAGCCCCCAGACCCCGTTACCGGCTTCTGTTGAGCCACTCGTGGACTCTTCTCCGTCGCCGAAGGAACCAGAACAAGACCTTCAGCAATCGTTCTCTCCCGAACATGCTGAAGATCTCGGACAGTTCCGAGATACTTCTGACCAAGACGAGACCATGGTCCAGGAATCTGGAGATATGGATGATACTCTTTTCGAGGAGACGGGCGTGTCGGAGAAAACGGATCTCATTCCCATTGAACAGCCAGCTGAAGAGGTCCCGATCAAGGAAACAAACCATGTTGAAGAAGAAGAAGAAGAAGTCGCTACTGCCAGTGATAACTTCATGTCACCTGGCCCTCAGGATGTTGAGAGGAGCGAGACCGCATCGGCACAGCCCCAGTCGCTGATCTCCGATCAGGTAAGTGTGTGCATGGCTGTAGAGCACCAGTCGTTGTAATAGTGTCGCACAGTTTTGAATTTTCATTTAATTATTCTAAAGCTAGATAGTGCTGAGGCTTTTCATTCTCCAAGTCGTTTCACAGTTCAGCTTGATAATCTAATATTGGGTCGTTCAGGAAACCGATCAAGCTGTGCAGTCGATTTTCAACGAGGAGGATGAAGAGGACTTCCCTCAATATCCAGACTTTGTGATGCCCAAAGAGTCCAGAGACGAGAAGGTAAGATTGCGACTGATCCGCTCTTCTGCAACCAAAAGGTATTACAGGAATCGCCGCCTCGCTTCGATGACTACAGAATTGCACTGGAGCCGAACAGAAAAACCATGGAACCGTTGGAACTCGACAAAGCCGTTGCCTCGATTGTCGAACAGAATGAGTCGCCAACTTCGGAGAATCACAATGACTGTCGCTCTGATACATCGAACTATTTCAACGAGCAGAAGCGTCAGGAGTTGCTCCGATCGATGAAGGGCTCCGAGAATCGTACACCGAGAAGTGATGAAAATGAGGTTGTCGAGACGGATCGGGAAGTTCCGATGGAGGAGATGGACACTCAGGAAGTCTTCGATAGTTCGGATGCTAAGAAGAAGGGCAATGGCGAGAAGCAAACTAACGCTTCCACGCTCTTTGCTCAGCATTCTCACTTGTCACATCCCGAGCAAACTCCCACTCCGGAGCTTATTCCTAATGAGGTCATCCACGAAGACGGACGAGCTGGAAACGATGACTTGCGAGTGCAAACTCAACGACAGTTCCAACAGAACCATTCGCAAGCACTCCAATCTCCGAAGTTCTACACCGAACAACTCCTTCAGTCGCCTTCGCAAGGCAACTCTGCTGGATCTAATGTTTCTGCCGGCCGACCTGTTCCAGTTCAGCATCCAGAATCAGTGGACGCCAGTCAGTACAACCAAAACTCGTGCCTTCAATCCAATTTGAGCGAACCGTCGCGTGAAGAACTGAATGCGATGTTCCAACGTGAAGCGGAAGAGTCGTCGCGACTTCAGAGAAAACATGCATCCGAAGTTGAACTGCAGAAGAAGCTGGAGGACAGTCAAAGAGAACGTACGATGTCGGATCTGGAGAACTTGATGAACGGAAAGAAAGCAGCGGTAAGTGTTCTGGATTCAGGATCTTTTTGATTTTTTAACTTTAGGTTGGTGGTTTCATGCACTACCTCAACCCCGCTGCTCAGACAATCTTCAGTTCACTAGTGAGTATTACATTTCGTATATTAATTAGAAAAGAAGAAAGTGGCGCGATAGAATTATTCAACCATTACTAACTAGAATGTAGTTGACTTGCACTTTGGAGCATTTAGACGTTTCGAATTTGCACTTGCTATGCTCTGTTTCTCTTCGCTCTCTTCCCTCCTGAAGTGACAGTTTGAGTGGCCTGTCGCTGACCGAGAAACAACGAACTAAACAGAAAATTAATGGTTCTGGCGCTGCCGAGTGGTGGTCGTGCCCTCACAAACACATTCCTTGCGCCCTTTTCTCTCGTTTCTCGGGTTGATTTCGTCTCGTCGTCTTCGACGTTTCGCGTCCCCGAGGAGCAGCACCGACACACGCTTCAGCATGCTGCAGTTTGTTGGTTGCGGCGCGGCGGCGGAGCGAAAGAGGGCACACAAACAAATTGAGGAAATTGAGTAGGGGAGGAGGAAGAGAGCTGGAGCAAATGTGAAAAGTTGGGAATGATCTTTCTCTCGAGGCGTTTCTAGTTGATTAGAAAGGGGGACACCTCTGGAGATGCACAACAATGATTTGGGAAATTGGATTTTGTTCAGAACATCGACCCATTCCGTGCACGTATTGCGAAGGAACCGTCACTGATTGCAAAGGAACCACTGTCAACGTCATCAGCCTCCGAACAGATCGATGGAGTGTTCGTTCGACGATGGTTTTACAAAGTACGTTTGCCTTTTACTCAATTGCTTTGTTTGTCACAACGTTTTCGGGAGCCGATGAACTCCCGTACGGGAGAACGGAGTTCGGTGCCATGAACTGGGGTAAACTGGGTAAATATTGACGATGAATGTGCTCTCCGTGGCGCGGCAAGCGTTGCGCGAAAACGAACGGACTCTATGTATTGGTTTGGGTTTCGTTCGTTCCCTCATCCGTTTCTGACTTCAATCTACTGGTTCGTATTGTCGGGGCGCCATGAATAATGGAACTAACGACATTGGCAGAGTGCCAATGTCGCCCTTTGCGCGCGCACGCACTTCCCATCATTCTCATCTGGGGAGAAGATGGAAATAGGAAAGTGAAAAGAGAAGGGCGACCGAAAGGGCAAGACGAATGGAAATGGGCTTGGCCGCCCGCTGGACAAAGGACTTGGCACTGTGCCAAATTGTTCCGGGTACACTGTAGGAAAACACGATTGCATTTCCTTCCTGCTTCGTTTCCCACGCATACCTTTTGTCCCGCTTATCCCATTCCTCACCCCCTCCATCAGAAGACGACTTTTCTTTGTGTTCCCTCAAGTTTTTGTAGAAAACCTCACGCGCCTGCAAACGATCATGCTATAGATGGATTGCGGGCGCGGCGACGTGTTCTGCCCCCTAGTACGAACCGTAGTGGCAATTTGTTGTTTGTTTACGCCGAAGGACCGACGAATGATGTTCTTCGCCGGCGTCGTCGTCCGAGTGTTGGGTGCCGGGGAGGTGGCTGGCGCGAGATGGGCGAGCAATAGCAGGGAGGCGGAGAGGCCAGGACGCGGCCGCACCGTGTCAATCAGTGCCTGGTGCCGCCATTCCATCGCTTCTCTTTCTCGGCGCGAGGAAGCGAACGGACAGAGAAAGTGGAGGAGGACGGCGAAAGACGAGCTGGAGACGAGAGGCGCGAGAGAACGTTGTTCGCAACATGCTGCTGCGTGTTGTGTACTTGCAGGCATCTCGGGCGCGGGCTGCGCTCCCCCTGTCCGTCTGCGTCTCATTCCGAAGATAACACAGCGGCGATGTTCGAGGCGCCGGCGGAGATGCACTATAAGTCGTGCCCGCGGCCTCCATGCGTGGCGCTGTTGTTTTGGAGCGCGGCGCACGCTCATTCGCTCGGTCGGTCGCGCGCGCCCCGCGCTCACTCCTAGGAAGGTCCCGCCCACTATTCGGGGTTGTGTCGTCGCGCGCTCTCCAGCGCCAACCACTGTCAATTGTCGTTCTCTCGCCACTCACTAGTCGGGCGCAGCGGCCAGTCAGGCAGTCAGTAGAAGCAGCAGCACTCCGCCCCGCCCGCTCCGGCCACTAGCATACACATTTTTGGTCGGTTCGCCACGGCATACATCACCCACTTCGGACCCGGAAAGGACGATCATGATCTGATCTGATCTAAGAGGCTCCAGTTACTGTATCTACCTCATCCGACCTACCTCATCTGTTGCATATTCCTACCGTGATCTACTTCTACCTTACTCACTTCTACCTCACTCTCCTAATTACTTCATTCTACAAGGAAGGTGCACAGTCAGAGTCCGACTCTTGCTGTTACAATCACTATCTACTGATAAGAGAGAAGTGCACTACGGACGCTTATCTCTCCCGCTCGTCTTTGCGCTGGTATCTTCATCAGGCGCGAATTCTCCACGTTCAATTGACGTCCTCGGCCCTCGTCTCTTCACATCCATCTCGACATATTTTTTTGCGACCATTCAATTGACGTGTGCACTTTGATTGCACTTTCGACGCCCTACACTCTCCCACTCTCCCTCCTCGTCTCTCGTTTTGTTGTTGATTTTGCCCGTTGTCGGTTTGCGAAATAGCACAGCCAACGACAGAGAGAGAAATACGCCTCGGGAGGACGAAGCGGCCCGCCTGTCTTCTTCTTCTTCTTCGTGTCGTCCGACATCATTCCTGCTATTCCATCGCTCCATCGGGTATCCATACCGACCTGTGAGATGAGTGCTGAAGAGCCCTCTTCCACCATCGCCACGGCTCCAACATCGGCCGCCACCTCGTCTGCCGATCTGGCTACGATGCTCCAGCAGATCCAAGCTCTTCAAGCTGCTCAACAGCAACAGGCTCCTGTCGTCACTACGGCTTCTGCCCCAAGCTTCGTCAACAGTCTGGAGAGTATCCTGGGCCAAGCTTCTCTGGCAAGTCTCGCCACCGCTGGAGCAGCCGCTATCAACCCGTTGTCGTTGCTTGCTTTGTCGTCCACACTCAGTCCACAAGGCCCAATGTATCAAGGACTTGCAAGAGCACTGATGACTTTGAATATGGGACAACTGATCGCCAACCATCAGACTTCCGAACTCCTCGCCTCGATGGGTCAACAAGATGCTCTGATGGCTCTTCTCGCAGGACGTGGAGGAAATCCGTTCCAACTACCAGGACAGCAGCAACAGCTTCAGCAGCAAGGAGTCTTCGCAGTGCCTCAGGTTCCTCAGATCCCCCACATGTCGTTGAAGCGCAACAACAAGGAGCAGCTTACCGTGGGTGGATCTGATAGGAAAAAGTCGTGTCCGCCGTTGGCAATGATCAGTGGAGGACATCAAGGACAGCCGCCAAGCCAGCCGGTCGCAGCGCCCCCGCCTGTTGCACCACAGTCGCCCTCACCTCCGCCGAAGTCGATGTTTGAGAACCTGCCACCAGAGATGAAGGAGAAGAACGAGATGTTCCGCAAGGAGATCCTCCGTCGGCTGGATATTATTCTACTCGAAGAACTTGGAACCGAGGACGAGGAAGAGGACAAGAAGCCTGATCCGAAGCAGATTCTCACGTCCGACGAGGACGACACTGACGATTCGAAGACTGAGTCGATGGGAGCTGCAGGATCTGCTTTCCGTCGGATACTGTCTCGCAGCTCAACTATGGGGAACAACTCGGGTTCTCCATCTGCTTCTGGCACTACTTCTCCGTCTACCGGTTCGCTCTCCAGTGGCCCTGATTCCCCATCACTCGAGAAAGATCCTCTGAGCACGGACTTCCTGGACATGCTGACTACGATTGCTCAGAAACACAAGCTGTCCTCAAAGTTTGATGGATTGACATTGGCGACTTGTGATGAAACCTCGTTCCAGCAGGTTGGTTTTTGATCTTTTTTGTCGGTCAGTCAAGTGTCTTTCTCACGAAAAAAAAAGACTGGTGACGATAACTTTGCACTTTCACTCGCGAAAATTGTTTACACTTTCTTTTGCATGTTGCATTCCGCGGTGACGCTGTGAATGGCATTGAGGGGAAGGGAAGCGATTTTTCTTTCCATGGGAACCTATTTCTCAGCCCCATTCTCCTTCTCCATCTCGCTCCCCAGTGTAATGTCCGTCCATCCGGGAATGATGTAAAAGTGCTAGAGGTTGGGTTGACGCAAAGGGATCTCTGTTGTAAAGTGTCGGAGGGCGAGCGTTGGGTTGAAGGAGAGAGTCGTATAGAACGGAGAGAAAGCTTGTTTTTGAACTCAGTTCCTCGTTTCCCTCCTCCTCAGTCGTCGTCGTCGCTGCCGAACAACGACGACGACGACGACGTGGACGAAAAACAGAAGTGAGTCACGCAGAACGCGCGAGCTGCCGGGGCTCCGTGAGCAGCAAAAACAGCCTCGCGTTCTGGGAACGTTCCTAGTTTGCCTGGTCTCTCGCAGATTCTCATTAGCATATATATATAGCGGATAGATATATCGAACACAATTTTGTGTATTCGTGGTTACGCGCTTGTTTTCCCATTCGTTCCTGCTCGCAAAGCTCGAAAAGAAATTGCTGGGGAAAATCTCAGTTCATGGCACCATAGGAACAAAAACAGGAATTGGGAAGTGATGTGTAAAGAAGGGATGAGCTGGAAGTGTTTAAGACAACGGATTTGCAGAAGTTCCCGATCATGTGGTCCGGCCGCCTGGCTCTGAAGTCGATGGAGACATCGATCAACCTGCACTACCTGACCGGCCGTGAACATTTCTTGAAGGAGGTTCTCGGAAGCGACAGCACCGATGATAAGCCGCGTCGGGAGTCGGTCCGAATCACACAACGTCTTCGGCTGGACAATGGACAACTACAACGTGAGTTTTGATCTATACTCTTAAAGTCATTGATGACGGGGAGAATTAGAAAAGTTGAAAACAGAATCCGCAGCAGCATCAGCAGCACGCTGGAATGTACTTTGCGTGTTGTTTTGCCAGTCTCTCTGTCTCAATTTTTGGTTGTTTTTGAGAACAAACTTCCCGATGTCGAGCGTCAGTTGTCGGCAGAGACGAGAGTGCAAGGGGACTCGTTTTAGTAGTAGTGTGACTGTCTGAAATAACAACTAAATTTGAGATTTTCGTCGTCGACACGGCTATATTTGTGTAGTGACAGACGAGAGATTCAACTAAAAGTTCAGGGGAATTTTGGATATGTGCACGTTCGCCAAAGCACTTCTTGTTTTTCTTTTCTTGTGTTCGAAACCAATTTCCATCATCGACACGTTTCGATGGGTCTGTGAAGGGCGCGCGCTCCAGTTGTCCGAAATGTTCGTTGAAAAGCGAAGCGGCCCGTTTCGATAGAATCGAGTCAGAGGCCGCCGTGCACTTTTTGTTTTGACGGCGAGACCATCGTCGACCGACTTCCGTCTTCTCCCTCCATTCTCCATCTGACTCATGTTTTTCGAAAAAGCCTGCTCTTTTTTCTGCTGCTGCTGCTGATGCGTTTACCCCGCCCGCACAAATATTCGGTCACGCATACATAAAAGAACAACCGGGAGATGAAGAAAAAAACGAAGGGAACATGAAAACAACGTCTTCGGTATTTCAGACATCCATGGTATCCTGAACAATCCGGACTTTGCGTGCTGCATCGGACTTACCTCCAGCCCCGACGTCGACAGTTTGGCGAACGGAGACAGTGTGCAGAGCTCCATCATCGAATACCTCAACAAGAAGCAATACGCAGGAATTTCGTGCCTCAACAACGGAGATGTAAGTCACACGATCAGGTTTCATGGATCTAAATATGACGTTTCAGGCTCTCTCGACCGCACGTGTCCACGTCTTCGCTCCAGGACCACTCGTCACACAGTACCTGAGCGAGCTGTGCCCAAAACTGCTCGACTATGTCCTCAAAACAAACGTAAGTTGTCCCGCGTATCCATTCCCATCAACTCTTTTTCTCTTCAGGTCAACTTCCTCCTCATAGTCTTCACCAACGACAAGCCGGAGCCGAGCGTGATGCCGCCGTGCACTCCGTCCGATCAGATTGTCGTCGAATAGATAGAATCTTCACCTTCTCCTCTTCGGATTTCTTTCCTCATCTTCTCTGCCGCCAACCAAATCAATGCCGATCCTCAAGCACGTGCAATCTTGTCGAAAGTCTCTTTCCCTGTATTTTCTCCCTTCCTTATCTTATTATTTTATTTATTTGCATTTACTATATGCTTAACCCGATTGATTGTCTCAAACTTGTGTTTTAATTGAATTATGGGTGAACTTATTTAACAACAAGGAAAACTCGGTATTTTTTCTTCCACTTTACCACATCTCCACCAACTTCTGTACCATACGACCGTCCCAAGCCTAAATGCCCGGTTTCTTCCATCCCTAATCTATCATTCCGTCGGAATTGTAATACGCGACTGATTGAGCTCTTCCCCTTCTGCACACTTCTCCCCCTATTATAGACATTAATTCTCCTTCTCTCACGATTAGTGGATTAATCATTTTTCTCTTTCCCTTCCATCTCACCCCTTTACCATTCTCTAATTTTTCCCCTCCTTGCTCTCTCGCTCCTCTCTCTCCAATTTCATTCTTGTGTTTCGTTTGCATTTTACCCGGAGATCAATGCCAACCCCCACTCATACGAACACGAAAACATAATGAAGTGAATTGAATTTATTTACGTATTCTGCTTCACGATATGACTCGATTAGCTATGGAACTGGCTGGAAATATAAGTGAATCATGGGAGGAAGTCGGCGTGTTTGGCACGGATCTCGTCGAGCGACCAATAGCTGGATTGGGTTCCTTGGCGGGTGACGGAGAGCGCGGCGAGGTTGGCAGCCGATCGGACCGAAGTGGAAATCGGATGGCCCGAGACGAGATGGGCGGCCAGCGATCCGCAGAAACAGTCACCGGCTCCCTGGAAAACAAGGTTACTGTAGTTCCCTTCCCACACACTCACCGTCGTATCCACAGCTTCAACCTTTTCGACGGCAATGTGTTCTATGGAATCGGCGCCTTTGGTCGCCAGAAGGACGCCTGGAACAACGACGAGATTCGCAGAAGACTTCTTCTTCTTCTTCTTTTTCGCTTCCGAAAACACTGCACTCACCTTTCGAGCCGAGCGTCACAATCGCATGCTGCGGACCCATTTCGAGCATGACACGAGCCGCTTTCTCGGCGTCTTCCACGCTATTTTGGGCGATTCCCGTGATGAATTCGGCCTGGAAAAATTGGAAAAGTGGAGAGAAGGGAATTTTTTATGTGAACGGGAAGAAGTATTCTTTTTTGGCCAGGGACTGGGAACCTCATTCTCATTAGTGCAGATGATATCAACCAACGACAGGATGGTCTTGTCCATGTTGGCATCTCCAGGAGCCGGATTCAGGAACGTCGTGACTCCGTGCTCACGGGCGATCTCGAATGCCCTCCGGTTCCCCTTCTCGTCGATCTCCCCCTGACAAATGACCATGCGTGATCTTCCAATCAACGAGGCGTTGGCGTCGGCCAGTGCCGGTGACATTTCGAGATTCGCGCCCAGCGTCACGACAATGTTGTTCTCGGCTGCAACATTAATCACTTTGTTTCTCTGCGTTTCCTCGAAGAAGCAGTCTCTCTCGTGGGTCAAGACCATTTCAAGGTTCTATTGGAACGGAATGATATTCCAAGAATCGCAAACAAAACATTCTTCTTTCCGTCATCTTCTCAGAATTCGAAGAAACAAAGGAATGGACGGGGGCGTCTGAACCCTTGGTTCGTTGCTCACCTTCTTTGTTCACAGTGATCGTCGCCGTCGCCGTGTGGCTGTTTTTCGACCGACCCACACAGCTCGTGTCGACTCCGTTCGCCGTCAGATCCTTGATGTTCGAGTCTCCGAACATGTCCTCACCGACCATCCCGATCATTGCCACGTTGGCTCCGAGACGAGCCGCCGCGACGGCTTGATTAGCTCCTTTCCCACCGGATCCAGCCTTGAAGAGGTGGCCACGGACAGACTCTCCGGGACGTGGGAACCGATCGGTGTAGCTGGAAATGGAAGCATGCTCGAGATTCCGATTCTGATTCCTTCGTTTCACTATTGACTAACCTCACCAAGTCCTGAACGATGCTTCCGAAAACAACGACCCGATTCTCCGCACTCATCACGTGTTTCGATCCTGAATTGACATAAACTATACGATGAGACAGTGGGAAAACGGAGAGACGCAGACAGTCAGCAGATAAGAGGTCAAATTTTGTTTGTTTGCAGACGGTTTTTGCGCGCAGAGAAGGGGGAAACAGTGCACGTTTCTATCTATCGAGGCCTCGAGACGTGGGACCGTTCGATTGCCACGTGGCAGTATTGATAGAGTAAGGTTGAAACACGGATTATTCGATTCTCTTATCGCTCTCTTTGCCGGCTTATCAGTCCCAACTCTCAAAGTTGCCAAACAAAGCGAAAATCGGGGAATACCTGGAAATGGCCTGTTGCATGCTGCGGGGAATCGCTTTTTTCAACATTTATTTTTATCAAATCGAAGAACGGGAACCGGTTTCCGGATCAATTGATAAGGATAAACTTTGCAAAAAGAACGTTCAACAATAGTTATATTAGAGGATATTCAAATGAAACAGAGTAGTTGGGGAACTCGAAAATGACTAAAAACGGGAGTAAACGGGATCTCGCGGCAACTGGGATCATTTGGGAAAAACGAAGGGGACAAATAAGAATTTGGGTGGAGAAGAATGGGGAAAGATGTTGGGGGAAACACGTGGAACGTTGGATGGCAATGACTAGGAAAGTGACTAAATCTTGACTTCGGCATCGGCTTGGCTGCCAGGGTCACATGAGTAGTGTCTTCTGAAAACTTATCTCTTTTCTTTCTGCCCTTTTTATCGTCTAGTGCAAAGACCGTTTTGATTTGATCGATATGACAATTTGGTCTCTGATACGGGACGACCCGTGGAATTCACTAGATTACTGTATCTTCTGTTTTTGTCACCTACAGTAACCCAGAGATTGTTATCGAAAATTATCGCAAAATGTTGTTTTTGTCACAAATCTATTTGTGTTCTTTGTGTTTTTTGGCTCTCCGCCGACAATTTCCATTTTTGCGGAGGATGACGCGTACTATTATTGTTATTGTGCATATGCGACACGAAAATAAAATAATTGAGATCTCCGACTCACTTGAAAATGCTGCGAGTCACCGAGGGATCGCGCAACTTGTAGAACAGAAGATAGGCGTCGTCCGTCTGAACAGTGCTCGGTGACTGCCGACGGACTATCGTGTCATCGAAGGACCTCCAGTCGATTTTGGTTCGGGAAGAGTCGAAGTCGGCGAGACGAGCCATTGAGACGTAGTGACCGAAGAAGCTGTTTCCGGTGTGGCACACGACTCCGGTCAGGTCGTACATCTGAAATGAATTCATTTAAACATTGAGATGGGTCTCGCCACGAACGCTTACAGTAGACACTTGCTTCGGCGCGGTCTCCGCGAGGAATGGAGCCATGTCGAGTCCTTCCAACGGATACTCCACTGTCCTGTCGTCCTTGCTGCGACGGTGAGAGGATTGCATATCTGGAATGAAATCCCAAAATGTCATGTTCACATGTTATTTCTTTACCTGTGTACACGAATCTCTTCAACTGGAAGATCAGAACTGGAGGCAGGCGATAAAGCTGAAGTCTCTTCGTGGCTTCCACGTGTTCCTTGCATGCCGAGCAATACCAACTCTCCTCGGGTTTCAACCGTTCAGTCTCGGAGAACAAACTAATCATCTGCGGCAGACGCAGCTTATCAGAAGTGCTGGTTCTGTGGAAAGCACTGGTTGACCTCGAGGTCATCAACCGGCTCTTCTCCTCATTGACGTCTATTTCATTCCTGTTTCCGATGGTGATGTACTGTTTTCCGTTGCGCTGATTGATCCAGTTGATGGAAATGTAGTTCCCGGACTCTAGCTGTTGACATGATTCGTCGTCCCCGATGTTATGAGCACCGAAGGAATCGTTCTGGGTCACCAGCTTCCGGATCTCGAACATCTTCTGATTCCTGGTACGTGGCTCCGCGAGCACACTTCGTCGTCTTGGGGTTGAGGAGACACTTGAAGTCGACAATGACTGCTGTTCTCCCGGAGTGTTGAGGAACGATGGCGGTGCTCCGACTCCGTTTCTCTTCTTGGACGGCGCCTGCAGAGAATCACTGTCTCCTCCCTCGGCTTCATACTGTGGCTGCTGGAACAACGTGACTGTATGTCTGCTCTTGGCCTCCAGAACTCTGTAGAGATGTTGATAAGTGAGCTGGGAGCGTGGAAGAGAGATGATCAGTGGGTGTCCGACTTGATCACTGGACATTCGCTTTGCACAACTCGTTCGGTGTCCTCCAGTTGACCAGTTTGCCACTTGACACTCCTTCGAACAGTAGACAGCGTCATAGCACTCTTCGCACGCCTTCAGCTTTACTTGGGACTTTCCGCATTCGTGGCACGAGTACTTCAAGTTCTTCCGGTACAGCTCCCTCTGAACCACGTGGAGCACAACGATCTCCTCGTTGGCTTCCGACTCGTCGTGCATTTGGAAGACGAAGAGATAGTCGGGTGAGATAATGTCGGACGCCTTCATGTCGGGAGTGTAGATCTTGTCGAAACGATGACAGAGGGCTTCGCAGGCACGCAGTTTTCGGGAAGGAACTTTGACTTGTTCTCCAACAGCTGAGAGCAGATCGGCCACGGTTCCTTCAGCAGAGTAGCTGACAGTCATCTTGAAAGGCTTTGCTGCGTTGTCCAGGGGCCAGAAAATGAGATCCGTTGACTTCTTGGCTTTCGGGAATGGCATCGGGAGGTAGACGAATGGATCGAATGTGATGGAGACCTGGAAACTCAGAAGATGATATTGGAAGTACTCTCAAGAACTTACCCTATCGCAATTCGGACACTGGACATGACTCTTCAACTGTCCATGGTACAGATCCACGAATATCGAGTCGTTCCTCAACAAGTGATTCCTCCACGCCTCATTCGAAACATCCAGATCGTGCCGTCCCTGACTCTCAACAGTTCCTGTCAGTGGCTTCTTCTTCACACGATTCACATCTTCATGAAGCCCATCCAACAAGAACGAGAGGAACTCGTGGGCGTCGTGCTGTGCGAGATTCGCGAACTGCGATGCCTTCTCGGCGACAATGTTCTTAATCTGGCTGGGCACGACTGACTTGTGTCGGCCACTCCACATCTGCTGCATGAAATCAGCAAAAGCGACGGCGAGACGGCCTTCTGATCCGAGCGGATTCGACTCGTTGATCTCCATTTTGTAGTGACCCCCGAGGAAGAACTCGCGAAGTTCAATGTTGTTGACGATCATCTGGAGGACGGCGTTGATGAAACAAGTGTTTCCGATGTTGCGGAGCCCTGAGAAGCCTTGGTCCACGACACAGACATCCGGCTCTTCCTCGTAAGGGTTGACCATTGCTGTCGGTCTGCTGGAAGTGGAGATAACTGCAGCAGACACACTTCTCGGAAGATGTCCTCCTCTTGGTGGAGGTGGAGGAGGCGGCGGAGGTGGAATATTAGATGACTGGGATGGTTGGGCTGATGGTTGTGGTGTCATCGAATGGTTGCGACTCTCGTCTTCTCTATCCAGACGTGCTTTTCGTTCACGGAGCAATGTGGATGTTGATGTGGACAACTGGGAGTATGCTGGTGGTGGAGTAGCAGCTACACTTGAGTAAGAAGTCGTCATGACATCATCCAGAGGACCGGAAGAAATCGGGACACGTGTCATCGAAGAGTACCGGTTCGTGCGGTATGGATTGCTGGATGAAGAAGATGAAGCTGAAGCAGATGTCGAGTTGGAAGTGATCGACCGACGGAAGTCGTTCTGTGCACTCGAGGATTGTGGAGCAGAGGATGTCACGTGGAGTGTTTCCAAACCCAGTTCCGACTCCCGTTCGTTTTCTCTCTGCAGCCATTCCCGGTAGTTTCGATCCTTTTCTTCTCGCTCGGCACGCTCACGGGCCTGTTGAGTGAATGTTGCGACCGTGTTGCCGCGGGAGCTGCAAATATATGGATATTCCGGATCTATCTATTCCAAAAACTCACTATGAAGATCGGCTTCTGATATGTGAAGACGTCGGATGTACCATGTGTGTCCTCGTCGTCGGCCCTGATTCCACCTTGACCTCGGGCAGTGCTGATGCCCTATCACTCCTCGACTGCCTTCTACTGTCATAACTGCTGGAGAGTGATGAAGACGTCACAGTTGAGTAGTAGGGCTTCGTGTCAGCAGACCTCTCGATCGTGCTGTACTTGGTGATGCCCCGATAGGTATTCGTCGGAGTCAATGAAGACGTGAGACTGTCATTCGAAGAGACAGAGACCCTCGCGGCGGCAGGGCTACTGTAGAGAGTCTTGTGGGATACTGAAGGTGTCCGTGACAAGTTTGTGGAAGTGGATGACGGTGTAGTGTAGGAGAGACGTGTGCGGCTGGACGTGTCGGCCGCTGATGCGGACGACGTGGAGTTTAGTGTTCGCGAGATGTTGGGAGTGTAGGAGGCGGGCGAGTATTTGAACGTGTTGAAGCTGGAAAACGACTTGTTTGTGGACGAAAGAGAAGCAGATTCGGGAAGGAAACAGAATACAAAGACGAGGAAAAGTTTGTTTATTTGCATCTGTTTCTCGATCGATGCTGGCAACCAGTCTCGTCTTTCGGCGCCTGCGTCTGGCAGTGTTTGCACAAAAGAATTCAACTAGACGTCTTTCTTATCACTAACAGCATGGTTAGAAGGGTTTCATAACAGTTGAGTGTAGAGAATCGGGAACATTATATAGCAAGTCGGAAGTGAGAAAGGAATTCGAATTTCTACTCGAATTCACACGCTTTCGACAGCTGTGTCTCTCTAGAAATCTCGGTGACATTTCGACAACCGCCCGTGTATCCCATGAGCCGGCCGTTCCCATGGTAACCAAGAATTCCTCTTCTTGTTCTTACCTTGGGGTGTAGGATCGTCCGATCGAGTAGTTGGCGCCGCGGATTGATGAACATGAACTCGAGAGACGACCTCCGACGCCACTGCTCCCGCCACCGGCGTCGTCTGTTTTACGCATTCTGAAAGAATATGGGGTGTCTTAGGAACGATTGACAAGGAGGGCCTGGTGTTGATCGCAATGATCTTTGTGTGGGAACAAGGAAATTCAGAAGATCAAATGAACAATGAGGGTGGTCGGGTCTCGCAACGAATGTTACAATAGCCAAGTTAACAGCTCTGTCACATTCAACTTGGCCCATTTCTGAACATGTCAGAAAAGTTGTTCAGTAACTTTCGAGACCTACGGGAGCTGGTTAGTAGGACAAATAAAATAAAGTGTGTAGGTGGGCAAGTGACCTATATGATACTCAATATAAACACTCCTGACGTAACATTCCTAAACAAAATGAGTCAGATAAATTTCTATAGGCGTTCTTTGCGGGTTCCCACCGAAATAATGAGACTTTCGGGTGGGTGAGTGAAGAAACAATCGGACGAGAGAGAAAGCTCTCGAAAGTTATTAGAAAAGAAGAGACTACTGCCGCTCTTCCATCGCCACTGGATGTGCTCTTTGACTGCGAAACAACGGGAAGGCACGACGAGAGCGCGGGAGCCCTTTACACAGTCTTCGCGCGTCCCGGGCGCTCGCCCCGTCTGCGTATCGCCCGGCTGCACACTGATCAGCGTTCTTTCGTCGTCCGTCTCTACTATCCAAGTGCTCTGTTCCGGAGCTCTCGCCCACTGGTGATGGGCTGGATGCCCTGAGATCTGGCTCGCCGAGCACCGATTGTGTTCGGATGCGAGACACCGGAAGGCGGCGGTAGTGGAGGAGGAGAGCGAGAGCGTTTCGAAACGCAAAATTTGCGACTTCTTCCACTCGTTTTCTTATTCTAATGACGCTTATTATCGCAAGGATCAATGTCTATAAATAACACGAAACTGAATCCCAAGGGTGTACATCGTTAAGGTGCAGGCACATGACAGAAACTCGAAAACCACATGATATAGCGATGTAAGTGTGCTCTATTGGAAATGTGACATTTTGGGTTCACTAGAGCACACTTGAATATCAAGCAATAAGGCTTTAGCTAGCTGACACAAGTTCTCAGTAGAGCACGGTTTCTTGCCAGCTAAAGCAATAGTAAGAAGCCAGAAAACAGATTGAACATACAGAGAAAACAAGAAAGCGAAGGTGACTAATAAAAAGCGAACTAGCTAAAAGTTGGGGGCAGTGGTCGGTCTGCGGCACGTGTTTTCATCGGGGAATTTCGACATGTTCGAAATTCGATACACCATCGACCACTATCAAGTTTCTGAAGGCCATGCGAGTTTTTGCATGCGGAGAGCTTACCTTTTAGATGAATCCCATGTCGCTTCGCGATCGCGACATCGACGGAGATTGTGGTGCGTCGTTTTGACGGAGGAGGGCCGCGAAGAAGGTTTCCGCGCGACGGACTAAATATACGCGGAAGCTGATACGCTCACGGAAAGCACGGATAGTATAGAAGAAGCCCTGATTCTCTCCACGGCAACTTCAGGAATCGAAACGGAAAGCAGAGTCCGGAGCAGGCTGGCTCAGGATGGAGATAGCGTACGGGGCTGCGGAGACGTCGACGTCCAGACGGGGGAGAGAAGAAGAGGTGCAAGACGAAAACGCTCTGGTTTTGGGCAGAGAAAAGTGTAATTTATGTGATGGAAACGGGGAAATGAGCCACTTGCAGAGGGCAAGCACGGGGCAAGAAAAGACGAGGAACTTTCGGAAAGATGATGAATTGGTTGCGAGTTGTCACTCCTTTTTTGAGCTCTGCAAAGCCAGGAATCTTGTTTTGTTGAACCATTGAAGGGTTAACAATATGTGCTCTGGGGAATCTAAAAGTTTGAAAAAAACAGGTTTTGTGCAACGGGTGATCTTTGTCTCATCTGAATGAAAGACGATGGATGAAAGGTTGAAACAGAATTTTTGAAAATATGGTGATGATTGAGTTTTCTGAAGTTTGGTTTTTGGCAGTTTCTTTTTATTTTGTGGTAAACCTGGAAAGAAATCTTTTCAATACTGTAGATTTCAAGCCGGTTCTTCACTTTCCGGATAAAAATTGTTATTTGAACACGCGCGTTTTTTGATTAGCGCTAGAGCGCGATTGCATCACACTCACGGAATTCGAATTTTGAAAAATTTCTGGTTTTTCACATGAAAATTTTCGTTTTTCACAAGGTTCTTGTCAATTTGAGTTAAATTTTCAGTGACTGCTTCAATTTTATACTGTTTTTTGTCAGTTTATAAAATTTCTTCCCTTTTCACGCATTCAACCGTTTGAAAAAAAGACCTAAAATTTTTGGTTTTAGGAAAATGACAGATTTCCTTTCGCGGGGTGATGATTCGCCCGGTTCTGATGACTCCCTGGATGAAATTTCACGAAAGAATGAGACTGCCTTCAAGTATACCACCATCTGTAAGTATTCCGATGTTCGCTATAATACAGTCACTTGTTTACAGTTCACTCTACACTCTGTGAGAAATTGTACCAAGAACTGTGTTCACTGGCTTTTGGAGAGTTTGACATTCCCGGTGGACAGATTTCGCCATGCATGTGGACAAGACTGCACGAGATCTATTCCGAGGTGGAGAGACAGACTCGCAAGCTTCCAACTGGTGCAAAGTACGCTGTTCAATCTCAAAAATATGCAAACGAAGGAGTTCAAATCGCCAGTGTTCTGTCAATTTATACTGCGCTGGCCCACGAGTACGATGAATATCAAGATGTGTCGCTTCTCAGCAAATTGATTGTCGAAGACGTTGAATTCAGAAGAATCTATGTAAGAAGACTGTCTTCAGCTTCTCTGTTCAACTTTATCTGTTCAGGCCCTGCTGTTGTGGAGTGAGAAAGCGATCAGTGAGCAACAGTACGAGAAAGGACTCGGAGACAAAGTTCGCAAGCTTGAAAACACGAAAAATTCGCGAATGAGCTCAGTGATGGCGTTGAAGAGACCTAGTTTTGCTGCTGGTGGTGCCCCAAGAGATGCCTCCCTCGACCCAGATACACCCGGCACGAAAGAAGATCAAGCATTCGAGCAGATGGCGATGAACACCTTCTTTCAGCTGGTTCGAAGCGGAGAAACCGCGAAGGCTGCTGATATGGCCGTTAACCTCGGAATGTCTGCGATTGGAGCACAGTTACAGCTGCACGCAATGCTCAGAAACCCGTTGGATGTACCATTAGAAAACACCAAGAAGAATTTTGGGGAACAGAAGAGGAACCGTCGTGCGAAATACTTCACGATGACACAGGAACTGATCGAGAAGTCGAAAGGAAGCGAGGACGACGCATACTGGCAGCTGATGTCGGCTATTCGGGGAAACATCGGACCGATGCTCAAGGCCGGAAAGTCGGTGATTGAAAAGGTGTGGGCCTACGCCAACTCCGCTTTCCTGGCACGCCTTCTTGCTGCTGAAGGAGCCCTGAGCCAAGACCAAATCACACATCTCTTCGATGTTCCAATGACTGCCAAATCGATTCTGGATGAGCTGAGAACGGTGAGTTTCTTTTACCAACTACTTAACAAACAGTTTTGTTTTTTAGGAAGCCGACCGTACTGGAGAGGTGCTGATCCTGCTCCGAGTTGTCGACGACATGCTCAACGACGACATTGAAGACCTGTACAAGTTTGGAAAGGACATCGTCGCCGAGTACATTCCGAACGACATGACATGCGGAGTGAACATGTTGGCGCTTGATATCTTCTTCCATCTTGTCGCCGTCGCCTACGCAAGCGGGTTCGAATCCAACGACGATGGAAATTCAGTGATCGTTCTCGGCTTCGATGATCTTCGCCAGAGAAGCGGTACCTCGTCGCATAAAAGAATGGCCGGTTTCTACTCGAGATTCCTTCCTGAAGATATGAAATTGCCCGAGATCGTCGATACGATGAAATGTAAGAGATCCTTCTGTCACCGTAACAAATCCTTCTTTTTCTAGTGGTGGACACCGAGAACGAGCGAAAGATTTTCGCCGAATCACTCCGACAGTGCCAGCTCGACTATGGACTCTACGCCTGCACACTCATCGAGGACATCCGACGAGCCGATGAGAGCAAAATCATCTCCCTAAACGATCAGATCGATCACTGGAACTGGCTCCTTGTCGGAGGAGAGGAGACCGCACTGCCAGCTCTCGAAGAATGCAACCGATTGCTCCGGAAAGTGCTGCTCAAGTCGCCCATTGATGAGCCTGTCGTCCGCAGAATCATCCGTATCGCACTGCAGTTCCAGCTTCCACAAGTTCTATCAAATGCAGTTGCCAATGGACGAAAGATTCTCTCGTTTGTTCTAGATGGTCCAGATTACGAGCAAGACCTCACTTCCGAGCTAACTGCTGAAAAGATTGAACACGCTGCTCTCGAGTTTTACGGTCTCTGCTCTCTTATCGATGTGAACAACTTTGTGATAACAATCGCCCTGAAGCTCAATTTGATGTTCAAGTACACTCCGATCACCGAATCGGAACTTTCCACGATCGGGGGAGTGAAACGAGTCGATAAATCGGCAACATCTGACTGGGAAGCGTCGCTTAGAGTTCGAGCCCGTGCAGAGCAAACGTTACGCGATGAGATGCTGAAAAAGAAGACGACCGATCAGAACACAAAGATGGGAATGGTTCAGCAACACGTCGATGTAAGAAAGCTTTTTCAATTCAAAGATTAATGTTTTGTTGCAGACTGTCCTTCCGATGCTTCGTGGACTCGTCAACAACATCGGCATCCGCATCGAGTATTTCCTGAGTCCTCGGGCGAACGGATTGGATCCGATGCGAGCCCATCGTCAGCAGATCCAGGACATCCGCAACCTGTTCCTTCCGCAATACTTCATTCTTCTCGCCCAAGCAGCCGTCAAACTCAACGACATCACTAACTTCCACGAGTATTTCACGAGCTACGACGAGCTGGGCGGAGAGCTGGGACTCGAGCAGCAATGTCTGTGCTACATCAAGAAGTTCTTCGCTGAGATGAACTTGAAAACCGAATAGATAACTGATCGCCCTAAATCATGCTCTTAATCTTTTTCTCATTTTATTTTATCAATCTCATTATGTTGTTTCGATTGACCTCCCCCCATTTGTCTCTCATCCTTCTTCTCCCCTAACTTATGAACGCTTCCCGGTCCGTGAGTGACAACAAATAACATATTTTGGTTCGTTGTGGGTTTCACGTGAACAAGAGGGTTATCAGATTGCCGAAGATCTCGATCGCCTCTCGGGTTTTTTTCCCTGAATTTTTCTTTTTGCCTACGTGGGCTGATGCAAGGCCTCCGCCTCATCTCAGGCCTACAAAAACGACGCGAAACAGACCTGCAAATTTCGGTTTTCTAGAGTTTTCTCGGAAAATCTGAGATCAAATGAAAATCGAGTTCATCGAAACACTCAAAATGGTCCGCGAGCTGATCAAAGTGCATACGTTTGACCTTCCAGTGAGTTCCAAAAGATCACCGAAACAGTGGGCGCCAAAATGTGCGTGTAGTCTGGTTCCAGCTGCTATAAAAGGCAAAGATCTCGCAGATATCGGCTGGATTCTCGAATTCTTGATCATTTTTCGGTTTTTATTCCTTTGTTCCCATTCCATTTCCGTATGTCGCGTGTCGTTAGACGTCAGCACAGCCCACTATATAACCGCCCCTTTCGCGAATGCAAATTCACAGATTTTGTGTCCGTTTCGTGAATTCCTCCCGTGTTTCGATCGCTTTTCTGCTGCTGGCGAGAAATCAAAAAGTGAGTGAGTGTGCGTCGGGAGCGGATGACCTTTGCCTGCCAACTGTTTCTGCTGGCTGCTATCAGTCGTCTCGACGCCGGAGATCTACTCTTTCTGATTTCACTTTTAGGCGCGGCGCTGTTTGATTAACTGATAAAAAAGAAATATTACCGCGTGAGACACGTAGGTCAGACTGTACTTGGAGTTGTACGAGGGAAAAAAGACTGTTTGTCGGGGGTGAAGTTGTTGATCAGTGCTCGTCTGGAGAGGCACAACCGGAAGGACACGTCTCTTTTCAATCCGGAACTTTGCTGACTGCTGATCGTTTGTTCTTTCTCCAGCTGGCGCAACAAAAGTCATGCAAACGGCCCTCTCCACTTCCCGTTTCTGAAACGCATTCCACGTGTCTATGCGCTCGTCTCTTTGCGTCTCGCTCCGCTGACTCTCGCTCCCTATTTGCCCCGCTCAGTCCCTCGCTCTGCTCTCTTTGGGGTGGTCCAAACGGGGAAAAAGTGTCTCTGTCGTCTCGTGTTTCTTGTTCTTTTCTGATCGAAAGGGCACACGAGGATCTGTTCGAGAGGCTCTGCTCTCGGCCCGGAGATGGTATCTGGCGGCGGAGGAGCGGCCGTTTCTCGGGGGTCATCCCCTCGTGTTTACACTGGACTTCTCGCAATCCCCTCCCAATCTCATTCATCCATTCATATTTCTCTCTTCGTTCGCTGTGTTCTTTTGAATATTGGTATTTTGCACGTTGCATCGCGTCGTTTCCTTCTCACCCATTTGCATATTCCAATTCCCATCCCCAGTCAAAAACTCTATTCATTCGTTTCGTTTTGCAGGGTATCACCAATTCACTAACTCGTCCAGAATGTGCGGAATCTTCGCCTACCTCAACTTCCTGACGCCGAAGAAGCGCTCGGAGATTGTGGACATTTTGGTGCAAGGACTGCAGAGAATGGAGTACAGAGGCTACGACTCGGCCGGAATCGCCATCGATGGCTCCAACGACATCGAGACGCCGCACTCGCGAGTGGCGCTGCTCCGAAAGGCCGGCAAGGTGTCGGTTCTCAGTGAGTACATCAAGGAGACGTCGCAGGACCTCGACATGGACATGGAGTACAACATCCACTGCGGAATCGCTCACACTCGCTGGGCCACCCACGGATCGCCACGCGACGTCAACTCGCATCCGCACCGCAGCAACGACAAGAACGAGTTCCTCGTCGTGCACAACGGCATCATCACTAACTACCGCGAGATCAAGGAGTACCTCGAGAAGAAGGGACACAAGTTCGAGTCGGAGACCGACACGGAGGTCATCGCCAAGCTCGCCCAGCACATCCACGACCGCTACCCGGACTTCTCGTTCCGTCAGCTCGTCGAGACTGTGATCCAGCAGTTGGAGGGAGCCTTCGCCCTGGCTTTCAAGTCGTCTCGCTTCCCCGGACAACTCGTCGCTTCCCGTCGTGGATCTCCACTGCTCGTCGGCATCAAGAGCAACTCCAGACTCCAGACGAACCACTTCCCAGTCTCCTTCTCCAAGGGTAAGTTGCAAATTTTATCAGATCCCATGATTTCTTTCTGAATTTTCATCTAAACTTTCCATTTTAGACGCTGGGTGGAAATGGGGAGACGAGAAACAGTCCGATGGTAAATACTTGATTTGGGTCCCCGGGTCTTGGTTGCTTGGAACTAATAGTGCACTAACCCCTGCATGCTTGCTTTCCCTATTACATCCTCCATCCTAAATAAATATTTTGTTCCAGGTCGCCGTTTCATGTCGAACCACGCCACACATCTTCGTGACGAGTCGTCGTTCGTCGAGACGCCCAACAACATCCTCGACCTGTCGATCGGTACGTAATCCAGTCCCTGTCCCCAATTCAGAATGCCTAGAATAGATTCTCAACCAGCGGTTTGCAATTTGGAGGTCACTGTAGATGACAGTCAAAGAAGATTGTCGGCGTTTTTGAACTCTTTGAACGGTAGCGTCGACAGAACTTGTGCATGTTTACTTGACCACTTCTCTCATTCCCGGGTCGGCAGAACTAACTAATTATCTCCAAATTCCCTCAACTCTATCCCTTCCCTATTCCTCTAACAACACACTTTTCTTTTCAGCCGTGAGATCATCGAATGGCTCTGCCAAGCTGGAAATCTCGGACAGCACCACCGCCGTCCGCCCGTTCGACTCTGCCGACTGGGAAGTCGAGTACTTCGTCGCCTCGGATGCCGCCGCCATCATCGAGCACACCAAGCAAGTGCTGTTCCTCGAAGACGATGACGTGGCTTTCGTCGAGGACGGAGCTCTCACCATTCACCGCATCTCGCGTCACGCCGACAACGGAGAGCAGAAGAGAGAGGTTCAGCTGCTCGAGATGGAGCTGCAGGAGATCATGAAGGTAAGGCCACGTCCAACTTTCGCCATAAAAATTTCATTTCCAGGGATCCTACAAGACGTACATGCAGAAGGAGATCTTCGAGCAGCCAGAGTCTGTCGTCAACACGATGCGCGGACGTCTTCTCCCATCCGGACAGGTCGTCCTCGGAGGCATCAAGGAGTACCTTCCGGACATCAAGCGCTGCCGTCGTCTCATCATGGTCGCTTGCGGAACCTCCTTCCACTCGGCCATCGCTTGTCGTCAGATCCTCGAGGAGCTGTCCGAGCTTCCAGTCGTCGTCGAGCTCGCCTCTGACTTCCTGGATCGTGAGACGCCGATCTTCCGTGACGACGTCTGCCTGTTCATCTCGCAGAGTGGAGAGACCGCCGACACTCTGATGGCTCTGAGATACTGCAAGCCACGCGGAGCCCTCACCATCGGAGTCACCAACACCGTCGGATCTTCGATTTGTCGCGAATCACACTGCGGAATCCACATAAACGCTGGACCGGAAATCGGAGTCGCCTCGACCAAGGCCTACACCTCGCAGATCCTCTCTCTACTCATGTTTGCCCTCACTCTGTCTGACGACCGTATCTCGATGCACAAGAGACGCGAGGAGATCATTGATGCTCTCAACAACCTGCCAGACCTCATCCGAGAAGTTCTGCAGCTCGACGACAAGGTCCACGCCATCGCCGAGCAGATCTACAAGGAGAAGTCACTGCTCATCATGGGACGCGGATTCAACTTCGCGACTTGCCTCGAGGGAGCCCTCAAGATCAAGGAGCTCTCGTACATGCACTGCGAGGGTATCATGTCCGGCGAACTGAAGCACGGACCACTCGCCATGGTCGATGAGTTCCTGAGCATCTGCATGGTCGTCTGCAACGATCACGTCTACAAGGTAACCCTGAATTTAGACTCTCCCTACTCAAATAATTACTTTTTACAGAAGTCGTTGAACGCTCTCCAGCAAGTCGTCGCCCGGAAAGGAGCCCCCATCATCATCGCCGACCGCAGTGTGCCCCAGGATGACCTCGCCGGAATGAAGCACATCCTCAGAGTGCCGAAGACCGTCGACTGTGTGCAGAACATCCTCACCGTCATCCCATTGCAGCTTCTCTCGTACCACATTGCCGAGTTGAACGGAGCCAATGTAAGCATCCCTCCCCAAGTCTCTTTCAACAATTCCTTTTTTTCAGGTCGACAGACCGCGCAACTTGGCCAAGTCCGTGACAGTCGAATAAGCGAGTGTGCCAACGTGTTCCCAAGTGCCTATTCACCGTCTTTTCGCCCATTCTGTGATAATTAATCCCAATTTCCTTCCCCCTTTTTTCTTCCCAAATCGCTTCTCACCCCCTGACACAAAATCATAATTTATTGCATTTCGCTTGACCAAATCATGCAGAGAGTAAATAAATGTTTGGTTTCTCGATATCCAGAGGTCCCTCCCCAAGTTCTAGTCGAACATTTTGGCCGTTGCTCTTCACCACTCATGACGAGAAGTGTGCAACTTTTCGCCTTTTCGCCCTTCCGTTTGCTCACCTGCTCCGGCTCGAAAGTCGCAATTTCAGTGTGTCAATGTTCGCACATTTGCCGTCGTCCGATGCGAGCTCCCCCTCTGCTCCTGCTGCTCCTTCCGCTTTTAGCCAGCTGTCAGTCATGTCGAAGCGACGGAAAGTACTGTAGTACGGTGCTCTCCGCGTCGGTTCTCTCCAGAAGCACCTTGGATTACAAGTGTTCGTTCCCGATCTACATTGCCATGAGTGACATCCTCAAGTTGGATCCGACTGTTTACATAACCATGAAGATCGGGGAATACTGTCCGAAGTCGTGTTGTTCCATCGTGCAGACGACTACTTCGACTACTCGATCCACGACTCCATCTACAACTTCTTCGACAACTTCTTCGACAACTTCTTCCACGACGCCTTCCACCACTTCAACTACAACAACCCCCGAGCCCACCACAACTGTCTATGTAACCCTCCCCGTCCGTGTGCACTTTCCCGTTTCCATTCCAGAGAACTCTCCTCGACAAGTTCAACGACGTGATGAATGCGGACGGCGCGTTCAAGTCGCTCATGGATGAAATCAGTGAATCTGCCGCTTCTTCCGCCCTATTCATCGCTTTATTCTCTCAGATTTCTCATCTTCGGCGTCTGAAGGAATGCAGAGATACAGGGTGTATTCGGCGACCAAGAAGCAGGTCGACGAGCACAATGTCATGTTCAATCTGGGAATGTCTAGTTTTCAAATGGCGACGAACGCGTTCTCAGTGGCGGTAACTGACGTTCTAGAGACTTTTGGCTATTCTTGTTACAGCTAGCTGGTGAAGTTGCTCCACTGACACTTTCTCTCGATGCTCTCAAGCCAACGACCACAGTGGCTCCAGCAAGAAAGAAGAGAGATGCGAGTACTGCAGCTGCCACTGTGGACTGGAGACCTTACATGAAGCCGATTCTGAATCAATTGACTTGCGGAGGCTGCTGGGCGTTTTCGATGGTCGCGATGGTCGAGGGATTCTTTGCGATTCAGGGATTCAACACGACGAGCCTCTCCGTCCAACAGCTTCTCACTTGTGACACTTTGAAGGATGCGACTTATGGAGTGGCGAATGTTGGCTGCAAGGGAGGATATTTCCAGGTGGCAGGCAGTTATTTGGAGGTGACGGCCGAGAGAGACGCCACTGATATTCCCTTTGATATGGAGGTTGATAATCACAAAACTTTAGTGAGACCCTAGACATTCTATTCTAGGACACTGACTGTGACTCGACCTCGTTTCCTCCAGTGGTCCCTACTATTCTTCTATTCGACGATGGCTTCGTTTCCGGCAACTTATCAGCTTCTCAGCTGATAACAATGGAACAGAACATTGAAGATAAAGTTCGGAAAGGTCCGGTTTCTGTGGGGATGGCTGTCAGTCAGGATATCTATAGTTATTCCAGTGGTCAGTTATGGAATTTTAGATTTTAAGTTACATTCTGATGTTCAGGAATTTACGATGGCAGTTGTGGTCCGACAATCAATCATGCAGTGGTCATCGTGGGCTTTACCGACGAGTACTGGATCATCCGAAACAGGTGAGAGCACGTCTCGCATTACGAATTCATGGGTGTCAAAGTTTAACTTTTTTGTTTATGGACTCTGACTGACATGCAAACAAACAAGAACATCGAAAATCACTCTGAAAAGGTCATTTTCCAGTTGGGGATCCGCTTGGGGAGAGGACGGATACATGCGGGTGAAACGGACTTCAGGACAGGATCCCTGCAAATTGTACAGCTACTGGTCCCAGGCGACAGCAATCGGGTCGAATGAGACTTATGTTCCGCCGAAAGTTGGAGGAGGAGAGTACGTGGTTCCGAAGACAAGTACTGAAGGATCCACTGTTAGTAGTGAGAATAGTGTGGATGATTGTGGAGAGGTTCCTTGTGAAGAGCAGTGCGGCTGTGATTATGATGATGACGATGATGAGGACGAAGAATATGAAGAGGAAGATGAAGAGGAATCTGCGGAGGAGGAGGAGGTACTTGAACTACGAGGATCCCGATGAACACTGATTTAGGTCTCCGAGACAACTTCAACCACGGCCTCTACGACGTCTTCAACTTCAACGACGACTTCTACAACATCGACTAGTACATCTACCAGCACATCAGCCAAACCAACCACTAGCACCAAACCTTACAAAACAACAAAAACAACTACGAAGCCTACAACCACCACTTTCAGAAGGACCACTACACCTCGTCAGTCGCTTTATGATAAATGGGTTGATGGCTGGAATAATTTCTGGGGCCGATGAGATTGACAAATGTAGAATAAATATTGAGATCTGTGACATCCTCGCAACATGTATAATTGTTTTGTTTTATGAATCAAGAGAATATAAAAGGCATCGCCACTAGTGGCCACTCCAATTTTTAGCACGAGTCGAGAATTGCGCCATGAGTTCATTATGGCGCGTTTGACGTGACTTTGCGCGGTTCTCGATAACAACTTTTTACATCATTTTTTCTCAATGATTTCACAGTTACCTATTGTTTCTTACTTTTTGTTTTCCTCGCGATTCCATTATTTCTCGAGTAAAATTAATTTCTTTCAGAATGCCAGTGCCATCCGGATACTCTGCCGTACCACACGGAGGAAACCAGCCGACTTGCTTCACAAAGGTAAGATTTTTTTCTAAAACTCGAAAAGTTTGCGTCATATGGTCATGTGACTCTAATAAATTAATTCTGTCTTGTTGAACGCAAGTTCAGAAAAAATACGGAAGTTCTCAATGTAATAAACTTCTTTCTTTCCATTTGGAATTCTTGTTTTTCCCAAATTTCCTTCCTTCCCCGGAGCCAGAAATAGATTAGGTTCAGAAACATCTTGCAAACATTCTGATGAAAAACAAAACATTCCAGATCCGAATGGGACTGATGATGGGAGCCATGATCGGCGGAGCGACGGGAATCCTGCTCGGAGGATTCATGGGATTCCGAGGTGGACTTCGTGGCAAGGAGCTCCTTCTGCAAACCGGCAAGACAGTGGCTCAGTCGGGCGGCTCATTCGGCGTCTTCATGGGAGTCGCACAAGGTCTCCGGTGCTAACAAGTGGTCTCTTCTTTTTTATTCCATTCTCTTTCATTGTTTTTTGGACGATAGGTCTTTCATAGTACATAAATAATCAAATCTTATCATTTTTCAACACAAAAACGGTCTCGAAGTTTTATTGAGGGTACACAAAAACGTACATATTCAACATCTCTCATCGTCGCCAAATGAGATCTATTATTCGTGTGCCATTAGTCTGATTCAAGAGAGAGAAACGAAGAAGAAGAAGAAGGAGAAGTGGGGGAAGGGGGAAGAAGTGGTTGCCAGATTGGGAGTGTTATTACAGTTAACACGTGTGAAATAAGAGGAAGAGTGACTAGAAGAAGACAATTAGGCCATCGCGCGATGAAGAGGATCGACCCGCCGCTCTCAGGGCACCGGAACGTTACTGGTCGAACGGAGCACTTCGTCCGAACCGCACGAACGTCTGTCCGCGCTTGCCGAACCGCACGAACGTCTGAGCTCGCTTTCCGAATCGCACGAACGTCTGGGCGCGCTTCGACGGCCGCTCGGCGAACAGGGGTCCGTCCTCGGGCAGCGCCATCTCGTCGACGGCGGCCACTCCGTACTGGGAGGCATAATCTGAAAGAAGAGATACGTCATGGATGGGGAATTAGGTGCTCGTGGGGGTGTTGCCTCCGAGGAGGAGCTGGTTATTTTTGCGATAGATGGCGAAGAAGTTTTAATTAAAGTTGTGGATGCTTCCTCCTTCTCTCGCTCTCTTTTTGCTGATGCTCAAAGTCAAAGGAGGAGTTTATGAAGGGGGAAGACCTTGTTTTCTTTTCACGCCTTGGAACCCGTCGACACGTGGAAAACGAACACTTCCGGAATGTGTTCTGGTTCTAGACACTGCCCTTGTCACAAGGTCCTCCTCAAGAGCCCTCGGACCAAAACACTAAATCCCCCGCATGCACAACACTTTCGGGGTCATCCATCAGCGCGTCTAACGATCATGTCGGTTGCTAAGCACTCACCGGATGGCAGCACGGCTGCGGAGGACAGTTGCAACAGAAGAAGCACGACGGCGACGACGGACGTCAGCTCGAAACCGGAGAAGTTCATTTTTGCAGAACGAGAGTCGTGTGTGTGATTACCTGAAATGAGAGGCGAGATGAGGAACGGGATGAAGGCGGAAAGAAGCAAAAGAGAGAAACTGAAAACAAAAAGTGAGAGGAAGGGGAATAAGAGGAGGAGGAGCTGGAGCCCGAAGCCGAAGTCGGAAAACAATGAAAGGACGGGTTGACGCCGAGGAATTCTCATGCATATTCATCAATTCCATTGAGTTGTCACTCAAGGTGAGCTGAGGTAATGGTGCTCCGGGGAGCCGTCGAAGCCGTCGAACTGAGCCGCGTCCGAATGGTGCGGCAGTGGCGCCCGAGGAGGGATGGGGCGGGGCTAGAGCGCGCGCGCACGCGATGACGTTTTCGGGTTGTGACAGCGTGGGGAGAGAATAAGGGGGCGTGGCTTTCCAGGTTTCGAAATGGTGCTGGTGGTGGGGGCTCTGATTGGAATAGGTTGTGACGTGGCAAATGGAAGTGGGAATGATGACTGAACGTTTTCCCACACTTCCTCTGGAGACAGGGAACGAATTTGCAGAGAAATTCTCCGGAAATCGCAGGAATTTGGAGTCACCAAGGCACACATCCACGTATACATAAGAAGAAAATAAGAATCCAGAAACCAAGAATATATCCATCCCCTATTGCTTTGAAATTTCCAGCCGTCATGCTTAGTCGGTTCAAAAGATAATCTCTGAGATTTGCACAGCAGGTGAAAAGAAACGCGTTGGAGAGAAACCCGCTAATGACCTGATTTCGAGAAACAGCCACCCACAAAATACTAATTCCTGTGGACTGTCACACGTCATCGGGACTCTTTGAAAGTCAGACGGACTGCCCCGAGTACGTGCACTTCTCATTAATTTATGGCGGGGCGAATGAGACCAAGTGTGAAACAAGTCGCGGGGTTCGGGTTCTCGGAACCACTGGCTAGTGAGAAATGAACAGAAGGGGTGAGTGCGCTCTACCGAAACGCTGTAGTTGGGAACTGCACGGAGTGCTGTTGGTTCCAAAATAGTCCAAACGTTTCCATTTGTGATTTGTGAGGACCTTTGAGAAAAGCACTTTTCCGGCCGTTTCGAAAATTTTATTGTTTGCTAAATGTCATGAGAAGCCCTAATGCGAAAAGTGGAAAACGAGTGGGAGCTATTAGCTTTTGACGAGGACACGAAAACTTTATTCGTCTATGAAATGACGCGAGTCGAGACCTCTGCTACAGTAATCCAGATGGGGTCCAGATTCTCCTCATCGGATTCCAAAATTGGAACAAATGACGGGAGAATCTGGCGAATCAATGTATTCTGAGGGAACTCTTCTCCTTCCTTTTTTGGACCGACTCCCAGTGGAAAGTGCATTAGGAGACAATGGAGGAATCCGTTCGAAGCAAACGCAGCAGAAAACAAAATAGGAATGGATGGGGGAAACTGGATGAATTTCAGTGAGGAGAAGAAGAACTTGAGCGAAGCGGCAGGGAGGAGTCGGCATTTCTGTCAGACATTATCAAGTGAAGCGTGTAGTACACCCATATATATGAAGAGAAGAGCTAAATTAAAAGATGCGACAGGACGGATATATAAGCGGAGGAGACTACCTGGCACAAACAGAATCCGTAGGTTTGTACTGGTTGTATTCTGTTCGGTTCCCCCCTCACCGACTCACTCATCCGTGCCAGGGGCACAGTGCAGAAGGGGCCACTGCACTGAAATTTTGATGTGACCAGACGAGGACTAGAGATCGTAGGTAGACTACGAAGTACGAAAGTGTCTGGATGGAATTGAAGGGGAGGCTATAGGCTACAGTAATCTCTGTTTGACTGACTTCAGAACCCTTCTGAATCTCCTACGATTCTCAGTGATCTTATACTTTACGTATCCCCAAAACTTTGAACAAACATCATTGTTTTTCGTTGAGTACCTGTCACCCAGCCGTGTAGTTCCCAACCAGCTCAATGTATTCTGTTGTTTCAGTCAGCTGTTCACAAGAAGCCTGATCTTTTCAGTCTTTTGACTGGAAATCCGGCACTTTCACCTGCCGCAAAGTGCCTTTCCTTCGCGCCAAATGGATTTGTTTTTCCTTTCTTTTCCACTGTCGCAAACCACTAAAACTCTCATTTCCAGAGGGCGTTCGAGCGTGGAAAGTGCACTTTGCGCGCGGTTTTGATTGGTTTCCTATTTATTTCTTCAAATACATCGAACGAGGAACTTTTTGTGGTGGGACAGAAAGCGCAAGGCAACCGGATATGGGGACTACACTTTATGGGAGCCATCAGACATTTGAAACTTTGGAGGTTTCCGGGCCAAGTGCTCCGAGGAGCAGTCGTGAATCACGGCCAGCGAATGGCTTCGTTTTGTTTGACAATAGGGCCTCAAAAACATGTTGAAGGACAGACAGAAGCTCTTTTCGGTTGCCCTTGGAGCCGAGACCAAACCGAGAGACCAAACTGCCACGTAACACCCTGTCAAAATAAGGAGAAACCGACGGATGATCCCGGGATCTAATCCTAAAACTCTCAGCTTCTACCCGCCAAAGCAATTCCGGAAAATTGAAAGTAAAAGTTGTTTCCGAGAAGTATTGACACGAGGTGATTGGCAAAGCGGCCGCCACAAATGAAATCTTATTATTGAGGCCCACGGACAGTTAATGGGGTGCAGGCGTGACGGAGATTGGATTGATTATTGTTTTTGGAGCCGAAGGACCAATCTCGAAGGGGGCGGAAAACAATAGCGGTGCCACGTCAGATTAGCCAAGGATATATAAGATCGAGTTGCAAAGGGAAGGAATTAGGGATCGGGCAGGAAATGGGAAAGGAGCTCGGTCCCTGTGAACCGGATTTCCTCGAATCTTGACAGGTTTAGAGTTACTGGGAGTCCAGAATCTCATAAGATCACAGAGAGATCGTGGCGAGACCCTGTGCATCGTGTAGCTTTCTGATAGTTGTTTTGAGCATCTGATGATACGAAATGTTGATCTGGCACAGTAGACAGAATGACACAATTGGATACATCCGGGGGTTTCGATTGTCTATGATCAAACTAGAGCCACGACCCCAGACTCTCTCGCAGATTTGATCTTAAAACTCTTTGCTCATCTTATAATGTCAATCGGCGACTTCCGTCCGAAAAGTGGGGAGCTTCCCGGTCGTGTCAACTACACGGATGCTAATCACATCTCGTGCATATATTCATTACTTCCTCTTCTCTTCTAAAACTGCGCTAACTGACTCTGAGTGTATGCAAAACATTTCGAATTGAAAAACGGGAAGTGGGCGGGGTCTTTGAGTGGGTGGAGGTGCGAATGAGAGCTGGTCCCCGTTGATGTCACCTTCGAGAGTTGAGAGTTGAAAGTCAAAGACAAGTCATCATGGGTTATAGGGATTTGGTGGGGCTGATAAGGATTTGGAGCAAGGTACAATAGAATTGTGTTGCAAATGAGCGGATTATGATCTGAAGACGTGCAGATTAGGGCAGAAAGCTATTTCGGGAATCGGAATTAGAGAGTCTTTAGACTTCTTCTCGAGAATGGCAAAGATTTTGGGGGAATAGGTTGGCAGATGCAAATGAGGGAAGGCGATGTTAAAGATCATGTCGGAGCAGGTGGAAACTGATCAGTACTCGTGAAAGGACAGGAAGATTCAAAGGGCGCTCCATGGAACGATGACAGTAATCCAGAGTGTCTAGACCCGGAAGGGGAGTCCCAACGAACAGGGAAGTTTTTGAACTCCCGCCGGAACTTTTTCAAATCCCGGAACCTTCCTATCCAAGAAGTAGCGATGTTTTCCAGAGTCTGCGTCTCTTCATCACTTCCCATCTCGTCATTCCAACCAAACAAATTCTGAATTCTGAACCGCGAAAAAACACACACTCGAATCTAAATAGGCTGTACGACGTCAAAGAAGCGAGGGAGTCGACAGGTGGTTCGATGGACTGGATTCTGAATCCGACTCCAGAAGACGTCAACGTCACAAAACAAAAGGGTCGAAAAGTGTCTATTGTGCGAACTTTCGTAAAAATCGTGGAAAACCGAGAGCAATTTTCACCTTTTCCAAGGCAAATGCCACAGGTTAATAGGATACTTTCACGTATGGGCGCATCCTGCAAAAAAGAGAGAAGAGATGTACGAAAGAGTCGATTAAAAGTTTGGCGAGCAGCTTCTGGTGCTCGTTGAAATGAGCACAGATCGGCCAGGATGTGCCGAAATAGAATTTGGGTGGGTGAATGAGTTGTTGGTTAGGGGTGGGTGGTCGATTACGTAGAAGGTACGTACCGGATGTGTGACCAGGGGGAAGTCGACGAACGGGCCATTGGTCATGCTGGACCCTCTTTTCTTCCGGATTCATGAGGGAGTTTTTGGAAGAAGAAGCATTCAATAAGGGACCGGATGTACTTGGAATCGGAATAGGAATCGGAATCTTCTAGAATTCAGTCCTTCCTCGAATACTGCACATTCTCCCAAATGATTGAGGCATAGCTCAGAAGCCAAAACTCTGGTTTTTCAAAGCAACTGTCGGCATTTTCGACATTGTGCGTGAGATATTTTCCATTCTGTAAACACCGTCACGTCATATTACACAACAGTGTTTTTGAAATTCCCAGAGCTTTAAGTTAAAGCCTTTAACACAGACTTAACAGTTAGCTTGCTTGAAAAATATGATATGGCAAAAATAGTGAAGAATCTTGTTCGGACAAAGATCTAGAGAAGAAAAGTCAAAAGTCATTGGGGGAAAGTTCGTAAAGTTCACCGGCCACTTAACTAGAAAAACGATGCGACTGCTCCTTTTCAGAATCTCTAATGATAAATTCTGACTCGACAGGCCTTCGGAAGGGCTCAGTGAGCCGCGAACCTGATGAGCACGAGAGACACATACGGGCGGTGCTTCGAAGACAAATGCGCTCGGAAATGCATGAATCAACCGGTTTTATGTGAAGAAAAAGAAACAAACCATATAGTTTTTGTTTCGTTTCTCTCTGATGTCTTCGAGAATCTTCTCTTTTCGGATGGATTTCAGAAGATGGAACGATGCGGAGAAAGTCCATTTGACTTCATGATTCATGAGTTCCATCAATCCCCAGAAGAAGATGAGCTCGTTGGGATGGAAAAAGGAAAGCGGATTATGGATGGAGGTGTCGAAACGGAGGGAATTGGAGAAATTGGCAAGGCCGCCCGGATAGGGGAAACTGCGAAAAACACGGAAGAAGGCGATGATAAATTGAGTCTGGACATTGAATATCTTTCGTCTGCACTTTTCGGAGCAGGAAAACATGTTCAGAAGCACTATGGGTTACAGTAATCCTGAGACTCAATTTGGAATAGTCAAGCTCCAGAAAACTTGTGACCACATCGCTTCTTGTAGCGCGTTTTTTCCGAACACATTTGTACTTTCCATGCATGAATCAGTAGGCTCTTCAGAACAATAGCTCGTGTTTCGTCATTTCTCGAAGCTTCTAGAGACTCCCCAGAATGATCGAGAATCGAGATTCATTGATAGGTTCTCAGAAGTAATTCGGGAACTTTCGAATGTTCGGAGAATGGATTCTCGGTTTTCAGAAGACCAAAAACTTCTCTCTCAGCTCGGGCTCCAGACGGAACGGGTTCCGAATCCGAAAATAAACGAAGAATGACGGCCTTTTCCAGAATGCGTATCTTCTCGAATCCAAACAAAGGAATGCCGCCTCTTCGTGTGACTTTTTGGACTTCTTCTTCCTCTTCTCTTCCGGAATTTCTTGCCGGGACCGCGCAATTAACACCCTTCGCTCCCGCCTTTTTTGTGGTCCGAGGCAGTTTCACGACACAAAGAAAATGCATAAATGTATGAAAGAAGGCGACGACACAAAGGGGGGTCCCGAGGAGGAAGAAGAGACAGAACACAAACCACGGAACGATCCGGAGGGCCTCGGAGCAACCCTTAGTCCTTGGTCGGTGAAAGTTTAGGACTACGGTAGCAAGGTGTTATGCTTACAATCTTGTTGTCCGGGATCCAGATGAACTGAGGCCTTTGAATTCAGAATCCAGACCCAAAAACAAAACTCAGAGAGCATTCAGAAAAGATAATGGACTTGGACTTGGATTGTTCTGAAAGCTAGTGTTCAATGTTCCGGACATCTGAGTTTAGGGATTCAAAATGTGTCCCATGGTGACCTAGCTACACAAATCTGCTCTACTGAACTCTCTTTGATCTTGTGAAATTAGCATTAGAGCGTATTTGCATTCCTCGATAGGTTCAAGATAAGGAAGCAAAACGTCACTCCGATTTTCGGTCCCTCTCTCCCTCTAATCTTCCTTGATTTGATTCATTCCAGAATTAATTAGCAGTGTTTCTCTCCCTCTTTTTGCTCCTATTTCTAGAGTTGGTGAACCTTTCTGACCACCACTTGGACACTTTTTAACCATCGTCATCATCATCATCATCGGCCTAAAAGTCTTGCATTCAGCTCGCCCAGCAGGCACAAACAGACTCGTAAAATAGGTTGGCTCCTGCGAAATCCATCCATATAAAGAGACAAAAACGACTTGTTTTGCGGGCACGGACGGCGCGAAACCGAACACTTTTGCGAGCCGAAATCAGGGACGGGATGTGTAACAAGTTTGGGTACGAAACGCTGCAGACACCATCGGGTGGGCGGCTTAATCGAGTTCGGGGGTCCAGAGAAAGAAAACAATGATCGACGAGGGGGGAACGGATTGGTTATGAATATAGTAATGAAGTTTGCTGGAACAAGACGACGAGAAGAGGAAGGACTTCCAGGAACACAACTCAGACGATCAGACATCTCGACGATCGACTGTTCGGGCCGTGTTTTGGCGTCACTTTGAAGTATGATTCTCGAAACTTGAGTAAACTATGTGTTCCGGCCCTCGTGATTTTGAATCAGTGACACTACGATTCTCAGAATACGAGGTGTTCCGAGAAGAAGCTGTCGGATAAGCCAGAGATGAGAGGATTGATCTGATAGGGCACTGAGAAGTGGAAGATTTTCGAAAGATGCTTTTTGAGAAGGTGTTTGTGGGTTCAACGGAACAAGAAGAAATGTCAAATTTCAGGAATATGATAGGGGAGTAGATTTACGAAGGGATCTTTCCAAAGAAATAGAAATCGTTGCGAGACCCAAACCTCATGACCTATCTCATGCTTTTTGATTCTGACTCAACAACATTTCTCCTGACTACAAGATGACAAAGTTTGAACAATATTATATAGCATCAAGATTAACTTGACACGGAAGTATTCTCTAGTCACCTAACTTCGTTGCGGGACCCAAACCTTGGCTTTTCGTGTCAAGACCCAACTGAACCTTGGTGTCAAAACGACTATGACGATGACAAAACCTAGACATGTTTCGATTCGACCTCATTACGACGTCTTATTCAAAAGTCACCCCAAAAATAGACTTTAGTCATCCGTTGACTTTCGTGATGTGATCTTCGGCTCTGTATTCGTAGTTTCCGTTGTACGTATCTTCATATTTTTCTGATTGGCCTTCCGAATGTTTTCGGCTCCAAGCACTAGACTAATATGATCTTTATCTAGAAAATGAAATGGGGAATCAAGAATCGAGAGCAAACAATGTTGTTTGGCTTGAGTGGAATGTGTCGAGCCTACGTTCAGATTCTCGAGATAACTCCGACGTCATCAGACTTCTGCTAGACTATCAGATTGGAATTCTCGAGAAAAATGCTCAGGGGCACTAAAAATAGTCATCGAGTTGATAACTTTGCTCTCTACAGTATTCCTCATAAATTTTTGATGAAAAATAGCGATAAATCGTAAAAATGGCTCATTTCTGGCTCGGCGGCGTCAGAACTTGATTGACACATAAAAACTGGAAAAACACAGCAAAAAGAGACGCAATTGTAGCCAATCACCTGGGGAAAAGTCCACGAAAACAAGGCGATAAGGAGGAAAAGGAACGTGAAGGCGGGGGAACGGACGGGACTATTCGGGGCGAGGATCGCGTGTTTTTAATTTGTTTTTCTGGTTGACTCATTCGACAACTATTACGGCAGGAGCATCATTCTGTGCCTTTTGGCCGATGAATTATTCAGAAGGACGGACGGACGATTCGTTTTCAGACCTGCGGGAAGTAGTGACTAGTGAGGTCGGAATTTCGAAGGGATGGCTCTTGATCGATTCAACCTGTAACTAAGAAATTGATCAGAATCGTCAGCTTGAAATTCAGGAATGAATGATTTTCACGTGAAAAACGTGCCCTTTTAGATAAGATCTACTGACTAGATAAGAGATTTCGAAGGGTCAGCGATGAAAACTTGCTCATTCCTCAATGTTCTCCGCCTGCGAAGAGGGGACTTCTCTGGAGCTCCGATGAGCAACGATGGACAATGATGGATTCTGTGAACCGGGATCACAGCTTCGTATCAACTGGACAATGGTGGAGACTACTGAAGCGCCGGAGTCATGGAAGGACTGCTTGTGAGTTGGGGTTCCGCTGGGGTTCCTGTACTTGTGGAGACGGTGTGATGGAGGTTTCCTAGGGAAACCTCTCGTCTCCAAACATTTCATGAGATTCTCCTTGTTGAGGATCTCCTACATTTCATGAGATTCTCCTTGTTGAGAATCTCCTACATTTCATGAGATTCTCCTTGTTGAGGATCTCCTACATTTCATGAGATTCTCCTTGTTGAGAGTCTCCAGTTCACGATATGATTCTTTCCTAGTTGAAAGCTTCATGAACACCCCCACCCTCTTTTTTTTTAACTCGTGAGATGACTACGGCGCTGAAGTGAACTTTCAATTGATAAACAAATAAATGAATTTCTCTTTTCGAAACTAGTCCGAATCTCTTATGTCAAAAAGAGAATAGTTGAGTTGTTCGCTCGAGGAAATAACACTTCGACTTCCTGTTTTTCTCACGGATGACATATTTTCCTGTCAAACGCGACGAATAGGAAATTCGAGCAAAAATCAGAAATTCGTGAACACGGAACGACGGAATTCTCGGGAAAGACAAGAAGAGGAGTGCGTGACTCCAAAAAAAGAACCAAAAGTCGTGTCAGATGGTCCAGGGGGAAACGAATAAACCGGTCTGCGGAAGTGTCTGCGTGAGGATATGCCGCTCCTAATGGAATTATAAATGATGATGAGAAAATGTCGAGTATGTGCCGATGGGCCCATCTTCGTCATCGCTTCGTCTTACAAATATTTTATTTATTTACACGAGACCATAACACGTTTTCTTAGTCGAAAAATTCTTCGAGATCCTTCTCCAGCTGACGATCAATCTCCTCGTCGGTGTCGAGCGATTCCGCCTTCTCCTCGTCTTCAACTTCTTCTTCTTCTTTCACTTCTTCATCCCTAACTTCTCCGTCTTCTCCAGAGTCCTGCTGCCCTTGGTTTTCCGGCTCCGGTGTTGTCTCTAGCTCTTCCGTCATCTCCACGTCTTTATCTTCTTCCTCTTTCCCAGGAGATCTCGGATCCGAAGGTGCCGGCGTCGGAGACTTCGATGCATCGTTGTCATCCAGCTCGCCTTCCTCTTTCTCTTCTGGAGACACGTCTTCTATCCCATCATCAGCTTCCTTCATTTCCTCCACAACTTCTTCGGCTTCTTCTTCTTCTTCGTCTTCAGAACTCGACGACTCCTCCAAAGTGTCTCCGGCGAGCACGGCCAGAAGCCTCTTCTTCGACATTCCGTCTATCTCGGCCAGCAGCAACTGCTTCACGTCTTCTTTCGATTTTCCCTGAAATCAAAAACATTTTTGAGCTTCAACTTGCTGTTTTACCCTCAGAATACGTGGCATCAACACCTCGATGGCTTCCCACTCGACAGCATTCACCGTGTGCTCCGCGAGCTGATCCGTGTGATCGACGAAGTGAGAGAGCGAGGCAAGAAGCGGATTGACGACGTCATCGGAATGGTTCGATTCAGACATTCTCTGGAAGAGTTTTTGATAGAACACATTTCCAGAGATGATAATAATAAAAGTATGTAAAATTGAAATCAACCAAGTTTTTAGAGATCATGAGCACCACGAACTGAATAAATAATAAGAAACTTTATAAATCCTAACAGTAAAGGAACAAGCGATCGAACAGAGGAGACTGTGCAAATGAACCCATAATCGACGGACAACCGAGTTTGGAATTAAAAATCGGGAAATCAATCAATAAATGACCTTAATATGGCAAAATGATATGACAAGCTAAACGTGTGAAATGGGTGATTATAAAGTGTGACATGATACAGATTGGGGCGAATAATAATGTGTTTATTAGGCGGGAGGACCGCCTTTTTTGAGAAAAGTGTCCACTTGGAAGTCGTCGTATTGACTCTCGTCCCAGATGTTCGCCAAATCGACTTCTTCGATTTTCGAGACAGTGGAAGCTCTGAATTGCAGGAATGATTGTATGACACTGATAAGGAAGAACTCACTTTGTACGTTTAGGGGCAGGCTCTCCAGGAGTAGTCTTCTTCCCTGTCGCGTCTCCATCCAACGTGAACATTTCCATCAACTCTCCGGTTTCCATCGTCATCATCGACTGATTATCAGCGCCGATAAGCGCCTGCGCAGTGTTCAACTTGAACTTGGCCAGATTCATAACCTTCTCCTCAATGGTTCCAGTCGTTATCAACCGGTACACATTGACTTTTCTCGTTTGACCGAGTCGATGAGCACGATCAATGGCTTGCAGATCCTTCATCGGATTCCAATCGTGATCCAGGAAGATGACAGTGTCGGCTCCAGTCAGGTTCAAACCGACTCCTCCGATATGAGTCGTCAGAATCAGCACATCGATTGTCTTGTCTTCGTTGAACTGCTGCACTACTCTCATGCGATCCTGGGGTCGGACGGTTCCGTCAAGAACCAGATGCGGTACGACGCTTCCGAACTCTCCACTGCTCAGCATCATCGAAACGAGTCTCGCTGACGTCTGCCATTGGCAGAAGATCAGTGCTCGATGCCCGAGTCCTGTCTCGTTCGGACCCTCGATTTCCTCAGTGGCACCAATCTCATCGTCAGGATTCTTGCAGATGTTACACTCGATCAGCAGTTGTTTCAATGCCTCCATTTTTCCTGATGGTGCGTTGGCAGCCTTGTTGAGGATCTCTGGCGGAGCACCGACTCGTGTCAGTGTTTCCAGTACGAGTGAAGTATGATCAGTCATTTTCCGAAGAGCAATCAAGCAGACCAGTGTCGAGATGCCGCCTTCGACGCTATCGCGCATCGAGCACTTGTTAACCAGGTACCGGTAGATGTCCTTCTGCTCCTCGGTCAACTCGCACTGATAGTCCTGCACATTCTTGTCAGGCAGCTCCTTCAGCACTTCAGTCTTCAGACGACGCATCACGAATGGGAGGATCAGTTTGTGGAGTTGGGTCATTGCGACTGCACCTGCAGCCAGCTCAGCTTCTGTTACTTTCGGCATCCGACATCTCATGATCTTCTTTAGGAACTGATTGCGGAATTGTGCTTCAGAACCGAGGTAGCCAGGCATCAGCCAGGAAAACAGGGCCCAGAGATCAGCAGGACTGTTTTGAACGGGCGTTCCGGAGAGGATGAGTCGACTTTTGCAAACGAGAAGACGGGTGTTCGTCCAGGCACGCAGTTTCGGATTACGCATGACGTGGCCCTCGTCGAGAACTACGTAGTTCCAGACACGCTCTCTGAAAAAGACCGTTTCTAGGGCGAACTGTATACCGGGTACTTACAGAACTTGAGGCGTCTTCAGATCCTCGTACGGAATCACGCAGATCTCTGCGTCTCTGCTCCTTGGAATGCTTTTCGAAGCGGCCGGTCTGTGCGGGAAGAATCGGTTCCATTCGATACACCAGTGATCCACGAGAGTCTTCGGACAAACGATCAGTGAGCATCGCTGCCTCCGTTCCAGACCGTCCATGTCCACTGAGAGAGCAATGGAACACATTGTCTGAAGAGTCTTTCCGAGACCCATGTCGTCGGCGAGAATCCCGTTGAGACCGTACTTCCGCAGGAATCGGATCCATGTGATTCCCTCCAATTGATACTCACGGAGCAGAGAAGAGTCGAATCCACCGAGAATGTCTTCTCGAATGACACGTGGCAAGCTACTCGGAGACCCCAACACGTTGATGAAGTTGGAGTATTCGAGTCGCTTTGCATTCAGCTCTTCGTTGAGTCCCTCAATGGTCGTGGTTGCACTTTCGATAGTGACGACTGGAATCAGACGACGGAACGCTTCTCCAGCAGTATCGCGAATCGAATCGCACTGATCGTTGAGCAGTCGGAAGACGATCGGAGCGAAGAGAGTAGCCCAGCCACGGAGGATCGGTGTCTCGATGGAGGAGAGTCGGAGGAACACCTCGACGGCTGCCAGTCTTGCGTTGACATCTTCCAGGTCATCAGCGAGTTTGACAAGACGATGGTAGCACCTATTGAGTGTATCTCCGCGGTTCGATTTGCAGAATGTCTCGATTGCCTTGGCGAACGCGAACCGGATAGCGGGGTCTTCACTTGGAACGAGGGAGAAGATCTTATCGACGGATTCATCGGAGAGTCGGGAGCCAACGCGATTCCAGAAGCTGTTGTGAAGTTCCAGACGGATAAGGAAGGTCTGAAAATGGAAGAATGGTAAGGTTGAGGATGAATACGTCACTTACATTCATGTCGACTTGCTCTCCGAGATCAAAATGAGCGTAGAACTCTGGCACTTGATTGGCGTTGAACTGACACAGAATCGTCATGAACAATTCGGCATTTCTGCTCGCCGCCGACACCTTTCCGTCTAAAGCATCGGATGCATCCTCTGTCTCGTTGGATACCCTCCGCAAGCTTATCACCAACTGCAGATTATCAGGTCCTCTAGAGCCAATAGGAGGCAGTCGAACTGGACATCCCGCGTACGATTCGATGACTTTTGCGAGAACTTTTACGTAGGGACGTGGGTTCCGTGACCAACTGTACATGACAAGGAGTGGGACGGCGCCACGGAACACTTCAGAAGACACCGAGTCGTTCTCTTCTGATTGCATTGTGTCGACGATCGGACGGATTTGAGGAGTCAGCTTCTCGGGGGTGTTTCCGAAGTAGAAGAGGGCAGAGGAGAGGAGGGCGTTGATCCTACTGAAAAAAAAACATGGATTAGTGATAAGAACGAGTTCCAGTAACTCACATTGCATTCGCTCTGATATTCGTCTTGGCGTTTTCGATGGCTCGTGTCACCGAAGTGTATCGTGTCTCCAGCGCTTCCCTCTTTTTGTCAGTGTCCAGAGTCGGCTTCACTGATTCATAGGCCATCCGGCTGATGTCATCGACTGTCCCGCCACTTTGCTCCGCTGTGCTCTTATCAAATCCCCGTACCACGCAGTACTCAATGAAGTCGTTGCAGTCTTTCGTCAGAGTATGCACAATGCTCGTCTGCTCATCGTACTGCTTCGGCGGTGCTGATCGAACGATTGCATCCGACAACTGAACGATGGTGATGGGCGGTGGCTTGTCGGTGACTTGAGCATTGATCGAGTTTCTGTATTGAGCCGCCCATTCGTTGACAACAATAGAGACTCCGAGGTTGTGCATGATGGTGGTCGATTGGAAGAACGGAACGAAGAGTAGCTGGACGGCGAGATCTCTGAAAGAACATTGCTCCGGTGATAATCGAGGCGGCAGTGAGAGACGTACACTTTCTGTCCCTGAATCTCGGCATTACTCTCGTAAAGAGCCTCAAGAATATGCGAGAGGAACTTTGCGGAGAGGATCTTCCGCGTCAGATACACATCTTCCCTTTCTCTCTCACCCAGAAACCGCATCTCTTCCGAGCCCATCAGCTCCAGCGGCGATTTCGGATCGCTCGAGATGCCGTCAACGTCGTTGTCGAACACGTGGATGTGCGGGTTGCGGTTGTCGAGAAGCAGGCAACTCATCCAGTTTCCCACTTTCCGACTGATCTCTCCGTGATCTATCAATTGCTGTCTGGAAAATACTGAATAGAAAGGACTCACTGTAACTTTAGAAACTCACCGATAGATCCTGAAGATCCGTGTGAAGGTGACATAAGCTCTTTCTAGAAATGCCAGTGAATCGGTCGGAGGTGTGAAGAGAATGATTCGATACAGCTGTTTGATTAACCTGAACGCCTCCTCCGCTGTCAGCTCTCCATTCTGCTCTCTTTCCGTATTCACATCCAGTAACCGAATGATTTTGTCACTTCGCACTGGAAATGCCGCATCAAGCATCGAGGAAACCACTGATAGCTGATCACGGGAAAGGTTGATGTTCGGATTGCGATTCAGCCACAAGTCGATAATCTCGAGAAGGTCAATGCAAAGAGAATCGAGTCCAGCACGCAACTGTTCCTTCGCCGTCTCAGCAGCCAGCAGAGTCCACACGTGAGTCATAACTTTCTCGACTAGCTGGCTCATCTCATCCGGTGGGATCTCTTTATTGGAAAGTATCGAGGATAGTGTCTTGACTGCACAGCCGATCACGTCATCAACTGGATCGTTGATCGCCTGAATGACGAGGTCGAAGCACCGATTGAAAGTGCTCAGTTGGTTGTCGCTGCGAGCAATTGCAAAGTAGTACTTGAGGATGAGAAGTCCCGATTGGCGCACGTTCCAGTTGTTCTCTCCGGGAGTCTGAACCATGTCGACGACAATCCGCAGCACGACATCCCTCCGTTTCTCATCTGTGCACCGAAGAATGTGAACGAGTGCCTGAGCGCATTGCTCTCGGACGGGCGCTGTTGCATTCCGACCAGTGATGAAGTCGTTGAACTTGTCGAGGATCAAAACGTGGATCAGCAGATAGAGTGTAGAGTCGATTAGATCGTTTGATAATCTGTAACTACTGATTAGGAACGAAGAGGAACATTTAGCCACTAACCTACTATACGACGTGCTGGCGATTTGGCAAACAGCGAGAGCGCCTCCGTGTCGAGAGTACCACTTCTTGTCGAAAATCAGATTTATAAGCTCTTTCAGATGATTGTCAAGTAGCTTCTGCCTTTCCGGCTCTTCCTCCACTATTTCTGCTTCTGGTTCCTCCTTCTTGATAACTTCATCGAGCTCTGCATTCGCTGGGTTCGTGTCAGAAGACGTCCCCGCCGTTCCTATCACAAACTCGTCGTCGCTCAGGAACTTTTTCTGAAACAATTGAATTTTAATTGTTTTGAATAAATCGAATTGACTCACCGAGCTCAATCCAGTGAAATGGCTCAACTCGAGATGCTTGTCGACGAATTCGCGTTGTTTCTGGTTGTTGCCCACGCATTTCTCTCGGCCCTTCATCGTCGATTCGCTTTCGCTCAACAATGGCTTGAATTTCTTCAAAACATCCGACACATTGATGGCGCTGAGCTTTTCGGAAACAGTTGATGCTGTGTTTTCTTCCTAAAATCGGCGAAGTTTTACAGCTGGTCTCGCAGTGAATTCAACCTTTTTCACTTCAAACTCCTGGAAGTTTGATAACACTGCCTGCAGGGCTTTTCCAGCGCACACTCGGGTATCCCATGTTTGTGATGTTAGATGTTTTGTGAGGATCTGAACGCATTCTTTCTTTTTTCATGACCATTAAATGAAAGACAACTCACCGAAATAACTTTCTCATCATAAATGGAAAACTTTGCGAAAGCGGCGGCGGCTTCGTTGCGAACGTTCGGGTTTTTTGAGTCGATGAGGGGATCGAGTTGTGCCAGCCGAGTTGATTCGGCACTCATCAACGCTGAAATTATTCTGAATTCTGGAGAAATATGCAGAGATTCAGATGATTTCCGGGGATATCCTCCGGAATCCGGATGAATTCGAGCCGCTGCGCACCGAGAAAGTGCGCTCTGCCGGACTGCGGAAATCCGCACATTGCAGTGTATTTACCAATTGATTCGTTTTTGCAAAACAAAATATGATAATAGATGATGTAAATACTGACTTTTGCATAATTGACACGTTGAATCTGCTATCCATTTTATTATCGAGTATTACAAGAGCAAAAGATGAAGATACATATATAGAATGCGAAGATTACAGTTGCCGTCCAGTTGCCATGCAGAGCTTATATAAACTTTTTGGGGATGAGAAGGGGGCAGTATATTTGGATGGTGAGAAAGATGGGGGGAGAAATGGATGGATAACAGATTGAGAAGGGGGATCGTGGGGACGAATAACTTATTGGATCTGGATTCCAGAGAGCTCGATGTCTCCGGAGATCTGGAGTCCGGCGATGTCGTGCGGGTCGGCGCGGTGAGCGAACGAGGCGAAGCGCTCTCCGTTGACGTAGACCTGGAAGGCGTACTCCTCGTTGGTGATGGCCAGATCGAAGCCGACTCCCTTCTCGAATGGGATCTTGCCCTCGCGCTCCTCATTTCCCCACTCGTTGGCGGCGAGCGAGTTGCGGATGACGTGCTGCAAACGGAGAGTTTATACTTGTTGGACTTGTTTTGTTTGGTGCACTTTCAACGCTGATCTATCGGAGCACACAAACCCGAACTGTGCAGTAACCGAAAGAGTTACAAAAAATTATGTTTGACGACGGGGAGCGAGACCATATTTGCCTTTTTGACGGGGCAAACATGCGTAGACACAAGTCTTCGTCTTCTTTCCCTTACCTTCTCGTCGAAACGCGGGTTGAAGTGGAGCGAGATGTCTCCGTTCTTGCGGAGAAGGTTGAGGTGGAAGCGCTTGGCCTTCTTCTCGACGGTTCCGAAGACGAGGAGGGTCTTGCCGACTGGAAGTCCGTTGGCGAGTCCGCTCTCGTATGGGACCGGGTAGTACTTTCCTCCCCAGTGAACGTGGTTCAGGTAGAGGTCTCCGTCGATGGAGAGATGCGAGATCGAGCTCAATGGGAGACGGTGCTCGTAGTCCTTGAACTCCTTATGGTCAACGATGATCTAGAAGCATTCTGATTGTTGCGGATCTCATTAATCTGAAACGGTTACCTGGAAGCGGTCATCGTGAGCGCGGATGCGGATGTCGAAGGAGTCTCCCTTCTTGATCGGGTTGCTCTTTCTCTCTTCCTTGCCCCACTCTCCGTTGTGGAACGAGTTCAGGACGATCTTTCCCTCGTCGAAGCGGACCGAGACGTGGAGTGGCACGTCGTTTCCGGAGAAGTCGGCGGTCTTCGAGTGAAGGTTGATGGTGAAGCGCTGCGACTCGTCGATGGTCGATCCCTTCACGATGAGGGTCTGTCCTGGCTCGAACTTCTCTTGGAGAACGGAGCGGTATGGCACCGGCTGAAAATATATAAGATGAGATAATGGAGAGAACGCGAGGAACCATTCTATCTTCCTCTTCCATGTGCCATTTCAATATGTTCAGTAGGGTGATCATTGGGGAAAATCTGGGGGCAGCTCGCGTGACACTAGCGAACAGAATAAGCGAGCGAGCAAGCAGCGACCCAAAGAAGCGGAAGAGCAGTTATCCAATCTACCCCCCGACAATCTTCGCACACCCCCTAAACTCCCAGACGATTGGAGGCGACGAAAGAAGCGAAAAAAACGACTTCTGTTTCGTTTTTCTTTGCGTGATGTTGTTGCATGCTCGACGAGCAAACATCGACCAAATCGGTGCCTATTCCATCGTGATATGGCATCGAATCAGCCGACAAAGGGAGTGGGCGAGCAGATAACACGACCGAATGTGTTAGTTTTCGGATCGATTCATGTTCGCGGCCCCGTGAGTCACGCAGAAACTCAATGACTGAGTGGAATATGTTTCTACTTTGGATTGTGGCTTCATGAAGTCGAGAAAAAGAAGGAATCTTCTGGTGACATCCGACAGATGCTTTGGTTCCCGCATCCAGTCCTTCCAGACGCAGAGACACGTCGCTCACCTTCTCCTGTTCGTACCAACGAAGGAAGGCTGGAGTCGTCGACATGATGATGGGAGATATGTTGCGAATACGGTTTCAGAGAGCAGGCGACTGTCCAGGACGAGTGCCAAGCGAGAAACTGACGCCGGTAAACAGTTTCAACACAAGCTGAGGCGAGAGGGGCGGAGGGCGCAGACGCCTTGACATTCATAACATTTGCAAGCCCCGCCCACATTTGAGGTGAAGGGGAGGAGAGAGGGGGAGGCGCAGTGTAGATGTTTCTTTTTTTGCACTATTCGTCTCCATGCACTGTTGTGCTCTCTCGTCGAGATGCCCAATGAATCATCGACATTAGGAGGTGTGGAAGGAAGAAAAGAACTTTCTGGATGACGGGGAGACGTTCTCGATTCTCGAAGAAAGTATGGTTTATGAGAATTCCGGGGCACACAAGGGCAAACGCATGAACCACCGATTGCTCAATATTTGCGTCGCCGCATTACTGTTTACCGCGTTTCCTTGCCGCGGTCACGTGCAAACTTCACAGAAAGGCGCGATTCGGAGGGAAATGACCCGAAATACACTTCAAACAGACACCGAATCTCCTGCTGATGTTGCATTTTGTTGTCTGCAGTGGAAGCCGAGCACAGGGATCGATTGGCTGACGTGGCTCCCACAGTTGATCAACGACTATACGTGGATGTGTTCTGTTGACTCCCAAACCGGAAAAAGTATACGAGGGGTCGGAGAGACAATAGTCTGTTCTGAACCCCCAGTAATTTCCATCAATTGCTGCCAATAATCCTCGAAGCGGAGAGAAACTTTGCCAAGCTTCTTTTTGGCCGCGCTAGCGATCTGTGGACTCTAGGGACGCACTGCACTACTGATAAGAGAAGCTTTGATAAAAAAGTAGTTTGCTCCCTCAGCTCGGATTATCTTGGAATCGATCCGTTCGTCCAGAGAGCTCAAATTCCTTTCCGAAAAGAGAATGTGTGGAATTCGAGACCCTTCCTTCCTTTTAACGATGACTCACATGCCTATGGCAAAAATAACGGTCAGAAACATTCTTCGCGACGGGGGCGAGAAGAAAACGGCCAGCACTATAATCAGGGAAAGTGCCATTTCGGAATGCCGGGGGATCGAAGATCTGATAGTTCACCACTATTTCAACACATCTTGTTCCAAGTTCTAAACTATACGGTGCCTGCTGATTCAACAGTAGTAGGCCAAACATCGACGCACTTTCGGACAGTTACCACTCTCATTTACAGAAGTTTCTCTCTTCTTTTCCTTTTTTTCATTTCGTCGCGCGCGCCTCTTTCTGATTCACCCCGCAGTCGCGTCTTGCATCATCTAGGAGGGTGTGGTAAACAAAAATATCATTACGGTTTCTGGTCTCTGACTCATTCCACCCTTCCCGAAACTCACGTAGGACTTTGGCTCTTCAGCGGACATTTTCGGTTTTCAGCAGGTTGGGGAAGGTTCCTGGAAAAGATCAGTCAATGTCCGATGATTAATATCAACGACGTGAGAAAAGACGGCGGCGGAAACCGATAACGACGGCGACGAGAGACGACAATGGCAATAAAAGCGGGGCGCGAGAAGAAGAGGAGGAGGCGAAGCGTTTTGTAAATATTCGAAAGAGACAACAGACGTGTAAACAGGCAGGAAAGAAGGCGGCAGTTGATGGAGACGCAGCATTGAAGTTCTGGGGGAAACCATGGTGATAAAACGCGAGAGAGAAAGAGAGGCGATGATGTGTTTATGATGAGGTGACACATCGAGGGGAAGTATTGAATGGGCCAGAGCTTGCATATTCTCGCTTTTTATGGAGTACATTGTATGCACTCGGAGCTGTCAGGAGAGAAAGTTTGCTGTCTGACTGAGAGAACGTTCTAGAATGTTCTTGAGGGCCTGGTGGAGTTAGGATGATCCGTGACCGAATTAGAAAAAGCTGGGGGACAAAAGAAACCAATGAGGATGTTTCGAGAGCGTTCCTACTCTCAAGTGCAGATGTTTGCTAGTTGTCTCGTAAAGCCTCAGATCAGAGACATGTGGCCAGCATCTGGCGCTCAGATTCGGAAATGTTGCCACGCGCGCCGTACCACACCCTAAATTCATTTCGCTTCACTCAAAATTGGTGTCGAAACAAGTTCGATGAAGGGAGCGAAAGCGTTTCAAACATCAAAAATGGATGCGAATAAGCAGCGCGTACGCGGCGGGTGAAATGTGGCGGGAAATCCGACACAATTATACTTTTCAATGCGAAAAGTTCGAAGAGTACGTTCGTTCCCGTTATGGGGGGATTGGATGTGTACAAAAATTGGTAAGGGCGAAGCGAGAGAAAGAGTCAGCGTCGCCTCGCAAAGGGGTCTTTTCTGAAGTGTTCTCCATCTCTTTTATCGTCGAAGAAATGGTGGGCGGCGCCGAACCATTTCTTCTTCTTTTTCTTCTTTCTTATTCCCTCGCCACCCCTTATTTTATTTGCTGACGAATTTGATGACTTATAGTACTAGTACCGGGTAATATCGATACGGAGCAAACGGCATTGTTTAACATTTGCTGTACGATCGTTTTTTTTCTCTTTTTGGCAGAAGGGAAGAGAAGGGAAGATGGAAAGAACAACGGATGTTTTTTTCCAAAAACACTTACAGTAGCCCTACCGACTCAAAACAATTCTGCTGGCGTCTCGATAGTCACCAGGCATGGCACTGGAAATTCCATCGAGCACGACTAGAAGCTGATAAGAGACTTCAGTTTGTGGGAAGGGAAGCTGATAAGAATTCGGTGATATTTACACGCGCTCCGCCGTGGAAAACATTGACTTATTCAGCAACTTTCACTTCTTTCCGAACATGTTTACCGCGAATTCTAGGCGAAGTGACCTGCCAAAATCGGACACCCGAAAACAAGCAGTGTTTGTTTGCCTTACTGGGAGCCTTCGAAATTGGAAACGAATCGGTGGCGAGCGCGAGCGTGCGATTCGAAATCGGGTCGAAAGACAAAAAATTTGCGAAAAGAAACAAATTTCCTTGGGGTTGTGGCCAGGAGCGCCATTCTCTTTCTCTCACTCACAAACAGCAAGAAGAAGGTATGGCGATACGAGGAGAGACGGAAAGAGAGAAAAGGTCGACGGGGGACACTTTGTTTACGCTGTCCCTCGCCCTCGTCGTTTCGAAACCTATGTCGGAACCTGTGTCGATGATTGATTAGCCGGAAGGATGGGAGCAGGTCGCAAGAGAGCAGTGAAACTTGAGCAGGCACCTCCGAGTGTATCGGGTGACGCCTTCGTCGCGCGAAAAAAATGCCCAAAATTTGGAGTAAATTGTGTGCCATTGGCGGCTCGGAGCAGCAGTGTGCGGTCGTGCGAGTGCGTTGTTTATCGGCGCCTGCTCCGGGGGCGGAGTGTGCTTTATGGCAGTGTTGCAAGATGTGTTTCTACTCGAAAAAGTAGTAAGAAACACGAAAAAGGTCGCGTGAAGGACGTCCGCTACTTCTCTGTAGCCTTGTGCGACGGCGCGGTTTAATTGGATTCGCTTCTTCGATTCTGGGGGACGGGCTTCGCACCGTCCGTGTCGTCTTCGGAAAAATTGATGAGATGGGCGGAGAGTGATTAGGGAAAGGACGCGCACGGAAATTGACGGCTTTATGGAGCGGGCAGAATAACAAAAGAAGGATGCAAAAACAATCAAAAAACCGACGGCGCCGCGCAGAAATGAAATGAGAACTGAAGTTGTTTACTGCAAAATTCGAAAAGTTAAAGAGCACTGATAAACAAGAGACGCAGAGCCAAAGTGCAACGACACTCCGAAATTCCGCTGTGGGTCGTTGTTTATCGTAAATCTACACCGATTTATTTTTTTTATTTTTTTCTCTTCTCAAATCGCAAAATTCACTTTTCTCATCCAAAGTCTATCTGAAAGTTAAAATTACTTGCAGATGTTGAAAACGTTCAGCAAAATTTGCTCGGCACAACGAGCAGCCTCAACCAGACAACTCGTCTACGAAGGGTATGGTAATCCACCTGAGGTAATTGTGAACATAAAAGCTCTTACAAATTGTTAAGTTCAGGCAATTCAACTTAAAACTGTCTCTATTGCTGATAAGCCGGCTGCTGATCAAGTTCTTGTCAAATGGATTGCAGCTCCTGTCAACCCAGCAGACTTGAACCAGATTCAAGGTGAACCTCATAAAAAACCTATGTCAATAAATATGTTTCAGGTGTCTACCCAGTTAAGCCAACTCTGCCAGCTGTCGGAGGCAATGAAGGCTTTGGAAAAGTGATTAGCGTCGGATCGAACGTCAATTTTGTTAAAGTCGGAGACCACGTTATCCCGAACAAGTCTGGACTGGGAACCTGGCGAGAACTCGGTCTGCACTCCGAATCAGACGTTTTTCCAATCGACAGCTCCATTCCGCTTGAGTATGCTGCAGTATTTCAAGTAACTTGATATCTAATTATTTCCGAAGCCCAATCCAGAATTCCAGGTGAATCCTCCGACCGCCTATCGTATGCTGAAGGACTTCATTAATCTGAAAAAGGGAGACACTGTTGTTCAGAACGGAGCCAACTCCGCCGTCGGAAAACAAGTGATCCAGATCTGCAGGATACTCGGTGTCAAGTCGGTCAATGTTGTTCGCAAGCGAGATAATCTTGACGATTTGGTGAAGGAGCTGAAGGATCTTGGCGCCGACGAGGTGATCACTCAAGAGGAGCTCTATGGCCGCAAGAAGAAGTTCCCAGGGGTGAAGCTGGCACTAAACTGTGTTGGAGGCCGCAGCTCACTTTTCCTAGCCAGTCTTCTGGATCACGGCGGCTGTATGGTTACGTACGGAGGAATGAGCAAGCAGCCAGTCGAGTCGCCCACCGGACCACTCATCTTCAAAGACATCTCTCTCCGTGGATTCTGGATGTCACGCTGGTACGATATTCAGAAGACGCCGGAAAAGCGACAGGAGATGTACGCAGAGCTCGGCGGCTGGATGAAGAGCGGTGAGATGCAGAAGCAGGAGTTCGTCAGGAATCGACTAGAAGACCACGTGAAAGCTCTTGACGACGCACAGGCAAAGTTCGACAAGAAGCAACTGTTCCTTTTGGATTGAATAACTTGTGTATTTTGTAGATTCTCCTAGCCTCTAGATGTATTACTTTCCCCGTCCATAACCCCTACGTGTCCTTCCTCCGATTATAAACTAAAGTCACCGGTTCCCACTGATTATCGTCATTACTCGAATTCTTCTCACTCGGTAATAATGCTGCGAACAAGCTCGCTCCAAAGACTCTTCTCGAGATCGCTGTCTTCCCGCCAGCTCTTCGTCGAAAAGCGTGGAGCACCTGAGAAAGTTGTGCAGTTGCGGACTGTCGAGCTGCCGAACAAGCTCGAATCGGAGCAAGTGCTCGTCGAGTGGAATGCCTCTGTCGTGAATCCGGCGGATCTGAATCAGATTCAGGGAGTGTACCGCCATTTGCCGAAACTGCCTCATCTTCTCGGAATTGAAGGCGTTGGAACTGTGGCCAAGGTGATTTGAAAGGTTCTCAGGAGTTGTGAAAACGGAAGGTGTTCAGATTGGAAAATCAGTGAAGACGCTGAACGTCGGAGATCGTGTGATGATTGACTTCACGGACCTCACCGGCACCTGGGCCGAACACGGACTGTTCCAACAGAAAGAGCTCATCTCTGTGGACAGGGATCTTCCGATCGAAGATGCTGCCTTCCTCAAAATCAACCCGACGTCCGCCTACATCATGCTGAAAGAGTATGCGGCGTTGAAACCCGGCGACTGGGTTCTACAGAATTGTGGCAACTCGGCTCTCGGACGACTCGTCATTCAGGTTCTTTGTGTGTTTATTCCCATTCTAAATAAAGTTTCTTTCAGCTTTCCAGAATTATGGGTTTCAAAACGATCAGCATTGTTCGGAACCGTCCGAATATCGACGAACTCGTCAAGGAGCTGAAGGATCTGGGCGCCGATGAAGTCATCGTAGACGAAGATCTGTTCGATCGGAAGAAGAAGGTCAAGTTGCCGAAAGTGAAACTCGCATTGAATGGAGTCGGCGGGAAGAGTTCGTTGTACCTGGCTGGTGCCCTTGGTCCGAAAGGACGGATGGTGACCTACGGAGGAATGAGTCGAGAGGCCGTCCAGGCTCCCACCGCCCCACTAATCTTCGAAAACATCCAGCTGCACGGATTCTGGTTGAGTTCCTGGAGCAGAGAACAAAACGACCGTCGTGTTCTTCTCAAAATGCTCCGTGAGCTGACGGGATGGATGAAGAGCGGCGAGATAAAACGGCAGGCGTACGAAACGAAAGGAATCGACGAGTACGAGAAGGCGATGGTCGACGCGCAGAAGTTCGACAAGAAGCAGGTGTTTTTGATGAAGAACTAACCGAAAGTGTGTGAATTTGTTCTGAATAAAGAGACACAAACATTCCCATACGAGTTCTGAGAAGGCGCCCTTGAACGAGATCTTATTAGCAGAACCTTGCTTCAAAATAGGCTCACAACGAAAATATCTTTGTTTGTGATTCATGCTGAACTAATCGTGTACCTTTTCGCTGCAAGACCCACACCTTCTAGGACTTTTCGTTCTTCGAAAGGTTACTGTAGTATGATATTTTCGCTGCGAGACCTGGCTACGTGACAATTCGAATCCAGACACGCCAAATGTCTCGTATTCTGAACCCTTCCCCCTACATTTTTCTGATTCGCGTGCTCCCTGCCCATAATCATTCCCACTCTTTTTTCTCGAGACACTTGTGTGCGAGCACGCCGATAATCACAATCAGCGGGTGGTTTTCTGTGGTTGAGCTCCGCTCGGTTGCCCTGGGCGACATGTGTATTTCAGATTGCGCGGGGGCTGCTTCGAAAAGGAAGCGGATGGGCGGAGCCTGGCGAGAGACTAGCTCTCGCGAGTTGCTCTCACTTTGTCACCCTCCTCGAGAAGAAGACGAAGAAGCAGAAGTTTCTAGAAGCCTTGCTTCGGCAATCGGCAATTATCATCTGAATCTCTCGTCTCTCGGAACTCTGAATCCTCTGATACCATTCATTCTCACGTGCCTCGCTTCGTCTCAGTCACCAGTTGTCTCTTCTAATTACGGAAACCAGCTCTCAACGTCATCATTTTCAGCTTTGTTTTTCAGCTCCTTGTCGAATATCTCGTTGTTCTTTCCAATTCGATCCACTTCATTGGCTCTCGTGATGAAAAGTTCCGGAGGTTCGAAGTCGCCGAGTCAGAAGCCGTGAGTTATGGTTGATTAGAGATCGCGAGATCACAATGACCAAACGAAAAAGTTCAGAGGGAAATTAGGGAAAGAGGCAAAACAAACAACCCGAACTGAAAACATTTGGGCTTTTTCTCAAGAAACGTGTATTTTGGAAAGGTCACTGTAGTTATGTAGGTCTCGCCACGAATTCAAATTTTTTCGTTGCGATCAAGAATTTCGGAATCTAGACAGGAAATCTTGTTGAAAATTCGTGGATAATCTAGTTCACACCGCCTATTTCCGACGCACTTCCTTGTGAGCATGCTTCTGACTTTATCCAGAAGTCCACAGGTGGATTGTGTGAGTGAACTCTAAAAGTCCATTCATTCCTTCTGTTCCGAACCCTTCGTTCTGTTCTGATCCCCTTCTTCCAGACAATCAATCCGTTCCCGAGCCGGCAGCACTCCAGGTCTCGACAGCAAGCAGATCCACTCACTGATCAACCGCAACAACAAGTTCACTCGGATCCTGTGCAAGGATGCCGACACGGTCGACTCGCCGACGCCGACGCTCCCTCCGACCAGATCCTCCTCGGTGATTTCCATCGTTTCCACCTCGTCGGCCGACACTGTCGTCAGTGCCGGGAGGCTGATCAAAGTAGCGCCCGCCAAGGTGCGCCATTCGAAATCGGCCAGTCGTTGGCAGGGATTCTGCCAATCGGTAACTAGTTGTGTTCGTCCGTTTGCTCTCCCCGCATGCATCCTCCCCTAAATGCACACGCGCGATTCCAAATATCACTTTTTCGCATGCGGTGATGATTATATATCGAGAGTGAGGGAGGGGAGCCGAAAACAGGAAGTACAATCTAGTTGGAGATAATTGAGTTATCACGGGCTGTGTGTGTAACAGAGTTGTGTGTTAAGGTGTGCTTGCAGAACTGAGATTTGTGTCGGAATTTGGTTAAAAACCATGTTCTAGGCGGGGAGAATGTCTGGGAAAGGTTTTGGCTACAGCTGGGGCGAAGAGAAAGGTTTGGTGGGAAAGGGGGGAATTAGAGGATGTGTTTTTCTAGTCTTGAGATTATGCAAGTTCTGGAGAAACTGGAGCTGGAGCTGATGCTGAAGTTTGATCTCACAACTAACACTCCTACTAGCCTACTAACCCGTACTGATTGTGCAGAAATCTCCCTCTCCATTTTGTTCTTCCCCTTCCGTTCCTTATCAGTCCTTATCTTATCACCCTCTTCCTTTTCAGCACGACACAGTCTCCATAGTCTCTGATGAATCTGAATCCGTCGAAACCCCACGAAGTCAAATCTCCGTCTCCCATGTGAACTTCTACAAAGCCGATCGTGACTCTCCCGAACCTATCTCCCCTTCTGCCATCTCTTCGGTCTTGTCACCCACATCTTCGGACACTTCTGATCCCCCGGACGAAGAGAAGCCTTCCTCCCCTCCGACGCCCACACCTACCACTGACATTGCTCCTCGGTCGACTCCTCTGCGTTCTTTGTTCCTGGACGAGATAGTCTGGCAGATCGACGAGAACGTGTTCGCCGCCGCCATAGACGCCGTCAACAACAACTCGCTAATGTGTCGGCTCAACATCGAGTTTATTTGCGAGATTGCTGATGAGAGCGCTGATCATGTGCAAGAGTCGAGGTGAGACTTGTTTAGAAAACACCCGTGAAGGGTAACCAAGCAGAAGTTTGTTTTTGATGTGTTGGCTGCTTCGAACTTCTCTCTAATGACTACAATGTTCAGACGCCAAAACCGAGGGTTCGACTGCCCGTGCTTCTGCAACCGCGCCAGCAGCCACTTTCGCTACTATCTCTCGTTCAGTCTGCCGGAAACCGAGCAGAGATGCATGCAGGTGCGCGCGACCCCTTCGGGCTCCAAAACGAATCGAGTTTCAGCTGTCCGAGGACACAAAGCTCAACGACATGTTTGACGGATTCATCGATTTGGTGCAGCGCGCGCAGAGAGCGAACCGCAATGTGCTGGTGTGCAGTACCAGGGGACGGAATAGGTGGGAACGGATTACTGTAGTCGACATCTTGATTACAAATTGGACTTTCAGGGCTCCAGCATTTGCCTCCGCTTACTTGATGCACAAAGAGCAGATTCCTCGTCAAGCCGCGGTTGCAAAAGTGCGAAAGGCGATGGGAACGATGCGACCACCGGTGAACATTTCGGATTTTATGCAACGGAAGTTGATGAGGTACAGCACTCACGGCTTTCATTCCTTATCACCTTATCATTCTTTCAGATATCAACAACACCTCGGAATCGACCTGTCAAACGCGTACGACCCGGCACACACACTGCCGCTGTTCCACGTGAAACGATCTGCCTGGACCTGAACGGAACGGAGACTTGCGAGCCTCTAGGCACTCTTTCGTTGTTCTTTCTCTCTTATTTATTTGTCAACACGAGCAAAAACATAAACATTATTGTCTAGAAACGGCAGGGAATTCTGGGATTGACAGGGAGTCTCTAACTTTTTGGGAAGCCTCTAGAAGCTAGAAAGTACAGAATCTGAGGCTTCTGAAGTTCCAAACAGTACTAACAATTAGCCTCTCTCTCACACCCAAAAGAAAATAAAAATCAGCTATTGTGTGCCTCTCGCCTTCTGGATCCTGCCATCCATCGTCGTGGGCAGACGCGCAGACCGGTTCCGCTCCGTCCCGAGAAGTTGCAGCAGGCGGCCGCAGAGAGATCTTCTTCTTCCTCCTCCTAGCCACTTTTTGTCTTCCCGGCTGGCCATCTTTCGCGCCGCCGAGAAGAGCGCACTTCTCCATCCTTATCAGCTTGATTTTGATTCGATATATTGCGCTTCTTGGGCGCGATATGGGGGCTAACTAGCTTGCCACGTCAGTCGATTTTCTGATTTTCCGTCTTTCTTCGATGAACTGTTTGATACTGCCTTCTGGCTTCTGATATCCCCTGACTTCTGATTCTCACTCTGATTTCCCTTGGAGCCTTTCCTTGACCACTTGAACTTCTGGTGTGTTTTGATGCTTCTTCGATTGTCGCGACACCAGACATCTGCAATTACCGTTGTACGAACGAGATCGCCTCAATTACGGGCCTTTCCAACGTGACTTTTCGATCGTGGCTTCTTGTCCAGAAGGTCTCAGTAGGTGTCCTTTCGGCTAATGCTAATAGGCTTCCCGCCGGGAGACGACGGAGAAGAAGAAGCCGCTGGGAGACTGAACGGAAGGCAGTCGTGTTCACAATGGCAGTTAACTGTAGTGATGACAGCGGACACTTCCGGAATGTTACTTGTTTGTCTAGGGGGCGCTGTTGAGGTGTCTGCTGGAAGAATGTGTCACTTCAGTCGTCAGTCGAGTGTCCCGTTGGTTGATTTTCCTCTTGAGACGTTTCTGTCAGAACTGTCCAAGAATCTGAGGAATCTGAGAGGTGAGATACTTGTGAAGGCTTCTAGACGTCTTCAAGTGGTTGATTCAAGATCCAAGATTCCAGAAGCTGACGATGAGACTCTCAAGATTCTGACCCTATAGAGAACTTCTAGGACTCTTTTTGAGTGAAGCTTTCAGCCTTCCAAGTTTCTACGAATTCAGCTTCCATCCAGACACCTCAAGGACAGCTTCTTCTCCCTAAGCAAATGTCTCTCTGCCAACGAGAACTTGATGTTTGAACAGTCGGTGAACGATGGTCTTGAGAATACATCATAACGATCCGACTGACTTATGAGATTGTTCCGCAATGGAACTTTTTCAGGTTGTCTGGTCTCAAAGTGTGGGAATGGGAAACTGCTCTCGGTTCTCGAAAGTTCGGCGGGGCGTGTTTACATCTCTTAACTTGCCATCGACGGTTTCTACCACCTCCCCCTACCTAGCACATAGTTGCACCTCTCTCGCGAATCTACCGTTCCATCGCCTCTCGCCCATCCGAATCTTTCTCACCTGTCGTGATCGATAGCAAGTTTCTTGACTTCCCTTTCTCTCTCTTTCCACCACTACCGCTTCTTCTTCTTCTTCTTTGGCTAGATAGCGATTGCGTAGGCTTCTTATTCTTCGGAAGAGAAAGAGACAGAGGCAGAACGAGACAACGCTATTACGTGCATACGTTTCGAGAGGATCCTCTGAAGAAGAGGACTGGTTCTGCTGGAGGCAGAGAGACGGCGGATGAGGTGCTGGAGGTGCGGGATACTAGTACTTTGCTAATTGGCAAGAACGTCTCAAGATTCGGATACGAACGTAGATTGCGTTCTGCCGAGACGTGTACAGTAATCCGACTGGATCTTTCACCATAGCTCTTCGATCTTTTTGAATTGCTCCTCGATCTTGAGAACACGTGGCTCCAGATTCAACTGCCGACTTCTAGAAAACAAGAGGGGGTTTGGTGCGTTCCTTTCAGAATTTCCAAATTCAAAAAGGCTAGTGTTATCAGTGGAGCACACTTACCAAGAGATAGAAGTAACTACCGTAACCTTAAGCTTGGAACAAACACAGTAGAATAGCAGAACCAAACGCTCCGCTACTCCTATCTTGATCCAGAAGGCGAAGATGAGGACAAGTCCTCTTTTGCCGTTTCGTGTTTGTGTATTGCCAATTGATCTTAATCGCATTGATGCAATAGTCTGGCATTGCTTCTGTCCTCCCTAATCCGGTTCCACACTCCTTTTTTGCCCTTTTCTCCCCGAATTTTTGGCGCGTCCTCCTCCCTCGAACTTGCCTCATTTGCACTGGCACAGTTCCCTCATTCATTACACACTTCCCAAAGCTTTCGCTTATCCCCATGTCGAAAGGAAACGCAGTTTTACACACAAGCCTTTCTGAACCTTTCGCTTTTCGGTCACTCACAAACATCGGTCGTGTTCCAAACGTTACGCAATCGGCCAACAAACAGTCCCACCCCATTCATCCGTTTTCAAGTTTTCCCTCATTTCCTCTTCTGATTCGAACACGACGCTCGTTCGATTCCGTTAGTATTGCGTCGGATTGGTGAAGCGTGCCGTCTTCTGATTTCTGTAACACACAAGCTTTACTTTATGGCTTACAGTGTTCTGAATAGTTCGAACCGTTAAGACCGTGAGGGCTTTTATCCGAGCACTTTCAATTCGAGCAACTGATCCTAGATTTCTTCTGTAGCTCCTAGAATTCTAGTTGCTCTTTCTGAATTTTTGTGACATCGTGACCCTGATCGTTAGTTGCCTGTGCTAGCTCAATGCTTCTCTTCCTCTGCTCCCCCAGACTTCCAGAACCCCGTGTTCCAGATCACATGTCCCGAGTCACGAAGAACAATCAGCTGCTAAGTCCGGTGTGGTCCCGAGGTGTAACACTCTGCTCCTCTCTTATCACCCCGTTCTCTCAGCCACCTTGTCATCCCATCTCATCATTTTATTTCAGTCCTTACTTCTTCCCAACCGGTTATCTTCTCCTCTTCGGTTTCTCTGTTATTCCTTCCCACACCTAAAGTACACACACGGGGCCGGCCAGTTTTTTGTGTCAATCAGGGGTAATTCCAACCCGCCACCGAGACAAATCCCCCTCTGACCCGTCCATGTTGGTCGAGTTGGGGCAAAAAAAAAAAACGCTTCCTGTTCTCGTTCTCTCTGTTATGAATCTTTGATTAACTGATGACTTTCAGGGTTATTGACTGAGACGTTTCACACATCCTCTCGAGAAGCGGAGTGTCGTTCGTCGGCGCATTTTCTTCTATTAATCACTTCATCATAATCAGGAAAACGGACAACAATGAGTAAAGCTAAAGAGTGAGTTCTTTTGATTTGGCGCCTGAACTCTACCTGAAGTCATGACTTCTCCAAACTTCTCACACAAACCAATTCTTGAATGTGTCATAGAAATCGGTCAGTTCAAATCGAGAGCTACAATAATCCCGGTCGATGACGCAGTATGCATCAAATATTTCGTGTTCTGTAGTTCAACCTGAACTGACTGATTTTTGATGAAACTTTCAACTAGGGTTCTGCCGTTTAGACTCTGTTACTGACTATTCCCGGTGGTAGCAAACTTGCTCTAACGAACATGTCAAATATCAATTCCCCAAACTCTGTTCAAGATAAGTGCACCCGCTAGAAAGGGATATCTCCACAATCAATCCTGTTCTTTATCAGTCGAACGGTTCGCAAGACATATAGCCCCTTGCTGCGCCCAAAAACTGGCAATGATACTTCCGCAGACACTTCTTCTTGATTTGTCACTTCTCTCCGCCACAAAGTAACATGGTTTCAGAGATCTCGGGAAGTCGCAGAAGCGTCCTCCGTCGTCCATGTCCACAGAATCTGCGGACAGCGGAGTCTTCTCATCTGGAGTCCACGTGTCGCCGAGTCACAGTCAACGAAGCGAGGGCTCTTCGGGGTCTTCTGGCTCGCAGAGCGGTCCCCCGAGCCCCACTGCTCAGTTGAACTCTCTGCTGTTCCAAACTGCCAACTTGATCGCTGTCAATGAGCAACTTCGCAAAGAGATCGCCGAGTCAGGAGAATGAATTTTCAGAGAACAAGTGAACAGAGAGACTCTTTTCAGGAACAAGCAGATTCAGAACATCCAGATGCGGGCACTCAACAAGTTGTCCTCTCCGGATCCACTTCAGAGCTTCGTCGGATCCCCGATCTCCCATCAGCATCCCAACTTTCCCCACTCACAGTAAGATCACAACTGAAAGCTTCAAACACTTCGGTAATTCCAGAAGACTGCCCCGAGAACGTCGAATGCAGAAGCCAGAGTCCTACAAAACGGTCATTTGCCAGGCGTGGTTGGAATCGAAAACGTGCACATTCGCCGAGAATTGCCGGTTTGCTCACGGAGAAGAAGAGCTGCGCCCGTCGAAGTGAGTGCAGAGAGAGACTTTTCCAGTGAGCGAAAGGCGAGTAGTTTCAGAATCGAGACCCGTCAGAATAACAAGTACAAGACGAAACTGTGTGACAAGTACACGACAACTGGTCTGTGTCCCTATGGGAAACGCTGTCTGTTCATTCACCCGGATCACGGACCCAATGCTTATATCAGAGCTGATAAGTTGTTTGAGGTAGGGATCAATAGTTTAGTAGCTTTCAATCATATGTCCTTCAGGTATCCCAACGTCACGCACTTGCCGATCTGAGGGATCAAATGGAAACTCAGATAATGACTGGAGGACGCAACACGTTTGCTCCGGTCACCCCAGATGCTCAATTCTTAGGAAAGACGACTCCGACGGAGTCAAAGTTCCCGCCGCCACAACAAAGATCTCCGGTTCAAGGAGAAGGAGCACGTCCTCACCCGAGTTGGCCACTCGAGAATCCGTCCTTCTTCTCTCCAGAGACGTATCCCCAGAAGAACCGGGCGATGAGTCCGTTTGACCCAGTCTTTCCGGGAGCTTCTGGGATCCAGCCGTATTTCTTGTCAGGTAAGAGGTCGCACACGTATCAGTGACTTTCCACGTAACATGTCGGACTACTTAGGCCGCAACCCGGAAATGACTCGGGACCTAGTTCATTCGAAAGAGAATCATCGACTTCCCATAGTGAACTGGATTCAGATTTTGCAAAGAAGTCTTTATTTTGGCTCACGGAGCCATCAAAGTGTTCAGTCAGTACTAATTTAGGTCATTGTCTCCAGTACTCATTTTTTTCGCGTGGAAATTGTGTTTTTCAGTGCAAATTTCTACTGAATTTTAGAGCTAGCTGGAACATTGATGGCTCCGTGAGCCAAAATAAGGACTTCTTTGCAAAATATGAGCCCAGTTCACTATAGGAAGTCGATGACTAACCATTCCGACATGTAAACTTGATAGAACCAACGAAAAACGTGACTATTTGTTATCTGAACTCGCTTCTTTCAGCCCGTCATCCCGCTCCAGAAGGCCCATTCCCTGTGAACACCTTGCTTCCCCAAGTCCGTCCACCTCCAGAAGAAGACGCTATGTCAACCATCCCTGGCTTCGATCATCTCGCTGAAGATATGGCCAAGCATTTGGAGCTTTGGTGACAAATTCCAATTTCATTTTTTTTCAAATTCCCGCCCGGAACAGTCAGTCCCGGGTTGGGTAACTTATTGTCTGTGAGTATTGCTCGACTGATTTTCACATGTTTCTTCGATTCCCGTTAGTTACTAATAATGTATAGTTACGACCGAAAACTCATCCATGAAAACGGTATGTAATAAGACCTTGACCGTACTCACACTAATATTGTAATGGTTTTCTTAATATTTTCCCGGAATATATGTTTTTTGAATAAAGTTTTTTGTCGCATTTTTCTTTGAGACTAAAACGTTTTTGGTTTTTTTACTTCACACACAAGGATAATACACGTTGCAAAAATCCTAAGCTTCTTCTCTACCATAAATGAACGATCGGATGAGGTGAAAATAACCGGAATATTTAGGGGCGAATAGAATAAGTGGGCGGGGAGAGAGTTCAAACAAAACAAAATTGATGCATACTCACTACGAATTACAAGAAAATCAAGAAAAAAAGGAAGAATGAAACGAGGCGAATCTAGAAAGGCCAATTCGAAGAGAACGCAATGTACAACCGATCAGATCCGGAGCTGCTCACTTGCTGATCCTCTGACGGACCTTGTTGTACTTGTCGGTGAGGCGGTCGACGCCCGTCGCGAATCGCCGGTAGCCGTTTTGGAGGTGCGCCGCGATCGCCAGCACCATGTAGTAGGTCTGCTGGGTGAGCTTCACTCCGTACAGGATCACGTCCTTCGTCACGTTGTACAGCAGAACCTGCAACGAGATTTATTTTGATCAGAATTTCAATGTTTGCCAATATATGACAAAAAACTTACCACAGCCTTGGTGATAGCAGCTGAGCGAATGATTCCGGTGACTTGAGACGGATACGACTGCACCGACTCCACCCAGGTGTCCCTCTCCCAAACTCCGACTCCTCGACGGTCAGCGATCTGTACAGAGACAAATTGTGACATTTTTTTGAAATCGGAAATATGAAAACTCACTTTCTCGCTCATCAAAAGTCTACTAATGAGTCTCGAGTATGCGGGAACCGACTGGAGAGCCTTCAGATGCTTGACTTGGTCTGGAGCCGGGACTCGGGCGTATCCACGTCGGACGACTTCCAGATTCAGATTAGTGCGACTAAGAGCCGACTTCTTGACGGTGACATCGGCGTCGACGGCATCTGGAGCTCCTTCTGCGCCCTAAATTTACTATTATTCGTTTTGAAATTCGATGAACAAATTGTTTACCTTGATAACGGTAAAAGTAACTGGCTTGTTGATAAGTCGCAGATCTTTTGCCAGGAACTGCTGGCCTGACTGGGAGAGTTCAACACCGGCAAGTCGGAGGTTCAGAAGACCCGGAGTGGCGTTCTTTCTCTTTGGAAGGAACGGAATCTTCATGATCGGCTCATGCTCGACACGCAGCTCTCCGGACGGAAGAACTTCGCGTACTCGTCCCTTCAGTTCCAGCTCCTTGCGAATGAAATCCTTGGGAATTTGACTCACATGTTGAAATTTGTGGAACTGAACGAAGTCAAATGTTTTTTTCGCGGAATTGTTTGAGAAAGACTTACCAATCTCGAGTTTCTCAAATAAACGATAACTCCAGCGAGACCGACTCCGACAATGGCTCCCTGGAATAATTTCGCGTTTTTTGGTGATAAATGTATCGAAATAACTCACCCGAACAGCCAGAGCCGTGTATCTGTCAATCGGATCAATCAACTTTCCGCCACTGTTGTCCGAAATGACGGTTGGATTAGTTTGCCCATGTTCCGGGTGAGTAGCGGACGCATCCGCTTCCGCCATTCTCTGAAATAAAATCAGTTGATTTTGAAAAGTGGACACTTGAGAAAAACATAAAGATAAAAAGTTCGAGCTCTGCAACAACAAAAAACAATGGAAATGCTTGCTGATCACTGATTAGTTCAGCAGCAGTCCGGCGCCGGACACGAAAAATGCGCCAGTCGCGAGGAAAGAGTCAGTGAAAATGCGCAGATTTCCGAGAGGAGTACACGGAAACAACGCGTGTTTCTTCGGCCGCGGCCACCGACGATTTCGAAACTTTTTCCGCGAATCTGAAAAATGTTTTGTTTTGTTTCTTTGCGAAGAATTTTTGGTTTTCTGTCAATTTCGCTTTGTTTTTTCTGCATAACCAAATTTTTAAAAATTCAATCATATTTAACACAATCAAGTAACTAACAACAGCTTTATAGATAAGCTAATTTGCATCGAGGGAGATTGAAAAATGAATTTTCGTAAATTGCATTGCTCAAAATCAAAAGTAAAGGTTTTCTCCAGATGACCGGAAAAGAAAAAGAGACAAACTTGCTAACAATAAAGTTTGCACCAAAAAAGAGAGAACAACTGTCCATTCACAACAAAAAGCTGGTGGAGGTAGGAAAACTTGGGATTGTGAGTCATTACAATCGAAATTTTTGATTTTTCAGTTGTCTCAATGGTTAGAGTACGCATTCCCGGATGATTCAAATGTTCCACGTGTTCTATTCCTAACAGGTCCCACTGGATCAGGAAAATCAACGTCAGTAGAAGTTTTGTGTAGTGAAGCCGATATTGAAGTCGTCGACTACACTCCAGAATTGTTGCACAATGATCTTTTGGAGCATGAGAATCACAGTTTGGACCAGCTGATGAGGTTTCTGTCGAGGAGGCACGCAAGTCTGAATAAGAAGTCGTCCAAGAAGGTTCTCCTGGTTTCGGAACTTCCTGATCAAGCTTATAAGTGAGTTACCTCAAATATTTTCAAAATACCGAAACATTTCGATTTAGTGACGCTGTAGCATTCCGAGAAGAGCTGACCAACGTCTTCTACAACCTCCGTCACCCTGTAATTTTCTGTCTGACAAATGAAATATCGTGCTGGCACCTCAACCCGAATCGAATTTTTACCGAACCGTTCCTCCAAAAGAACTGTATTGATGTGTTAACGTTCAACCCGGTCGCTGCCACATTTATGAAAAAAGCTCTGCAGAGAGCGTCGAAGTTGCTGGATGAACCGGTGAGTAACATGAAAGTAAAGGACAATCATAACATTTCCCAGGTTTCGGATCCGAAGCTCAAGATAATCGGTGAAGAAGCGCGTGGCGACTTGCGTATGGCGATGAACATGCTCCAGATGAACTCTGTTGGACCGAATCCGAATCGGCAGTGCGGGTCCAAAATAATTTGTGCGGCGGCGGCGAATAAGGAAGAAGCATTTCACATGATCGGACGGATCCTCTATGCAAAACGAATCAATCCGAATGCTCCAAATCCACGAAGTCTTGCCGGTTGGAAATCACGGAAATCCGGGTCAGTACCGGAGCCGAAAGAGAGGACGCCACTGGAACACGACCCGACTGATATCATCACAATGTCCAGTATGGATTCTGATAATCTTATCAGTTTTCTGTTTGAAAACGAGCATGTGTTTTGTTCGGATATCAAAAAGTATCGACAAGTCTTGGAGACATTGTCGGCTTGTGACGTGATGACGGCGGATTTTGATACGAAAAGAGCACTTCCGGATGAGTATGCTTCGCAGATGGCGACGAGAAGTGTGATGTGGCATAATTATAAGGGTGGTCAGTGATAGAATTTAAAAAAACGAATAGGTAACACGTATTTTCAGCCAGACCGCAAACTCGATTCGCTGTGCATCGTTCAGTAATGAAAGATCTCGATCGAGAAATTGACACGGTAAGGAGTGATCTTCGGAGGCTACCCATCGTCGGAATAAAGTATTTCTCAGCTTTGTAAGCTCGAATTCTTCATTCTTCTCGATTTCCAACATTCTAGAACTGCTCCGTATGTGACGATCATCGAGGATATCGTAGATCCCCGACGACCTGAATTCTTCGTTTCGCGGCCGATGAACATCTCGTGGAAGATGGGACGAGAGCAGATTGAAGACCAGATGGAACGACGATACAAGTACCTTCCGAAGGTCCGAGCCAAGACAAAGGGAAGAGTTGTTGCGAAGAAGAATGTGGAGAAGGAGCAGGAATCTGAAGAGGAGAAGTACACGATCGAAGAGTCCAGCGACGACAGTTTCGAGGATTTCTGATCCCTGGAGAATTAGATTAATTAGGGTGTAGCATAAACAATTAGACATTATAAATGTGTCTCGACCGGCAGGTTGTGTTCATGAAACTGTCTCGGGGATATCTTTTCGATTCCTTTTTGATAAGGTCATGTTATCGGACAGGATATTCGCGAAGAGGCAGGAAGAATCTGCAGCGGAAAAGTGAAAGGAGATGACGCGACGAGTACATTGTTTCTTTATTTTATTAGTGAAGCGATTGATTCTTCTTATTAATATTATTATAATTACATGTAAATTTGAGAAGTTTGGACCCATAAATATAGAAGGAGACGAGTGACATGTATAGGAGGACGGCAGGAAGGGAGTGATAAGGGAAAGTGATTAGGAGAGCCAGCTCGGCGAGGCGAAGACCGTGACCATGGCTCCGTCGGATCCCCAGGCAGGACTCAGAGCATAGGGCGAGAGGACGACTGCGGTGACGTACTGGGGAGACAGGATTGTTGGGGAAAGGACGAATGGAGAAAGGACGAGAGGACTGAGAGCAAGCGGATTCAGGATGATGGGACCGAGACAGAAGGGAGTGAGGATGAGGGGAGTCATAACTTGTGGGGAGAGGATGAAGGGGGCGAAGACGAGGGGAGAGAGGACAAAGGGGTTCATGGAACCGGGGCAGAGGATGAAGGGGTTGAAGGCCAGGGGGGAGATGATGATCGGGACCATGAGGAAGGGATTCACGGCGACGGGGGACAGGAGTCGGGGGGAGATGATGACTGGGACCATCAGCCAGGGGGACATGATCATGACTCCGTAGATGGCTGGAGAGAGGATCAGAGAGCACAGCATAACAGGAGAGAGGATGGTGGGTTGCGAGACGGACTGAAAATCACGAATCTGAATCTGAACAAATCAACTGTTGAGGCCTACCTTCGGATCCAAAATGAAGTTTGTAAATGTCACTGGCGACAGCACAATATCATTCTTCCTCGCCTCGAACTTTACTTTCTCGTGTGCCAAGTCCTTGATCGTACTCATAATCGCCCTATCAATCTGTGGCCTGCTCAACGACTTGGCTGTCTTCAGGAACTTCTGATTCTCCCCGACTGATCCTTTTCCATAGATCAGATCCATCTGATCGTGTCTCATAATCGTGTATCCCGTTCTGTTCATCTCCTTCAACTGCTCATCAGAATAAGTTTGATCTAGAGCTTCGAACATCTCGATCTTCTTCGCCTCATGCGGATACTTCTCCGTCACATTCTCCTTTGTAAAGTACAACGGCTGCCCTTCCGGACCCCTTCCCATCGCATCATCTCGGAGTCTTCTGTACTCTCCGATCTTCTTCTCTACTCGTTCCATGGCTTCATTCACTCCAGTTGCTTCGACAATAAAATCCAAAAAGTCCTGCGAGTCCTTGCTCCCCGTCAGAGATCCCAGCAGGTTCCCCAGAGAAGCCTTCGATTCAACACCTGATCCATCTTCATGGAGAGCGAATAGAGATGGAGACAGCACGTCGATCTGGAAAATGGGAAAAGTTAGTTGACCAAGTGCGCTCTAACGAACCTCATTATTCTTGGCCTCCTCCTCCTGTGGTACTACACTCATGATTCGTGGACTGATGATCCTAACAATCTTTCTATCAAAGTCAGTGGTGTTGTATCCAGACATAGTGAGCCCCATCTTCGCCGCATTTCTGATCATGTTCATCGGAATCATCATCATCTTCTCCCGCTCACTCATATGTCCCTTCTTGTTCCTGATAACCTCCTTTATCTGATCGTTATCAATGAATGCTTCCAGATCGTTCAACTCCTTCAAACTGTCATCCTTTGCCATTTTCCGATTGCTCTTCATCTTGGCGGCCGCATCCGTGAATATGCTCAGTCTCTTCTGCATAAAGTCCTCCATCTTCTTCTGCTCCTTAATCTCCTTCGCTTTATCAGCAATTCTCTCAATCGTATCCTGCCACTTCGACAGTTTGTCCGTCTTTTTGATAGCTTTCACAGCACTGATAAGTTGTTTCGTAATGATTCCAAACGGAGTGGTACTGTAACAATCTAATGAACCCTAGCTGTCCTACAGTATCCCTTACAGATCCTTCTTCTCCTTGATCGCATAACTGTCCCTTGTCTGCACCTTAATCTCTCTCTTTGCTCGGAATCGGAATGATCCCATCCACTCCTTATCTTTCTTTATCTCTTCTTCTGTAATCGGAGCCATAGTGGTGTTAGTGACCATTTTGTCGATTCGGCGGCGCATGTCTGAAAGTAATCACTGATAAAAAGCTAAGAAGATAAATCCGACTTCTGCTGAACAGCTTCTTCCTGTGAAGCAGACGGTTTCTATGAGCATTCTCTTCAAGATCGATTAGACATTTGGCGTGCTCCGCGAGAGTTTCAGCGTCTGAAGCGCACTTCTCGTGGGCTTTTTGTTGATATTCTTCGACGAGAGCGAGTCTGGAAATGGAATTGGAGGCTACGGTAGGACATCTGGTTGACCCACCTTCTCGTAGCGATTGCCGCTACAACTCCCGAGAATCCCTGAACGGCCCAGTGCTCCAGAAGCTCTTCCCCGGACTCTGTTGACATCGGCACATTGAACACCTTGTCCTTGTAGTGCGGTGACTTCAGAATCTCCTGCTGCGTCAGTCCGTACTTGGTCACATCGATGTCGGATTTCACTTTGAGGCCGTGGGCACTTGCGATGAATAGAAAGGCTAGGAGGAGCGGAGGACCCATGTCCGGATGAAGCAGAGATCTGGATAAGACCTGCACTTGGGGTTTCCTTTGATTTTATGGATTTCGCGAGCGAAGAGGCGGACTCGTTCGAAAGTTCACCAGAAACGTGGTTTCGGCCCTCGAGAGGGATGTCTTCCGAAAGGGGCGGGGCTTCGCGACTGATAAGGTGATAGGATGTTCTCAAAGGACGGGCATTGATCCCGTTGATCCATCTGCTGTGGCGCACATTTTGATCGTGATTCGAGGCGAGATTTACATAGTTCTCACGTGATTGGAAGGGGGGAGGTGCAGAACGTGGAATGCGCGTTGGTTCGATGGTGTTGCAGAAACGGGATCGGGATGTTTGGTGGAAGGAAGTGCTGAGGATTCCTTTAAAAATGTGGAACAAACAACTTTTTGATCTTCGCATAGAAGATTTCTGCAGAAGTGTGACCTGGAAGCTTACGAAGTTTCTATATTTTGATGCGACGAGGTGACAGGGGAGAGTGACCTACAGTAACCTTCTGGTGATAACTGGAGATTTCATCAGCTCACAAGAAGATCGGTTAGAGTTATTCTAAATCTCTTGCAGATATCATAGTCTTAGACGAGCTCAAATGAACCATGCAATCACAAGCCACATCCGGATGATTCTTTGAACTCTGCAAGTGCGCTCCATTGGTAACGATGACTTCGTTACCTACCGTATCCATCCCAAACTTGTTTTGTTCTTGCCCTTGCGAATCGTATTTAGTATCAATCACTCCCTACCGTACCCCTAATCATTGACCTACTCACTTTCTCCCCCGTTATCACCTAGCTACCGTACTGATTTCCGCGCGGTCATGTTTATCCAAAATCGTCCGAATCCGCACCAAACACCGCTTCCAGAAGGAGAAGAAGCAGGTTCAAATCACATCTCGAGCAGAGAACACTTTGAACACGAGAAATGTGATAGTTCTATGCATGTGAAAATGTTGATACAATCACACAGGATCCGACGAGATGAAACGAGAAATAAGGTCGTTGAGTGTGTGTCAATGACTGCTTATCACTTATCCTCCTCTTATCAAAATGTTTCATGTGTGTTGTTGTTGCATGTTTTGATTCGGGTTCAAGTGTGTTACTGATAACGATAAGAAGATTTTGATCTTGATTAAATCCCTGGAAAACACACAAGATGCAGAATCCCTCGTACCGTCGTAACTTCAATCCAATAACTCTCCTGGTATTCCAAAGTGTTCAAAGATTCGCTTGCAATCTTATCACTGATAAGAACACAATCAACAGCTTCCAGAAGGTGCCAACGTGTCCCTTTCCAACCTGTTCTTATCATCACATGGCCCTGATACGCACCGTATCCGATATCTCTCCACTTTCCAAAACAACTGATGAAGATTGACATGGACAGCTCAGATTCTGTGATTTGGATCCGAGAGTGACGTGGATTTCAGAATGAATTCTCGAAGAATCTGGCTACGGAAGCTACGGATCTAGTGTGTAGTCTCGGATCTACTGTCACGGTTCAGTGAATTGAACTGATTAGAGCGATGTCTCGACTGATTGTTTCATCATTTTGATACATTGGACAGGAGCGCAAGCTATGATCATCAACTATCACCATTCTCATTCGAAGCCAATTCTCCTGGAAGACATGACTTCTGAACACCTTGAAAGCACACAACTGATAACTGATAACCGATTCCCATTTTGATTGTATTGTTCTTTCTGATTCCCTGGAGCACACCTACATCTAAATTTATTGTTCCCATTGTCAATTGCCAATAAACCCTTCTTCTGGGAAACCAATCTTATCTCTCTCTCTCTCTCTCTCTCTCTCTCTCTCTCTCTCTCTCTCTCTCTCCATGTGGGGTCACCTGGTGGGTCAACTGTGATCCCACCCTCTCGATCGAGCTGTTCTCCGTGGCCTAGAAACCCAAACGCGTCTTTTCTTCCCCAGCCATTTCTGTCCCCAGTCATTCGCATCTTCTGCTCTCCCCGAGTACGGTCGCATCTCTCCTCAGCTATGTCAACCGTCACCCCAACCGTCGCCCCAACCGTCACTGATCTCAAATTTGTGTCTTCCGACGACAAGGAATTCCTGGTAAGTCTACCTTTTTCTCTTTCCAATTCAATTCCTTCTTTTTCCAGATCCCCTCCAATGTGATCAAGTTGTCGGGAACCATCAAGAACATGCTCAGCGATCTTGGTCTTGAGAACCAGGAGAGCACCAACGAGGAGCCGATCCCTCTCCAAAATGTCGACGCCGCGACTTTGGAAAAGGTGATTGTGTGGTGCAAGCACCACCTGGAGAACCCGACTCCAGAACCAGCTACTGAGGTAGACCCATCGCAAAAAGAGCTCTCCGCCTATGCGGTCGAGTTCTTCAAGGTCGAGCAGGCCGTGATCTTCGAGATCATTCTCGCCGCCAACTTCCTCGATATCCAGTGCCTCCTCAAGGCCGGCTGCAAAAAGATAGCCGATATGATGAAGGGAAAGACGACTGAGCAGCTGCGGGCTCAGTTCGAAATTACCAACGATTTCACGCCGGAAGAAGAGGAGACGATCCGCAAGGAGAACGCCTGGTGCGAGGACTAAGGCATTCAATGGAGCTCACAATAATTGATAACCCATTCCCATATTTATTGTATTGTTCTTTGTAAAATTGAAATTGATTGGAATTCATTGAAAATAAATGTTGTGGCTTCAAACTTTTTTCATCTTGTCTCTTGCTCAACCTTGTGAAGCTAGAATGATCTAGGGATTTTTAAACTGTAAGAGTTGCTTGAGGACCATCGTATCAGTGACTGGGTACCAATACAAACTTATATGTTCTGAATTTGAAACAGTGAAAAGTTGATCTCAAATAGTGTTTTTTGGCTCAATTTTGATACAAGATGGAATTGAGAAGATGCTCCTTGTTTCAAAGAGATCTGAAACTGAAAGTTTCAATGAGCACTTCAATGTCTCGAAGATTTCGGTTTGATCGAGCTTGATGAACTCGATGGCAATGGTGGAGAGGCCCTTGTTCTCGGATTCTTCCGCAAAATCGACTAGAGCTGGGGCAGGATTCTCGAGGTGGTGCTTGCACCAGACGATCATCTTTTCCAAGGTCTTGCCGTCGACATTCTGGAGAGGGATGGGCCCCTCGTTGGTGGTCTCCATGTTGTCAGGGCCAAGATCTTCGAGAAGATTCTTGACTGTCACCGACAGCTCAGATTCTGTGATTTGGTTTCGAGAGTGACGTGGATTTCAGAATGAATTCTCGAAGAATCTGGCTACGGAAGCTACGTATCTAGTGTGTAGTCTTGGATCTACTGTCACAGTTCAGTGAATTGAACTGATTAGAGCGATGTCTCGACTGATTGTTTTATCATTTTGATACATTGGACAGGAGCGCAAACTATGATATGTTGTCAGTTCAAAAATTCGTACATTAATCGGCCGGAGGTCTAACTTTCGCCACGATCACTGTAGTTCAACAAGTGCATTCACCTGTTGAACTACAGGCTTATGATGACCAACGGAAGTCCTGAAGAGAAAGAGGACCACTTCAAACAGTGGTTTTTGAAACACTTCGGGTTAGATTTACCCGAAAGATACCGTTTTCTAGTTTATTTTTCAAGATTCCCTGTCAATCACGACCTGTATCGGGCCGATGGCTTAGACACAAATGCCGAGATCTCATCAAAATGCCAAGGACATCACTTTCGCTTCATACATTCCTGAGCACTCCAGAAGACACGTGGGATGAGTGACGCGGGGAAGTGTGAAATGTGAAGTGATGATTTTCCTATGTTTTTCTTCATTTTGACAATTTTGAGAACCCTGAGAACCATCGTTTCCGATGTGTGGCGGCCTCTCCCTCGAATTTTCTGTGTAAAACAACGTTTGAATTCAGAAGAATAATTGTATTCTCTTCAAATTTCCATATTCAAAAACTCCAGATAAAAAGTACACAAGGCAAATAATGGAAGTTGATTGGGTGACGAGCAAAACATTTTTGGGGGGGGGGGAGAGGGGGAACTATCCTATCGGAACTGAAGGGGGGAAACAAATGAGATTTTGTGGAAGGATTGGTGAAGGGAGAGTGAGGCTGAAACTGAAAAGAGGCGGAGAGAAGGAGGAGGAAGACTCGTACTAGACACTGTATGGAAGTCGGAAGCTCGACGAGTTCTGCTTGCACATGATGAGAAACGAGGGTTGAAGGGGAAGGGGGAATCACGGGAGAATATCAAAATGTTGGGAGAAGAAAAGTACGAATGGACACCAAAGGGAATGACTCGAGAGAACGGATCCTAAGAGGCGGTGTGACCGAATATCGGGAATGGATGGGTTGGTCTATAAATTAGTTTTATGGCAGTTGGGGCGAGATGATGGTCGGCAGATTGATTGGGACTAGTCGTCGGAGTCGGCGCCGCCGTCGATCAGTCGGTACACGGAGCACGAGGGTTCGGGCTCCTGGGAGACTTCGAAAACGAAGCAGAGCACCATCAAGAGTTCGTCCGTTTCGCTGTTGGTCACGATCTGAAAATGGATAGTTTGTAAAAGCATCAATTCAATTCAACTCGATTCACCTGTAACACTGTGAAGTTCTCAAGCACGTTGTTCATGGTCTCGATCGCGCTCAACTTCTTCAATTCGGCAATGAACTTGACCATGTAGTCACACATTGGCGAATTGTTCAGCATAAACGAATAGGCGCCGTCAACTTCCACAGGGAAGTATTGCTGGAAGGAAACGTTGAAATCAGAATACTTCGGGAGGGGGGCTACCTCGATCTTCTCCACAGCTTGAGCTCCAAACGAGCATGCCATTGTTGACACTTTGAGCTGGAACTTTTCACGACTGGAGTAGAGCGAGTCGACGGCGTATTGACAGTTCCTGAAATGCCTAGTTGAATCAAAGCTTTCCCTCTGAACACTTACTGCACATCACTTGGAACATTGATGTTCGCCCAGCACTTTGCCAAGAAGAACACGTCCTTCTTCTCGGAATTCTCGAAAAGTTTCCGAAGCGTCGGCGGGTACTTCTCGTAGAAGAGGGAGATGTCGATGTCATCCTTCTCCAGAGTGTTGTCGATCTTCACCAATTCTGTCCTCTGATTCGTCTTGTTGCATTGAACATAGGCCGAGAAGCCCAGCAACGAGAGTTTTGAAGAGGAGATCGGCACGCACTCCACAATAGTCTCGGGTTCTTTCGGAGAGACCATTGGCTCTACCTTGGGTTGGACGACGAGGTGGGAGAGATCCATTCCGAGCGAAAGACCCGTCGGAGGGAAAGACGTCCAGAGGTTCGGAAGGGCTGGAAGAAGGGAATGAGGAATGATACAAGACAGGACAAGGCTTACTGTGAAAAAGGATTTGCTGTGAGATCTGATCAGGATCGACTTTCGGAACGATCGTCGGGTAGTTAGCCTGTGGAGTGATGGCGGCTGCAGCGGCGGCTGCAGCAGAAGGTACCGAAGGAAGTGAGCTGGGAGGGGAGGTAGGGACTCCGGGAGGAGAGCTCTGTCCAAGGAGACTCGGGATGTCGCCCTGCAAAAGAAATTTACTAAATCTCGACAAAAGATCTGGTAGATTGACCCTAAGCTACAGTAATCTGTACAGTACTCACCTTCTTCTTCGCCTGTTCGTCTCTGAGCTTCTTCCTAGCAAGCACTTGAATATGCGACGACACTTGTTTCCGGGTTCTCGTCTTCCCACATCGCAATTTGATATACCTAGCAATTAGTTCGTTCCGTCCTGAAAAATGCAAGAGTTTAGTGTGGAAAAGCATCTGGAAGTTGAATAATTTTCAGGCAGATCAGCCCTCTTTTTTATAGGCGGGACAGCTGATTATGCGGTAGGTGGAGCCGGAGAACAGCTCCGCGAGCAGGTGGAAAACCGAGTCGGATTGACGCGCGAATGCATAATTTGTGACTGTGACTGACGTCTTCTTTTGGAAGAATAAGTGGAAAAAGATAAATTCTTGAGAAAATTTGGTGATGTGTGGGACAGGTGGAAGTGTCGGGAGAGGGTGGATAATTTGAGAGGGGCCTGATCTTTCTGAACTCTAGACAATTGACACGGAAAAAGAGTCAGTTCTCGTTTTTTTTCGAAAATCAAACAGTGTTGCAAACTGTTGACTTGTTGACTAAGGTGGCACTGGGTTAGGAAAGACTTGTGTTTTGTGATTCGGCATTTGAGAAGGTCTCAAATATGAACAAGTGTCTGTCGGAATCAGCTGTTCAAAGGCAATAGGGGATAGGCTTCAGAAGGTTCGGAACATGAACTTCCGAATGAGGTCTTTATGAGTTTTCAGAAGCTTTGAAGTTGATCCCAAAGTTCCAAGTTTCTGAAAGTTTGTGACAAAATGAAGGATCTAGAAACCCCGGTGCTTGGACGCTATGATCTCTCTCTGAGCTCCCTGAGCCTCTTCAAAACTGTGCAGGTCACCAGGAAATGTGACAGTAACACCGGCAAGCATCAACACTCCCAGAATACATGCTTCAAGACGTCCGTCCTCCGTTCTACAGTTCCCCCTTTCTCCTTTTCTCCTTGCCAATCCCTTCTCTGCCAATCCTGTAGGTTGGGTTCCAACATCACAACTTGTCCCTTCTGTTGGTTTTGGTTGCGTTGCTCGCCTGCGCAGGAGGGTCAAAAAGTCAACTTTACCCCGCCGGGACCCAGAGAAAGAGAGCGCCGCCCGTGTGTCCCGCAGCGAAAATAAACAAACAGACGTAACAAGAAGTGGCAACCGAACACGGAGAGCTCTCTCTCTCCCGAACTAATCCGGTCGCTTCTCTTTGTCGGTTTCAAATCCTCGACATTGGTTTACATCATACTAGAATACAACATAAATAGAAGTTGTCTCTCCGGCGGGCAGATGTCTCGGGCAGATGCACAGTAATGCACTTGGCTCCCCTAATTATGGGCACTTCTCATCCATTCATACTCACCATACATCTTCCCTTCGTCGCTGATGATGATTTTTCGTCGTCCGCAAGGAGGATAGATGGCGAGTGCCTCTTGGAAGGCCTGATCGATGTCCACGCTCCAGACACCTTCAGCGTCTCCGGAGATGTCGGAAACGGATGAGGTGGATTCGGGGGCGGTGGAGCCGGCGGATCCAGGACCATCGCCGGCGGGAGGGGAGAGCTGGAAAAAGTTGGAATGGGAAACTTGATCAGATTTGAAGTGGGGATTCGGATTTTCAGACCGGGGACTAATAATCAGTTCTCAAAACAGCACAGTTCAGCCCTTTGATTTGATACTAGGAATTCGGTGAACTAGGGACTTAGAACAGAACTGAAACCGTCTCCGGAACGTGGCTTTTCGGGTTACGGTATCTCGGGAAACCTTCTCAAGAATCCGGATATTGGATCTCTTGATCTCCTGCTCCGAGCCTATCCCTTTTATCTTTCTTATCATCATTTCAGACAAAGCAAAGCCTCACCGTCATCATTTGTCCGCCGGAGTTGCTCGTGGGCGTTGTTCCTGCAGCGACGAGCCACTCTTTCCGGAAATGATTGCTGGGCGGGGTTCTGCAACAACACAACTATTCTTCTGCACCTTCCTCCAGGCTCCGCCCCCTTTTGGAACGTCTTCTGACTCACCCGTTGAGCAGTGTTTGTGCCGTGACTGCCACGTCTTCTGACATCTGAAATGAGCAAAAAGTTGAGAAGGGAAATCTACAGTAATCCATCAAAAAAGTGACTGGCAGGCGGGTGGAGATATCAGGGGAAAAACGCGCGGACTCCGGGGGTATCTAGAATTACAATCTGACACTTCTGGAGCTCTGATGCTCGGGAAGAGCTCCAGGAATGGCGAAGGAGATGAGGAGAAGCTGATAATGAGCCGAGGAGGGATGGGGGACTGGAACAAAACAAGCCGGAACTCGACCGTCCGGGCTGGAAGAGTAGAAGTCATGTGAGCGAGAGAGGACGAGACGCAGACACGCAGACGACGACTGATAAGGCAAGTGATAGCTTTTTTGAGCAAATCGAATCGAGAAATCGATGGTGGAGGAGTGTGAGTCAGAAGGAGAAGGGGTTGCAATCAGACGAAAATAATAATAATAATCGGAGAATCGGAGAATGGAAAAAGTGGGCGGAGGAGGAGAAGGAAGACAGTTTCAGACGGACAAATGCTTTGTTTCTCTCGGGAGAAACGGTCATTGTGGGTGGGGAATGGGCAGTTCAGAGAAATGGAAAGTGCGCTCTGTTGATAACTTTTGAAGAACGGGTAACAGGTTAAAATTGAAAAGGGTTTGGCGGGAATTCAAATTTCTAAAAAAAGTTTCAGATGGCCTCACTTTCCAATGTACACTGACCGATCTCCGGTAGCTGATCTCTCAGCGGATGCTTGCTCAACCTGGACAAACTTTGTAGTGTGCGGGTGGGCCGTTTTTAGAATTGAATGGCGAAAAAGTGTTAAACTATAAACAAGCCGAGTTTGTGACCCCGAGAAGAAACAAAAAACAAGGAGAAGAAGGAGGATAACAGGTCTTTTTGTCGGATGGCACTTGTTGGACAAACACAGAATGAGGGCTTTTTAGGGAAGAAGCCGCTGAGGGCAGGTGCGGAGAGAGAGAGAGGACTAATGGAGTAATTAGTGATACTTGATCAGAAAAAGAAGGGAAAAAATGGAGAAGGGGGGAAGAAGTTGGAAGAAGGGAATCGGGCGACGATGAGGATGACGCATCGGATTGTCTTCTTCCCGATCCGACGAGGAGATGCGTTCAGGGAGATAAACGAAAGGCGAGGAGAGAAACGAACGGGAGAATCACTCGCGTGACGGATTGGTTTTTATGAGATAGTTTTGCAGGTGAACAAGTGACTGTTTTCAAGGGCTTCATGTCTAGCAAATTCGCTCTATTGGACTGTAGGTCAGTACAAGTGAGAAAGTGCGCTCAAATGGAACAGCTCGAGGCAAGTGTGCTCTATTGGACAGCAAATCAAAATTCAGGTTAGTTTCAGGCGTAAAGCTTGTTGGCACGATGCCAATCGCCAATCACACGTGAACTATAAAAACGGTTTTGGCACAGAGCCAACAGATAGACGTTATCAAATCAGCGCAGAACAGCTGAAAAATTCCCCAAAAAAACATGCAAATAGGTGTACAAAAGTTCGAGATCTTGATTTCTGGCATATTTCCAAATTCTTCCTCTCACTGATAAGCCAATCACTGATAACAAGTTGGAACAACGTCGCCACTAATAACGCGGAAATGTGTACACGGAATGCACCTGCTCATCCCGCGACATGTTTACAAATGTGCTCTAATGAACTGACCCCTTGAATCATGAATTATGCAAACATCTTTATAATATTAGCAGGGAAAAAACGGTCTCGGGACCCAATTAAGCATCGTCAATCTGGGGCAAGAAGTCTGTCATTTTGATTGACGGACTACTGTTGCTGAGGGCTCAGAGGAGTGTGTAATTGGCGGGACGAAGGAGGATGAGATTTACATTCAAATGAGAAGAGGAAAACGAAACGAAAAAGAGACAGAAGATATCATGGAAGGGAGATGAAAACACGGATCCCTCGAGACAGCCAGCTGTTCGACGATCGATCGATAATCACTGATAAGAGGGTCCGAGAGAGACTTAGAGTGTCAGAGGATCTTGGCGACGATTTCGTGTCGAGAGACATCGGAAACTAGGCTGCCCCTGCGGTGATATTGCGCCAAGACAGTCCGCATGGTGACCTTGGCGCAGAGAGTGTGCTGATTGCGGATACGCAGACATCTCGCGCAAGTTGTCGCAAAATAGTACGCACGGATGGACAAAGACATCATAAAGGAGGTTGTTTGGGAGAAGGAATTGAAGACAAGAAGTTTAATAATTGGATAATTGAGCATCGCCAAATATGGGAGGGAGGGAAACTTGTGGCGCACTTATTACTAATGGAATCAAACAGTTAATTTCATTGAACGAAATCGGGTCAAAAATAGGAAATTGCGACTATTTACGTAAAGTTTGGGGCAGGTGGAAAGTGGAAAAGCTTGAAGCTTTTCGAATTCCCTAGAACAAGATCAGACGCCTACAGTAATCCCCGAGTCAAGGAAAAGCCCAGAATGGAAGGATCCGGAACAAATTCAAATGGGCAGTATCACAAGGAAAAGAGGGGGAAGCGGAATGGTATGAATAGGGAGTGAAGAAATGCAGATGGCATGAGGTGCTGCGGTCCGGTGCGGTCAATCCACCCGGCATGGACAGATGGTTTTCGAATGGAGTGGATGAAGGAGGCAGCGTGGCGGAGGTGGAGAGCATGTGCTTGTGTATGTGCATAGGCAGTCGGCGGACAATCTATCACATTACTGTATTCGGACCCGTGTGGCTTAATGAGAGCGTGAAGCAGCGGAACGAGGGGAGAAGTGCAAGCTCGCTCCATGGAGAGTCGGATCAAAATAAAGAGCAGGAGTGATAAGGTGTCAACAAGAGAAGAGTTCACACGGAAAACGAACACTTGGAGGGGAAAGTGCGCTCTGATGAACTGTAGGCTAGAAGAGTTCAAATTCCCGCTTCGAAAGTAGAGTTTGCAAGTTCGCTCCACGGAGCTATCAAAGATAAGTACAAGTGTTTTCCTTTTGAAATCGTCTTCTCCCCGAAATAAACCGAGACGCAGACTCTAGGTCATCACGCGGCCTCCTCTGCTTCTCACACTGTGTTATCAGTTATCAGTGATTGCGTCTCAACCGTCAACTTCATAAATCTACGTGTCTATGACGTCGGAACTCTTCTGTTCCGCTTGTTTTTTCTTCTGGTTCAAGGATGGGAGGAGCCGGTGAGAGATAGGGAAAGAGAGGGTGGGGCGAGTGTAATTTTACGACGAACCCTGATGATTGCGAAATGATAATGAAAAATGGGCGAAAAAGGGGAGAGGCTCTTGATGATCCAATTAGAAGAAGTGGCACTCTGCCAAAAAACCGTTTCTCCGCCCCATCATCATTACCAGAAGACGTCAGAAATCAAGTGGAAGAGGCAGAGATGACTAACCACTGATGACGTCATCAATTGCTTTGGAGCGCACTTGATCAGGTTGAAAACGGTAATGATAAGGAGGGAAAACGAGGGGGGAAAAGTCATGTTCATGTCGATCACGTACACACTCTCGGGTCTTTCAAATAGTGCGGGAGGTGCGCGAAAAGAGAGAGAGAGAAAGAGAGAGAGAGAGGAGCGGGAGGTAATGTGTTCTGTTGGGTTTCGGAGAGGAAGAGAAACGACGAAGATGATGACTGTATCGTGTGACTTTAATGGTCGAAACGGGCAAGGTACAGTAATCTTTGATTGGGGGTTCCCTTGGATCATTTGAGTTTTAGGGTCCTAAGGTAAGCTTCGGCGAGGATCGGGAATCAGTAAGTTCTTATCAGTGATTTTGAACTGATAAGCAGAATCCAGAGCTACAGTAGTCGAACTGTCCTGCTCACGGAGCTGCTATTTCTATTTCAAATTTCATTGTATCAGCATTGCTAGAAAGTAATATCGAGGTATATTGGAAATGTAAAGTTTACAACAGAAGGAGCTGAAAGTACAGATTCAAAGGCAATACCGGAAGCAGTGCCTAGGGGCTAAGCCAATCTACAGTAATCTGGAGTTATCAGGAAATGATAACGGGGTCAAGGAACATTTGTAGATCTGGAAGAACGCAGAAGGCCATAGGTTCCAGGTACCGTACCAAGTTGGAACTGAACTTTCGCTGCGACCCATTCTTCGACTGTTTCCTGCTCCACTCCTGCTCATTTCTCGTTTTCCAAAAAGGAAGGCAACAGACGACACACACACACAGTGCGCGTTTCGAAACGAGGCAAAAGTCTCTCTGGGCATGTCTCTCTGTAGGTAAAGGAGCGGGTCGTTCGGGGCGCCGAGAGAGAGAGTGTCGCAAGTCGAGACCACCGCCGAGAAACGAAGAAGAAGAAGACGATTGTGTGTGTATGTTTTGCGAAACACTCTGTCTCTCTATCTCTCTTTGCCTTCCCGGGAGCGGGCAACCGAGACGATGAAGACTCAGACGAAGCGAGCGACTCCCGTCTCGAAACCCGTTCTGTTCATTTGTTGGACTGCCCCCGACTGTTTCCCCCGATTGACTTGAAAAGAGAGGGGAACACTTGTTGGATGGGTGGTGGCTCGGAACGAACGAGAAGAAGACAGGTGATGGCGCGGTATGCCAGGTGCAAAGAAACCTTGAGGGATCGGAGCCCTTGTAATTATGTCGGGATGCGCGGGCAGATGATCCGGGGATGGATGTGTTGTGGGCGGCGAGGTGACACGTACCGTAGCCCCAGGTGAGTTTCAACGAATTGAGGGGCTAAGAAATGGTACTTTGCTGAACTGATGAGTTTAAAGTGAGTACCGTAGAAAGTGCGCTCTACCGAACTTGAGGTTACTGTAATCCAGAAAACAGAACTTGGCAAGTATACTAGAACACATTTGCCCATTTGCCCAGCTGGCTCCCAAAAACTTTGCAAAGACCATAAAATGAGCTGAACCATGGCAACGGTCTTCTTTTTCTTTCAAATCCTTGCCAATATCCACAAATTCAAAAACCCAGCAACTGATCGGGGAATCGGGAAGAAGCTGTGTCTCGCTTCTCCTCTTCGAAAAGTGACATTCGATTGTCAAATGACTCATAAAAGTCGTGTCTTGGCAGAGAAAAGACGAGAGAGAGAAGAAGAAGAATCGAATGTTTCTTCTGGCCAACCGATCGTTCGCGCCAAAATGTGTGTAAAAACAAAAAGAAAAAGAGAACAACATGTGTGTCATGCACAACTTGTCAATGTTATTGTTTTGTGCATTTCACTTTTGAGTTTTCAGGTACGACTCGTAGTCTAGCCCCGGATCAGTGCAAGACAGAGAACAGTTTGAGCGGTACGCAAACACTGCCACGGCCGATTGCGGAGAAGCGGGAGTTCGAAAGTTTCGTATTGAAATTCGAATCCCCGCCGATCACAATTCTCACTGGAGCGCATTTGCACTTCTGCCGAACACCTCCAATCGAGATAAACAGGATTTACCCATCAGAACATGAAGGAAAAGAGAGAGTGGGAGACGGAGAAATGGTGATGAAGCTGCGGAGATAAGAGTGTTTGCCCCTTTCCTTCCTCCCTCCCGGGGGCTGCCAAAATCGAAACGATTATTGTTGGGCAGAGGAGTCGAAACACGAGAGAGAAGGTAAGAACATTGTGACAGGCCAAAAGTTATGCATTTCGGAAAAGGAGTGACCATCTGGGAATGAAGTGGGCAAAAGCTCGAGGAATGGGTCTTGAAGGGAAGATTTTAAAGTATCAGATTACTGTAGGTCAACGAGAAAAAGGATGAATTGATTCGCGTTCCGAGGTTTTGAAACATCAAATTTTCAGTCAAAGAAACCAAAACGAAAACTGACAACTTCTTCATAATGTTCACCTAGACACAAACTGACGAAATAAGGTAAACACTGGGTTTAGTCCTCAACAAGTTTGAAACAAAAACCAAACATTTCGCTTTGAATAGAGCTCAAAAAGGCAAAAAGCCGACCTGAGCTCCATCAAAACTCACTGCTCAAGTTCTATTTCGAGTTCTGCTCCGTCACTTGTCTGCTCTCTCGGATTGGAGTCGTTAGGGCGTGTTAATGATACGTTTCAGCGGTTTTGCAGAGAGAGTTGAGTCATGTAAACCCGTCAAAAAGGTCGGAGATGAAATATGAGAGGAACAAGTGGCGAGCTCGAGAAGAAGGTTTCAGCGATCAGGTGGATCTTTGTGAGATGAGTCAACGAGACAGGAATCATGTGTTACCGTAACCAGAAACGAAAACTCCATGCTTTATGTTAATGTGATCATGCTCGTTTGATCCTAATGAACGTCCAGTAAAAGATCTGGACGCTACAGACATCTGTGACTTGCAGGTGTAAAGTTACGTTATGGAGCATTCTCGAAATGCCGTGACATTTTGAACTGATTATCTCTTCTTTAGAAGCAGAAAACTTGTGACAATGAAGATTACTGTAACCTAGCTGAACTGTGATTGCAATCCAGAATACAATTTTGAACTCAAAGTTGTAATGGTCTTCATTAACTATGATTCTAAATCAGTTTTCTTTCAGCTTACCACGGAAGTGTATGAGGTGACACAGATAGATTTGACTGAGACTTGGTAGAAAAATAGGTAACGGTCCCAATAGATGAGATCCAAGCGCTTTTTCATGGGGTAAGCACCTGGTGACCGCTTCATGCGAAAAAATGCGCTCCCAGGCCATGAAAAAAGGCTTGAAATCTCCATTGATCCATTGATAGCGTGAAAAATTGCTCATTTCAGCGGAAAATTAGGCTCAAAAACTGGCCTCTGAGCGCACTTTTTGTATGTAGCTATCACCAGAAGCTTATCCCAAAAAGCTCTCGGATCTCATCTATTGGGACCATTACCTCCCCTTTTGCCAAGTTTCAGCCGAATATACCTCTGTCACCTCACACACTTCCATTGTTAGAAGCTCGCTGTCTTCACAGAAGCGTATTTAATTGAACTATAACTCAATCATTGACTGCTAGAAATCCGAAATTTGAAAAGTTTGAAACTTAGACGTTTCATGACCTACTCATAAAAACAGTTACTTTATGGAGTTCCAGCTGTTCAAAATGAGCATTATACAGGCTTCCAGGTACCTGCCCCAGAGAATCTTGAAATTTCCTAGCCCTTCCCCTGCTCCCCTCGATCCTTTCCTTCTCCCTCGCCATTCCCTTCCCTTTTCCTAGCCATAATTAACCTCGATGATTCGTCCGAAAAGGTGTGTACATTTCAACAATCGAGCAGGTGTGCCATTGGCCCCGTTCCCCTAATTGAACCCTCCGTACCGCCCGTCTTGTGACTCCACAACCAAAAAGGACTTACGAAGAGTTGGAACGGCAGAAGATTCGGGAAGATCGAAGACATGTTCAGCTGGATTCCAGGTTGGGAGGCTATTTTGACAGCGGGTAAACTTCACCGGAGGCCCTGAAAACTATAAGAAATTCGGGGAATTGGAGGGCCGAAAAAAGCGGGTTGAGGTGGGGTTGTCTCCGATTGAAAATATGTATCGAATGCATAAAAAATCAGAAAATAGTGAGGGAAGCGGCCGGCCGGTGGGTGGTCCCGTTTCCTGAAAACACGTTATGCATATTCAAACAAGCCGCGGCTCCGCCCACTTTTTCCGGGAGACACGACACGCCCACTTTCCAGAAAAGGGAATACGGTGGGAAGAGAAGACGAAGAAGGGAATATTGAGAAGTGGGAAAAGCCGGAAGAAAAAGAAGGGAGGTGAAAGTAAAGAGGTTTCATGACTCAAAGATCGGAGCAGCATTCTGGAACCAGGAACTGATGAGAGTGGAATTCAAGGGAACGTCGGGAATCTTCCGATTCAGATGACGTGGCAGGATTCTGAAACATTAGAAGCTTTCAGTGGAGTTGTGAGCCTGGTCTCCTGAAGGAGCTTGGTTATTTAGTTGATCATCTTCTGAGCTTCTGACATCTTTTGCAATTCATAAAGTAGAGCAAACAGTTCGATTCCACGTATCGAAAATTCACGCAACTCTGACAAGGAAGGTGCGTAGGGTCAACTAGATATATTTGGCTCAAACTTGGTAAGAGGGTGGCTTAGGACCCCAATAGTCGGAATCCAAAAGGATTTTGATGGGAAACTTGTCTGGAGGTCGCTACATGCAAAAAAGTGCGCTCGGAAGCCTGCTTTTAGGCCTTGTAAGCCATTGAAATGAGTAACATTTCACGTGAAATGCAATCAGTGATGATTTCAAGCCTAAAAACTGGCTTCTGAGCAAACTTTTTTGTATGTAGCGACCTCTAGACAAGTTTTCCATCAAAATCCTTCTGGATTCCGACAATTGGGGAGACCTCCCTCGTGAAAGTCAGTGGTACTGTACCACTAAACTCCCAAAACTGCTCATTGGCACTCTACTGAGCCCCCAGAGAGCTCATAAAAAATGCTCGAAAATGCGGGGAATCCGGAAAAATGCAAAAGTGGCGCTTGGCGGAGTTGTTGCCGTGGACCCGCCGAATGATCCTCTAATGGACCATTTCTTGATGGACGAGAGAGTGTGTGTCGCCAAGAGACGCAGACAGTACGGCACTCGGGCCCTCCGACCCCTTATTCCAATGATTTCGGAACAGAAACACTGCTTTCCCCTTGTCGAGCCCCCTTGTCTGAAAACGAAAAAGATGCGAAACATGATACGAAATTGGGACGGATTATGTTGACATTTCGGCTGGTTGGCATCTACTGTATTGCACGGAAACAACCGAATATTGCGACGGCTGCGGTTGTGAAAACATTCGGAACACGGAGACGAAATATCAGTTTCAGACATTTGCGCTCTACTGAAGTGCTGGCTACAGTACCTTCTGCAAACCAAAAAGACGAAAAGAATTGCAAAAACTCGCGAAATTCGACATCGGAAAGTGATTCGAATGCACGGTTTGAGTCCCCTTTTCGCAAGTTTACGATCCGCTTTTCGTATGGTTTTTTATCGATACTGTCGGAGTTTTATGCGATTTCTTGCAAAAACAATGTTCTTTTTCGGTACCTCTGCGTTCCGCAAACACCAATGCGCGGACCATATTACAGTAACCTGTGCAACGGAAAATGGACACACAAAGTTTGAGAGAAAAATGGTGAAAAAAACATAATTAGTGTTGGTGGGTTTCCAAAAATTGTGTTCACAGAGACGCAGAAGTGTTTCATCATTAGAGGGCCCCCGGGGGGTGGAACACTTTCGACGTCTGCGTCTCGCCGATTCACACACTCTCTAGAGTAATCAAATCACTGCCCGAATCAGAATCACAATCATTTTTTGGGTTGTTTTCGAAACGAAAAAAGAAAAAAAGAGCGAGAAATCGGGAGAATTCGACACGGGTGACAGCAGAAGACACCGGCCCGCGATTTCCTGTTTCATGATTTTTACACTTGTAGCTGACGCTTCGTCTGGCGAACACTGATCGGCGAGGATCGTGGCGAGACCCGAAAGTTACTGTAGGATGCAGACGCGCTCCGTTGAGAATCTCGGTGGAGCACATTTGCAGCCTCGTGCTGAAAACGCGGCGAATTGTTGAAAGTGTGGGGCGGAATCGAAAATAACCGGCTACAACACAAAAAACAGGCGGTTCGGCTGGATGGGGCCCGATTTCCAGCTGTCCCTCCACCCTCACAAGAATTTGCGTCAGCACGACGTGATGCGGAGTTTGTGGAACCGGAAAACCAGTTCGAGTTCTCGATTAGTTCCTCCTATTTTTTTCAGAGAATTCATTTAACAATTGAAAATTGATCAGTATAATTGAGGGACAGGAATGAGAAAATGGAAGCAAAGGGAACGGAAAAAAGCGAAAAAAGTGGGTGGAAAGCGGAGAGGGGACGTCGAAAAAAGAACTCGTCAGCCAAGATGATCATGATAGTGATAAGCTATGATAAGGACAGTCGACAGAGTGGAGACACAATGGAAGGATAGAAATGGAAAGATGGAAGAAGAAGAAGAAGGGGGGAAGACGCGATGATAAAGTGACAAATGGAAGAGATCCAATGAGGGGCGACAGTACAAGAGACAGAGAGCCGATAAGAGATAACAAATTGAGGAATGTGCGTGGCGGATTCCAGAGGATTACACTTCCGCGGAGCAGTCGCTGCCGGTGGCATCATCCTCGAACGTCGGACGGGTCGGCTGGCGGGCACGACGATCAGAGTACTTGGCAGCGGTCTGGAAGGGAACAGATAGCAACATGATCTTCTGATCTTCACATACCTCCTTGATGATCATGGATCTTCTTCCTTTCGGGAAGTTTCTCACTCCTGGAACTCTTCTCAACTCGGTCGGACTTGCTTTCGTCGCTGATGAGATCCCGCTAGTGTACTTTGTTTCTGAAACTCATTCAGTTATTCTGTCAGTTTCCCTAGAACTCACTCTTTGCAGTAGGGGCTACAAGTGCTGGAGTCTTCAGGGTGATCTCTTCAACAAGCCCTTCTCCAGAACTCCTCTTCGACCCCGAAGACGTCGACGGAGAAGATGGAGAGTCTGGAGACTGTGAAGCTGCGAGAGTGATGGTGACGGGAACCTGCGACGACTTGTTCTTCTGAATTCTCTTGTACTTCTGCTCGATCTTTTTCGCTGCTGTTTTCGCAGATCGTCTTCCCGAATCTTCCGGCTCCTCGTAGAACTCTTCGAAATCTTCCTCCTCCTCCTCGACCACCTTTCTCCGTGACTTGCTTGGCTTTGGAGTATACACCGGCTCTTCTTCCTCCTCATCGTCATCGTATTCCTCATAAACCTTCCGTGGCTTCGCCTTTATTCTAGACGACGTCTTTTTCGGTTTCGGGTCAAAGTCCTCATCGTCTTCATCGTCGAACACCTTCGGAGTCTTTGCTGTTCTTCCGACCTTCTTCTTCGGCTTCTCCTCCTCTTCTTCCGCATCTTCTTCTTCATTCTTCACCGGCCTACGTGCCGATTTCTTCGGAGTCGGTGCAGAAGTCCCGGGGATATCCTTCTTACTCTTCTTCCCGGCATCTGGAGCCTTCTGAATCGTCTCCGCCACCACCTTCCTCAACTTGTCCATGTCAACCTTGCTCGTGTACTCCGTCGTCATCGACATTTTGAACATCGTCGTCAGACACCCGATAGCGGCCGACGCGGCTCCCTACAAGGATAATTGGATAATTGGCCGATCGCGTGTGTGCGGTTTCAGAGCAGAGCAACCCCGTAATTTTGAAATGGCAAACCCGTAAAGTTACCGTAGTCGGTGTCAAACGGGTAATGGAGTGGAAAAGGGCTCACCTGGAGTACGTTTTCCAAAGTGCTGGGGAGTCCTGCGATGAACTTCTGCTTCGCGTCGAACACTTTGTCGGGCGACGCTTCGAGGGACTGAAAACAAGAATATATACATTCATGGCAAGACTCATTGCAACTCACAAGCCACGGGAGTGTTCCAGTGAGCCACATGACAATGTTGTACGCCAGAATCTCGACGTCGCCACGGTACGACGGGTTGTTTCCGCGATGAGCGTCTGTGGAAGTGAAGATGCACGTTCCGTTGTGCGCACGCTTCTTATCGGGTTTGTCGATGTTGTTGGTGGTCTTGTGAGCGAGTCCGAAATCGACGAGAACGGCCGATGTGTAGACGCCTTCCTTCTCGAGCAGGATGTTGGCGGCTTTGACGTCGGCGTGCGTGTAATCCTGAAATTTGAGAGATAACAATTGTCTTTCGGGTTTGATAGCTTTACCACAGAGTGCAGATACTCTAAAGCATCCAGAATGCAATTGGTCACTGTCAACGACTCCTTCACGGAAAGAGTTCCTCCGTTGGCCTCTCTGGCTCCCTCCAGCGACATTGCGTACTTCGGGATCACCATGTACCGCATCTTTTCTCCGTTGTACTGGAAGAACCCATTGGCGACCAGGTACGGCAGACCGATCCACGATATCTTCTTCTGTTTCTTGTACGCCTCCAGATGCTCCTGCTTCAGAATCCGATTGAACACGACGGTTTCGGTGAGCAGCGGTCCGTTCGTCGCGGGCTCTATCTTCATGACCATTTGTTGCGACTTTCCTTCTTCCGTGCATGTGTGGATTCGGCCGAAACCGCCGGTGGCGAACTGTTTTCCAACGATGTACGTCTTCTTGCTCGTCACGTCGGGGATCTGATGTCCGACACGGACTTCCGGCGCCAGTTCGTGTAGCTTTTTGGCCGGAGCCTTTTTCGGAGGCATTTTGGAGTGGAGGCTGCCTGAAATAAAAATGTTTAAAGATTTCGCAAGAGTTCTATACGGAAAAGGGAAACGAAGCAATTGCTAAGAGTGGCGAGAGTGAGAGAGAGGCAAACAATAAAAGAGGAATCTGCGGAATCTGAGGCCGGCTGAATCTGCCGAATCCAATTTATTTAATTGAAAAGTTAGCCGGCCGTGGAATTGATTCAGTTTGCCGAGTTTAGCAAGAGGCAAAAACTTTTAATCGAAACATAAATCTTATTTTCGAACGCCCGCGAATGTCGAAGTGTGCGCTAGAGCGCGCTTGCACTATTTTTCCGCGAGCTGTTTTTTTTTGTTCCACACCACAATAATCGACCAATATTGGTACCGATCTCTGTTTCAAGCGGACTATTAAAAGCAAAAAACACACGTGGATAGACCCATATCAACGTTTATTGCAGAATACCAGATAATCGGGGAATAAGCTCAAAAATGAACCAAGAATTCTGAAATGAACGAAGAAGTTCAGCTACAATTCTATGTCTGAGCAAAAAGGGCTAGAAAAACCGAGAGAACGTGTTGAGGGGACCGAATAAGGCGTTAAGACAACTGTGCGATTTCAGAAAACTTGCTTTTCGTCAACTTCCAGCGGTGAGGCAAACGCGCTCTACCGAACAGTTTAGAACATTTCCATAGAGCGTAATTACCAGGAGCTGGAATGTGAACGGAAAGAAAGAAAAAGGGAAAATAGTACATAGTTCAGTTCCGATAACAATCTGGGCTGGATAAGAAAAGGGAATATCGGGAGGAGAATTCGCTTAAATTCAGCATATGATTCACAGACGGAAAGGCATTTTCATCGAGAATGGTTAGTATCGGGAAGGCAGAGAAACAGGGAATTTTACTTTTGGATGAACTCGGAGAAATACAAAATAAATACCATTGATTGAAAAACTGAGAAATGTAGAGGGTGTGAGAATAGAAAAGTAATAACCGCTAATACCGGAGGAGATATACTAAAATATGGGGATTGTCTGGGAGGACTACAAACTACAGTAACCAACAAACAGAAAAGAAAACACTGAAATATTACACCAAAACATTGAGGCTAACCTGAGAAGAGAAGGCGCGAAATGTGGAGAAAATGAATTGAATTTGAAGGATCGTGATGAAGTTACCAGAAAGAGAAGTGGAAGAATAACAACTATGAAACGGATAAAAGAGAGGAGGAAAATAGGGAAAAATCGAAGAAGGCAAACACCTATTGAACCGTTACTTCTTCTTCGATTTCAACAGCAGCGATGATGGTGGCGGGATTCCCGACGTCGAGGGCTGATCGGGGTCCGGCTGAACGTGTTGGGGAGATGTCCGTGGACGAGAGTGAGACGTGGCAGGTCGTGCGGAAGCGGAAGACGCCGGACGCGAAGTTCCTTGTCGGGCTGAAGATGGACGACTTCCAGTCATCGGACGGAGACGGCGTGGCGAGTCGAACGTTGAACCGTCGGCGTTGACAAACGATTTCACCGGGTACTGAAATTTAATGTTGGGTTCGATGCGAAACTGGAGAACTCACTGGATTATTGACTCTCAAGTAGAACGCGAGCGCCTTGTAGAGGAACGCATATTGCTGCTCGGTCTGCACCATTCCCGATCGATAAGTTCTCACGTACTTGACCATCTTGAACACGTCTACAGGGCACAACAAGCCGAGTTTTTTCACTTGAGTCAGCAGCGCGTCGAGCACCAAAATAGCGCCGGTTCTTCCGATTCCGGCACTGCAATGCACTACGATGGGTCCTTGAGTCGTCCCTTTTGGCATCTGCGCATTGAATTGGTCGTACGCAATATCGACGTTTTCCAAGAAGTGAAGCACTGCATACGGATGTGGCGGGCAGCCGTGATCTGGCCAAGTCAAGTACTGCAGATGCCTGACTTCCCGTGTTTCTGATCCTTTTTTCATCATCATAGTTCTCATGATGTAGCTGCCGTCGCCGTTGAGCTCTGGCTCAGGAGACAGTCCCTTCGCAATGCGGGTAGCCTTTTCCACGTCCAGCTCCTTCCGAAGTTCATCAGATATCTCTGGATGTATTCTCCGTTCGTCCGTACAAGTCACAGTGATATCCCCGTATCTCTCCGGCGTTCCGACCTCCACTGGCCAGTATCTCGAGCACTTCTCCTTTCGTTCCAACTCCATCGTCGGCATCGCAATTACATGCGAGTTCTCCTGCCAGACCATTAGCCAGAAGTCAGCGATAGTATTCTCCAGGCATCCCTGAGTAGCGATGAATGCCTTCTCGCAAGCGAATGTCACGTTCTTCGTCCGCTGGCTGTTCTCGAATCGCACGTAGCTGGCGTTGATGTAATCACTTCCGGGAGTTGGCGGACGGTCTCTAAGGATGACACGAGTGTGATCGAATGGAACTATGTTCTTATAGCGATTCTTCAACTCGTTTATCGGTCGTCGACCTTCTCTCTTTGACAGAAACTGTTCGTTTGGCAAGGCAAGACTAGTGAGTTGCTGGAAAAAATGAATTCGATGATCAGAACTTAGAAGCGTAGACCTACATCAAATTCCTCAGAGATACCCGTTTTCTCCATTGATTCTCTCGGATTCAGTGGTTTTCTGAGAATCTCATATCGGTCAACGAAAAGATCTGCTTGCACAAAAGTGTCGAAACGTGGCTAAAAATTCATCATTTTTCGAGAATCTTCTATGAAAACAGCTCACCATTTCCATATAGACTACTCGACTCGTCTCTCCCTTCTCAACGATCGGATTTTTCGCATACGAGTCTATCAGCAGCCAAGCGTGCATGAACTTGGTTCTGTCACCATCGATGTTGAACTTTCCGGATACTGGATCTTGGTATAATGTCAGGTGCACCACGTGGCCTTCGGTCTTTGCAGAAATCACCAGAGCACCCGGAATGTGTTGGCTGGCTCTGACCAAGTAGGTTCCGGTCTTCTCGGACTGAAGCAGTTGGTTGGCACTGCTCGCCGGCAAGTTCCCGTGCCACCAACGATACAACTGGGTGCGTCTTTGCTCTTCGGCACACGGTTCGTCGTGATACGGGATGAAGATCGGCTTCTTGAGCTCCAGCGAAGACCCGTTCTTCTCGCGCAGCTTCTCGGGGAACTCCATGTAGTACTCGATGAGTTCGGTGATCGATCCGAACTCGATGGGTGCCGTCCGCTGGTCTTCGAATATGCTGAGCATGTCATTCGGGAACTTTGTCACTTTTACGTGCAGAACTCTCCCGCCGCCGACTCTGACAGAGATCGAAAAGTTCTGGGGGTTCGATTCACTGTAGCGCAGCAAGAAGTCGCCCTCCACTCCATACTGCTGCAACAGTTGCTCTGCCTTCTCGCCATTCACACGGTAGTAGAAGCTGAATTGCCTGCAAACGATTTGGATTGATTCTCGATGCAAAACTCGTGGGAAAAAACTCACCGGAGAGCGATACGTGGCATTGATCGAGCCGCCGTCCCAGTTTGATTGTTGACTTGGCGACTTTAACTTTTAGTAAAAGTAAACTCGTCCTGAAAACTGAGATTTTGGGTGAGATAATCGCGTTTGATTTTCGAAGAAAGTTCCAAGACAAAGAAAGTGGCGATAAGAGAGGAAAGCGAGCGGATCTGGATCTAAATCTGCCGAAAAACCGTTTAATCGACGTGGGTGGCCATCAAGGGCAACGAAAAAACCGTAATTCGGGAGAGAAAGCGTCAAGAATTCGGTGTGAGTTGTTCCCTTCGCGACAAAAATTCGAACGGGCCTACGACGCTCCGCAAATGACGAGAAGCGCTGTGTTTAGCGGCGGACTGGCGCGCGCACTTTTCCGTCCGGGCCGAGGGCGCCGCGTGACTGAAACGCACTTTCAGACCGCGGGATCGGAGATCTTGTCTTTTTTGATTGATGTCTGGGGGGAAGCAGGGCAAGCATCTCTTCTTCTTCTTTTTAAAACAGAAATACACGGAACGAGATGTCAAAGAAACCTATTGAAACTAGACAAAAGTATATCGAATATGTATGCAGGAGTGGGAGCGAGAGAGGGAGAGGCGAGAAAAGAAAACCGACAAATCACATGATATACATATTATATGAAAATCCGGATTAGACGTGTCGTGAGAAATCGATTCGCTCGTCGGCGAGAATCTTGCGGAACTCGCGGTTCAGCAGCGCGTCGAGGTGTTCGCCGTCGTGAGAATACGTCCATCTGCAAGCAGAAACTCTTAGGCGCCGCCCACGTTTGCACTTGGCAAGACACGACGCTCTTTTTGCATTACTCATCATCATCGGCCCATAATCTCATTTTTCTTCTTTTTTCTCGTGTCTGCAGTGTCATCGGATATAATACAAATCTTTCGTCCCGATCTTTCTGTGTGAAAGAAAGAAAGAAACCCTTGCGTCTGCAGTGGCCAAATGATCAACGAGACCACTTTTAGTCTGATATCTCGCAGCTCACAAGACACAAGAATCTGGACTCTTCGACATGAATCTAATTCTATTTCAGTCAAGTGCGAGTCAGAAAAGATCAGAGAAGAGAAAATTATACACGAGCTGGCGAGTGAATTAGCATGAATTGGGGTCTCGATTTGCATCGGATGACGTAAGAAACAATGGAGAAGCTCGAAAGGAAGATGGATGGGTAGGTGACGGGTGCGCACGCATTTTGGCATTTTAAATCCAGTGGGAAAGAGAGAAAAACGTGAAAAGGGTATTATTGCCGTCCCGAGGCGAGTCATCTGGTGGGTCTCGCCACGAAAATGGTTTCTGGCTGGAATACGGCTTCTGGCCCAGCAGTTCTGGGCAAGGTTTTGGAACGTTTTCTGATAAAAATGGGTTCAAAGGCATTTCTTCAATCATTTCCCATCAAATTCCAGCAGTTTCCACCAATTTTCAGTACAAAAACATGCATTTTTGGGAATTTTGCCGCTTTTTCCCAAAAAAACCTCATTTTCTCGAAATATCGTTGGAAACTGCTGAAACTTGGCTGGAAATGTTTCAATTCACGTCATCTTACCCGTTTTTATCAAAAGAAGTGTCAAAATCTTGTCTAGAAGCCGTATTTCAGCCAGAAACCATTTCGTGGCGAGACCCATCAGGTGGGACGGCAATAATAAGGCTATATTTGGAAAACTGACGCGAGACTTTCAAAAAGCGCTTGTCTTTGATCTTTTCTCTTTTCTTACAAATTCAAATTCCCCTTTTCTTCTCTAAAACACACCTGCCGCCCTCTTCAAGATCATATCTCTTGGGCCCCGACATCGGACTCGACAGCCAGATTTGCTTGTTCGGTGACTGTTTGTTGATGACGTACGTGCCTGAAAAGAAAAGAAATGAAAAGAAATGGGGAAGTTCGCTCCATTGAGAATTCGCTTACCGACTGTCTTGGAGACGGCGACAGTGAGTACTCCCATGGCGTGCGAGACGTCGAAATGTTCGGAGACCGGGTAGGAGTCGGCGATGTGGTCAAAGTAGTCGGATAGTCTGCAAATGCGCTCTAGTGGTAGATTCTCATTGGAGCACACTTCCAACCTGTGAAGTGTCTCGTCGGCTGCTGTTTCGTACTCGTTTTGACTGAAAACCCGTGCTGAGAACGGGCGGGCCGTCAGAATTGAACTGATTCTGCTTCGAAGAACTGTGGTGATCATCTGAATTCTGGATGTGTGAAGAGTTCTGAATCCACATGGCGATATATTCGGAAACTCTGAAACCTCGTGCGAAAACGATGCGAACAATTTGAAAAAAAGTTTTTATTTTGAAAGTTCAACAACTGGTTATTAGCGTTATTACACTATTATTATCACGAGAGCCGAACGATAATATGTATGGTTGAACATGTTTCATGTAAAGATTTTTGAATTTTCTCAGATATCAAAAGACCCGTAATCGCAAAATGATTAGGGGAAGGTAGGGAAAGGGGAACTGATAAGGAGAGATGGACCCGCAAAGTGATCTGATGGGGACGAGTTGATAAGGGAAAGTGATATGAGGTATCACAGAAAACTGGGATGAGATGAACGAGAAACAAGGGAGAAATCAACACTTTGGAGGCAGAATTTGACCGCCCCACGCCAGATGGAAGACGTTGTTTCGCCAGCGGATTGTGGGTTCCATAAGGGCTTTGACGAAGACGAGCGGAGCGGAGAGCTCGCGGAGCAGCCAGATGAGCACGAATTGGAGCGGCGAGAAAGGCAACTTGCCGTTCTGAAAATGGATGTTGAGACGTTGAAAAAGGATTCTGGAACAAACCTGCATGCTGCTCATCAGCGAGAAGTCCATACTAATCCAATAAACTATATGGATTGCCAGAACCGTCAGAATATCGAATCCAAACATGTAGTTCAAGCTGAACGACATGATGAGTCCAGACGGAAAACAGTCCTGGAGTGGCTCGACGAGAAGGATGTGCGGCAGCATTGCGATCCTCAGCTTGACCCATCTGCATATCCGATTCAAGAAAGAAGAAACAGAGACGGAAGCCGAGTTCTGAAGGGCTGGATGCGTCGAGATGGCCGATTTGTATCCTCGATTCGCGAGTTCCCGTCCGAAGAAGTAGTCCTCAGCGAGGTATCCTCCGAAGTTGGCGATGCCTCCGCACTCGTCCAGCGCCTCTTTCTTCATCATCGACGACATGCCCGTCGAGCAGACAAAGTCCATGCAGTTGCCGGCGAGGTAGATCCTTCCATGGGACGTTCCGAAGTAGAGCTGCTCGAAGGCGGCGTCGAATCCTTCCCGATCCTTGCAGTAGGGTGTCTGGGTGACCAGAGCCATCTTCTCGTGACTCATCATGGTCTTGGCCATGTCGAGGATGCCGTCGGATCGCATGAAGATGCCGCTGTCGCTGACAAGGATCAGAGGGTAGCGAGCAGCACGGTAGGCCGGCATCATGTTGTTGATTTTCGGGTTCAAGCCAACGGTTTCTCCTCCTGAAAATGAGCTGACTAGACTGATAAGGTGATTAGAAACTCACCGAAAAACATCTTGGCATCAACGTCCGGATACTTTTTCACGAGGCTCTCCACAACTTTCACAGCTTCATCGTCATGCGAGTGGAAGCAGAAGAGCAGTTCGAATTTGTGATATTGAGTTGTGAAGAACGACTCCAAGTTTTCATAGAGGTTCTTATCAGTTCCCACGATCGGCTTGATTACAGAGACGCCGGGAAGAGATGGATTCGGGGTACATGAGTGGTGCAGTCGATATTTTCTGGAAAAATAGAATAGACTCATATTTCAAACCTGAAAACTTACGAATAACAGAGTGCAATAATGTGAATAAGATAGAGACAAAAGACGAAAACGAAGCCGACAAGCGCCAACAGTAGAGTGAAGTCGAGCTGGGCGGCCATCCGCCTCGTGCCGGCTATGAAGGAAGGTGGTGGCTGGAGGAGCTGTCGGAACGGCACTTCGAGAAGGAGGAACGAGGAGGAAGGCGACGGCTGCTCGGCTGCTGCTGAGGCTGCTGCTGCCGCCGCACTGATGATCGACGATGTTGGAGACGCCACGGCTGGAATGAAGGATCGGTTAGGATTGGATAGAAGGTGGTGAAGAGAGGGAAGTCTTGTGCTGATAAAGAAATGATCGTGAGGTCAAAAAGAACCAACTTCTCTCGGAAAAGTCCAGATTCTGATCATTGAACGACCGAAAAATTCTGCTGGTCAGTGACAATTCCCTAATTCTTTCTCCTAATTCCTTGCCGCGCCAGATAAAACTTTGCCCCGAAAATTTCGAAAATCGGTGCTAATTACTTATCATCGTTCGATGACGACCTTCCCGACTCACACTCCGAAAAGTTGAAAGATCAGCTGCGAATATCAAGTAAGGGAAAGGCGAGAAAAGTTGAGTGAAGTGTGCATAAACAGAGAATGTGTGTGTGCCATCACACACATTCTCTGTTTAATCAATTCATGTCGGTCGGTTTTTGCAGGACGGTTCGAGGAGAGAGATTAGAGCAAGATGACCGTCTGGCAGCGGGAGAGAAATGATAAGATTCGATGAAACACTCTTTGTTTCAACTGTTGGAACTGATCGTTTTTTGGGGAAAAGGGAAGAAAAGAAAAGTTAGCTGAAGAGAGAAGAGACGCAGACACTCAGAGTGATAACACTTTGAAAGGTGTTCTTTCTCCGTTTTATTACTCTCGAGACAGTCAAACAATCTGAAGCTTTGGTTCCTTGTGTAAACCTATCACTTCCCTGCTAATCGATAAGTTGCCCAAGAATGGCTAGATCAACATACCAAGTGGAGCGTGAATAATACGAGTGCACGTGAGCTCGCGGAGCACTACAGAATATGAAACCGATAACTATGCGGAGAGTTTTCTATGTCTACTGATAAGGCTCTGCGGCTACAGTAAGGCAACTTTCGAAAATGACCAGAAGACGCTTTTATATTCTTCAAAGAGGAGCCCAAAGTGACATCAGAGAGCTCATACAGTAAATAATGTTTGCCCGATCGGAGAGATACTTGGGTCACAAGTAAACAGTTCAAAATGAGTCATTTGTAGTTTGAAACGGCCTCAAGGAGCATGTGCGCTCTGTGGACAATCACAAAATCAATCTTCTCATTCAGCGGTGGGTGGGCGGCGAGTGCAAGCGTTTGCACTCAAAAACGCAGAGTTCTGCGTTTTCGCCGCGCAAAAACGCAGAAAGTTGTGTCGATTTACGAGGCGGGTCTCGCCACGATCGGGTGTGCGGAGGGGCCAGGTTGCACTAATTGTGGAATTTTGAAGTTCTTCAGAATATATATTTTATTATTTAAGTTCAGCTTCCTTTTTTATACCCTACACACCCAATCGTGGCAAGACCTGCCTCGTAAATCGACACAACTTTCTGCGTTTCCGCCCGCCGCCACTGTTGCGTTCTTGCTCTTCGCCGCCCACCCCTGTTCTCATTCCAAAGTTAACCTTAATTTCACCGAAAAGATCCACAACTTCGATAGTGGTTTTTGTGTGTGTCGAGAGAACCGCTGATACCCATCTAACCTTGTTTCAGAAACAAATTGACGAAATTGTGGGTCAATTGGAAGGCAAGGGATTGACTTCCTCTAGAAATCTAGAAATTACACTGATAACTCTATCATAAATCATGGAAATCCAAAAAGTGCTTGGTGAACAAATCATGAATTGAACACACCTCTCCAGACACTGTTTACCCGTGAATCAGCGAGAAAACAAAGTTGCTCCGGGAGCACAACTGGGCGGGGCAAGCAAACAGATAAATTTTAGGAGAATTTCGAAATTCGCCCTTCGTTTTTGGCTCATTTCCTTTTTGATGCTTGATGTTGAACTTTAGTAGTCACCGATTCGTCGGGAAGAGACGTTTTACGAGCACGACTATGGAAATCAGCGGAGGAGAAAAAGAGGTGATTTATGGAGTGGGGCGTCTGTTTTGAATATATTGAACATGGGGAAAATCAGATTAAAAACTACATTCCTGGAATTATAGTTTATGGAACTTTGGCGAGGGGAAGCCCTTTCGCACGTTTTGGATCTTATGATCATCTGATCTGATCTCTAAACGTTAGTTAATCGGAAGATTTCGTAGGATATCTTTTCAAACGACCAAAATCTGCAAAAACGAAAAATCGGAAATCCCAATTTTCCCATCAAAAAGTTCCGTTCCAAAACCAAATAAATTACAAGTTGTGATTCACTTTAGAAGTCGTCTCGAACGAGAGATCGTCCCAAAACCGAGAGACGCCAGAGATGGAGAGAAGTGAAATCGAGACTCGGTCAGAAACCAGTTATTCTTCTAGTCTCACATAATTCATCGGAGAAGAGAGGGCCTAAGCATGTTTATTTATCTTCCGCGCTTCTCTCTTGTCTATTCTGCGTCTCAAGTGCTCTTTTTCCTATGAAATTAGCGGCCGAAATTGAATAAAATCACGTGGCGGGAGGGCTCAGTGGATTGGAATGAACCAGAGTTATAATAATAAACAGAGCTATCCGTTGTCTCTTTCTCCGCTCATTTGTGAGCTCATTTCCGAAATGTGTCGGTGTGTCTGCGTCTCGCGCGGCGGTTTCTATCGCAACGCGGAGGTGGCATCCATCGAATAACAAATGAGGCGGCGGGAATTCGAAACGAACCTGTGAAGACGGTCGAGGTGTTGGCGACGGCGGCGGCGCTCAAATTCCCGATGACTCTGGTAGCTTCCATCGGACAAAGTGGCGCGAGTTTCGGTCGTGATTCGGCTGATTGATGGGGTCGGGCTGGAAAAGGGGGATGTGATTGATAGAAATTGCAATAGAGTTTGATCGGAATGTATCGGGAGCAGAGAAGGGAGTTTATAGCAGAAGGACATATGACCTAGATTCATATATCTAACAGAGTTCTGATCTTGCCTATAATCTTCAAAAAAACAATCTTAGCGATCTATTGAACTGTCAACTTCAAAACCTCGACTTCAGAATCAGATTTCCTAGGTTCTAGATTAACTTTGGATCAGTTGAAAAGTTAGGCCTGCCGTGGAGAGTTTGGCAAAAAAAAGGACAATGTGGCTCTACTGAACATCGGGAAAAGATCGTCTTGAGACCAAAACCTTTGGCAATGTCTACGAGGCAAACATCAAGTACTGTAGCGTGGAGAACTTTCAAAATACACATGCCAACGCTACACAAAAACAAGAGTGACAAACCGAACAAAACCTTCTCTCTATGCCGCGAAAAAGTAATATGGAGCGAGTCGTGCATCTGAATCACATACACGTTTGTGTCTGCGTCTCCCGCTGATAACCGTCTCTCGCGACGGCGGCTCCCTCTTCCATCATATTATAATCGGCCGGGAAAACATATAGTTAGTGAGGTGGCGTTGGACGCTGCACATAAGGAAAACCACGCCATTTTTGCCGATGGTTATCAGTTATCATTCACTGATAAGACGAAATTTTTGCTAGATGAATTGGGAGAGGAGATGAGATGAACATTTTGGAAAAATTCGACAAAAAAGTTAGGTGAGGAGAGACTCAGAGAGGAGAGCAAATATAGTAGATGTGTAAACACGAATATTACGGTCGCGGTGTGCATCACGCATCACAAGGCCATCTTTCGGCGAACAAAACAAAACAGAAAGTGCGCAAGAAAGAGAGCTGGAGTGAGAGTGCACGTAACCGTACACAACGTGTGCCTAGATGGAGTCTGATGTTCAGAATTGGATTCTTGAACTTCAGAATCCTTATACTTCTTCTGAGAATCAAAAGAAGATTTTGATGAGCCAACGAAAGGGCTTTCAGAAGAAAGGATTCAAAAGGGACTTCAGGATTCAGATTCTGCCAACATCTCTACATTGAAAAACAGCCTGGCGTCAGCGGAGACCAATTTTGAATGTGACATCTGAAGCGTGACTTGGCATTGCCATAGAAAGAAAGTTTTAGAAGAAGAAGAAAAAACAGGCAAATAGGAAATCTGAGTCATGGAATCCATTCCTCGAGACCACCTTTTATAACTATAACTTCCATAAAACTTCTTTGCTGATAACCTCTCGATTCGTCAGGAATCGTCAAAATGACTCATTCATAAAGAGAGGAACAGAGTGTTGGCGAGTGCAGAGACGCAGACAGTGTACAAGCAGAAAGTTCATTGAACATGACGTGGCAATGGGCACTAGGTATGACTTGTGGGGGCCACACGCTGATAAGGATTGATAACAGCTGATCGGGAAGGCTCCAGAAGAGCACAAACTACAGTAGGACCACCCTCTTTTCAGTAGAGCGCGTTTCCAATTGTTCAATTCAAAAAACTCACTTTTCTACAAATTCTACTCCTTTTTCTCGTTCGATTCCTTCCTGTCATGCAAACTTTTTCTTGTTTTTCCTTTCGTCTGAAACTTTCATTTCACCTGATTTTCAATAAAATTCCCAATTCAAATATTCTTCAGAAACTGTTCTGACAGGTTCTATTCAGCAATGATGAATTCCATAAATTTTCTTCATTCAATTCTCAAATTTTCAATAAAATGTATAAAATTATGAAGATTTTCTCTTTTTTTTGTAGGGGGACCAAATAGTTAGAACCAACGGGGGAGTGAAGGACGGGTGCAATATAAATATAAATAAAACTTTTTGGGGGAGAAAAAAAGAAATCATCGGACTCTAAGTGCACAAAGTTTAGAAACCCAAAGAAGTTCGAGACGATTCTGGACGAGATTAGGTGACATTTACAAAGGGGAAGGAAGCGAAATAGAATTGTGAATAGATAAGTATTTTCCGCGGGACAAATGAACAGATTTTGATAAGATATGGCAAGGCGGTGCACACAAAGTACTGTATTGGAAATGGGAGAAACGGGGCAACCGGAGGGACTGGCGAAACGGGGAATAAATGACATCAAGGGGGTCTCTAATCACAACGGGGCATGACTGGAAACTGTCTATCACAATTATAATGTTTTCGTTTGAATTCGGGATTAAAATAAGTACAAGTTCTACAATCCCTCGTTTTCGGAAGGCGGTTGTGGCAGATCGGGTTCTGGATGCGATGTTTGCTGGGCAGCCGCCACGTCGAGTTTCGCCAGTTGGAGACGTCGAACCGCTTCGCCAAGCTGCTTCTCAAGGCTGTCTGCTTCGGCTGAGACATCTAGCTGGACGGCATTGTCCTGAGTGACCGAGATCAGCTCTTCGATGTGATCCACGTCGATCTGAAGTGAAACTTTGTGAACTAGAGGCTCTATAAAAAACAAACCTCTTGGCACTTATCCTCATAATAATACGTGTACGCCGCGAGAAGTTGAATGTACAGCTGCTGTTGCACCAGCGACTCGAGACATTCTTTCGAGATCTTGGCCGCCTTCCTCAGAATGTCGACGACCTTCTTCCCGTTCCTCAGCTTCTCTCCTTTCGTCTCCAGAGTCTCTCCGTGCCAGTAGAGCGCAGCGACAGTGATAAGAGACCTCACTTGATCAGGCTTCTTGAACATCTTCGCAGCAGCAAGAACTGTCTGACTCGCCAATGGCTGCCAGTTTTCCTCCGGGAGATGTGTCGTTTTGAGGAGAGTTCCAACAGTGAGATTCAGACATCTGACACGATCCCTTGAGTCGACGACGTCGTCTTCCAGAATTGACATCGCTTTTGAGACAAACTCGTAGACGACGGTGTGATTATCCTCGAATGGCACTCGGTCAGCGGTGATGGCTCCCTGAAGCAAAATGATATAGTTAAAGATATGTCTTAAATACTTACATTCAGGTAAAGCTTCAATGGTAGCTCCGCGAGCTCGGCCGTCGAAACAAGTGCTCCTATCGTTCCCATGGCACAAACGAACATCTTTCTGATCTTCGCATCCCACTTCTCATCCTCTTCCTTCATCTCGGCGAACTGGAGCACCAGGCGATAAAGTTCGAAGACGATAGGAGGAAGTGTGTAGCGGAGACGATGTTTCCCGCCCTCGCCGAGCACTTTCCGGGCTGAGTTGAGCAGGAGGAATTGCGAATCGACGTCATCCGCTCTGATCAAGTGGAGAAGTCTCGCGACGAGATTCTGCTCTTCTGCAAACTCTTCCGACTCGTGGGCGTTTTTCGGCTGTTTCTCTTGATCTTTCAGAAGCGAAACGATGAGAGAGAAGGCGGCATCTACGTGCTCTTGTTCACGGAGAACCGTCTCCTCGTCGAGCATGTTCTGGACCATGTGACTGGCGATATTGCACTGCCCGCGGTAGTCCAGGTAGTTCATGACCTTGATGTACTCGGGAAGTTCGTTGAGTCGAAGCACGTTCTTGTACTCGTCGATTGGGATGTGGAGGAGCTTCGTGAGCTCACGACCCACTTTTCCGAAGGCTTCGATTCTGAAATAACAGGTTAAAAGCAGAAAATCAATTCAAATACTCACTCAGTGACTCCTTTCTCTTCGATGACTTGTCTCAATCCCAGGAATGTCATGTTCGCGTAATCGAGCCGATCTGGGTAGCACTTGACGGCCAGTGAAACCAGGGAAACGTGGAGAGCAACAATGTCATCCAACGGCATCTCTGGTCGTTCCTTGATCAGACTGGTGGCTTGCTCACTGAAGATTTCGAAGAGTTGCATCTTGGTCGGAGCGGGTTGTCCTTCGATGGATGACGTGGTATAGAGAGCGAGTCGGTCGACGAGAGCAATCAGAAGGATCTTGATGTTGACTTCGGTCTGAAGCTGTCCGCAAGCGTTGAGGAACTCTGTCAATGTGGCCAGATGAAAGTCATCGGCGAACACTTGAATGACACATTCCATCAGATACTCCTGTGAGATTGCATCCCGGCATGAGACTATCTGCTCCAGAATGCTCGGGAGCACCTCTCTCACGTACATTTCCTCGGTCAACGCTTCCAGTTGGGCAAGGCGGACAAGGTTTGTGCCGACGAGAATCCGCAGTTCAAGTCTATCCTTCTCTCGCTTTTCCTTTTCTTTCGACGGGCCCTGGTGCTGCATTCGCACCCACAACTTGTTCATTTCTGCAAAGTTGATAAGCACGAATTCGATGGTGTCCTCGACAGCGCCGTCGCGTGGCTTCAGCTTCGGAGCACCTTTCGGCAGCTGGCTGTTGTGGGCGACGAGCATCTCCTCGGTCTCTGGGAAGTCTGGAAGGACGGCTCGGGTGCACTGCATCAAGTAGTTTCGGAGGAAGAGTCCTCGCAGGGGATGCTGCACTCCACGACACATTTCGACGAGGTCCTTGAGAAGTTCTCTGCGGGATCCGAGGCCGCATTTGATGAAGACGCCTCCAATAGTGACTAGAAGATATCTGAAATAAATAACAGCTCAATCTAAGCGTAATTTTCTTGCTATTTCGCTTTTTGCAGCACTTGCATTCGTGTTTGTAAACATTCCGCCCGTTTTTGATGAATGACAACAAAAACTGCATGAATCATCAACTCACAATCTGGGAATGATGTTCGACGCGTACTGAACACATTCGTACAGCGTGTTGAGTCGCGACGAGTCCTGTGCGAATTCTTGAATCAAATTCACCTCGAGACACTGCAACTCGTGCATCGAATCCATATCTTAACATGGCTCCGTTGAATTTTGTGAGAAAAATAAAGGAAATTACTTACATAATCTGTAGTAAAATTTCGGCGACAAATCTGCAGTTCGCATTTCGTTCAGCATCTGAAGCGCGTGTTTCAACGCGTCCATCGTCTTTCCCTGGAAGATTTATTGATTTTTCGAGGAGATCTTTCACTTTTCCGTGTTTTTCTATGAAAAACTTTGTAAAATAATGTATTACTCACTTTGTCGAGACATCGTTTCATTTCGAATGACTCAGCCTTGACCACTCGAATCGCCTGGTCCAGACATTTCTCCTGGTCCGTTGTATTCCCCGAATTTTCGTACATTTAACTGAAAAATAAGAAGATTAACACGAATTACCGGACAATCAATGATCAAGCGATGAGTAAGCGTTGAAAAGTTGTCAGCTTGTCAAAAAACTCGCCGCCAAACATTCAATGCCGAAATATGCAGGGTTTCGGTAGAGCGCAGATGCACTGGCGAAATTGGACCCAAGAGAGGAAAACATAAACAATCGGAGGCCGCACGTCCCGTGCGAATCTTCTGCATACATTTATTTTAAAAAACGACGTTTCATCTATGCCAAAATGTGAAAAAATGCGACAGATATGAAAGTGCTCAAAGAATCATTCAACGGCAGGCAATTCTGATATCGGAAGGGAGGCTTTGAGGGTGTTAGTCATTCGGTTGCTGGAAAAATAGATTAAAATTGCGCTCAGCACTCGGAAAAAGACGTACTTGTTGCGACGTAAAACGTTATCTTGGCAGAGGTGGGAAACGTGTACGTCAGCTCTTCAAATCTCTCGTATCCGCCATTCGGCAACTCCTTCACGACAAGTTCGATCTTCTTGTCAAGAATCACGTTCCCACTCTTCTCTCCCGAATCATCTACGTCGTCGCTGTACTCAATTGCATCCTTGCAATTTTCTTTGAGTATCTCAAACTTTTCTGCAAAATGTTGGTACTTCCAATACGGATGAATAGAACGCGTACCGCAGGAACCGTTCACATAAAGATTAAACGGGTGACCAAAAGTTGGCACGATGATTTGGTCCACTGCTACTCGAATGACACCCGTTTCCGACGGAACTTCTCCCAAATGATATGTTTTTTTCGAGGTGAAAGAAACTTCAAGGGTTTCTTCTGGAAAGATCAAATTTGTGAAGCGAAGTTCCCTTCAACTTGCCATTTTGTTTCTTCATTGATTTGGATATTTCTGCAATGTCGATTTCCCTCGACTCAAGGCTCACGAGATTCCGTGAGTTTCTTCCGACTAAAATCTCACGAGATTCCGAGCTCACGACATTCGGTTTCAGTGCTCCTTGCCTCTCTGCTCTCGGCGGAGCGCCCCATTCGGCTTTAGTATCTGTCTTCGGCCACCAGTCTTGGCTAGAATCCTGAAAAAGAAACTGAGATGAGATGAATTACGCAACAACGAACTTCACTTTTCGGAAGCGTTCCGTTGATCAAACACCCTTTTCCACTGGAAGATAATCCCGGTGTTGCACTGAACCTATTCTGGAAAGACGACGGACGGATCATTGTTCTGCGACACTGAAACCAACATTTGAACAGGAAAAACTGAATAAAAACTTCTGAAATCAGTAAATTTGAGGCTGAAAGAGAAGTTATTTTTAGAAAACGATGCGACGGATTTTAAACTGAGCATGCTTTAAGTGTGTGGGTCTCGACACGAAAACCGGAAAAGTTGTTAAAAGTACGGTAGTTGCGGGTAGATTTACGGGAACGACGATGAAATTGCATGAGAGCTTGGCTCTTGCAAGATGAATTTTCCATTAACAAACAGGCGAAGCTTATTTAAAAAAAAACAGGATATTTAAAAATAAATCAAAACAAATTTATTTCTTTTTAGGTTTAGCAGTGGGTTTCTTCTTCGGAGCAGTACTTTTCTTCACCGTCGACTTCTTTTTACTCGCTTTACTCGCTTTTTGCTTTCCTTTCTTCGCCGTTTTCGTCTTCGACGCCTTTCCCTTCTGCTTTTGCGCTGATTTCTTAGGATGATTTCCAGATTTTTTCGCTGGCTTTGGTGCTTTTTCAACGTGATCAGGAGATTTATCAGATTCTTTGACTGGTAAATCCGGGAAAATCAAATTTCCAGGTGAAGGATCGAGAAGATCGTTGTTCGAAAAGGAAGCCGTGACTTTTTCCAGTTTCGAAGTCGAAGACGAAGCGGTGACGTTTGTAGTTCCAGTTGAAGTGCCGTCGGTTTTGTCAGTCGGTTTCGTGCTCCCGGCATCCGGCTCAACGTCGATTTCCGTTTCAGTCCGTGTTCCAGTCGCGAATCCCAGGGCATGGTCTTCCTCTTCGACCTTTTCGGTTTTCTCGGTTTCGAGTTGTTGCTGCTTTTGACTAGAAACTTCAAAAGCCGAAGCTTGAAGTTCGGGATTCAGCATCTGAAAACCAGTGTTCCGTTAAAAGTGGGGAAATTCTCAAACCAAGCAAAGTCCTTTCGGATCAGGCTGTCCGATGTTGAGAAGCCATGCGAACGATGACTTGGAATAATCGAGACGTGCTCCTCGCAACGTGACACTTGCAGAAACAAGAATCTGATGAAGAACAAGACCTCCGATGTGGAATCCGATGATCAGGATCATAAGTGTATGCGAGAGAAGACGTTCGGAGAATCCGAAGATCAAGAAGGAGTTGTCCATTTCTTGAACACATCCTGAACAGTTCTTTATCACTGTGATCCTTATCAGTGAGCCCTGCCTCTCTTATTGAACCACTTGTTCATGATAACCTCTGGATCCCATCCTTTGACCAACAGGGAGACCTTCTGAGAGCAAGAAGTCGACTTGCAGCAGCTCAACGGCACTCCACAGTACTCCCATTCGTTGCAAGGCCATAATTTCGTCTGAGGAGCTAGTTTCCTGAAAGTTGCTGAGTTCTGGGATCTCCGGGACCTTCCAACTTGTCAACTTCCGATAGATCCACAAAGTCCTCAATTGAATTCACACCACAACAAGAGTATTCCATCTGAAACTCAAGCAGCGCTCCATTGACAACTCCTACAGTAACCCACATGAATTCTGTCTGCGAGTCGTCGACTTTCCGCCGGTTTCCCATACTTCAAATAACTCTGAATTCTCCATATTTGTTCAGAAAACCGTCAACTTTACGAGCTCTTTTTCTCACTCACAGTCATCAAAAGTTTGGTCATTTTATGATCAAACTCTGTGGAAACTCGTATCGAGAGAGAGAAACTCAAGACGCAGAGAACCAGAGAAACGAATATCATATAGATGGAGGACTGGAAAAAGAGTTACGGAAAGTCGTTGCGAGACCCAAACCGAGTAATCGTTCCACGTGACTCGGAAATGATCACTTTCCTGGGAAACTGCCACGTCGAAAACGAAGATTAGAAGGAAAACTGAGAAAAGGAGAAGTATGCATACAATCGCATTGGAGCACACGAAAAGAGTCTCGTGTTCCCAGAGATAATCGAAGATCCCGAAGCTGAAAGTGCGCTCTGTCGTACTTTTGCAATAGGGCGCACTTACGTATGGAACTCTGAACCCTTATCAACCTTCACCAAAACCAGAAAAGTCTCCAAAAACAGCAGAAACGCGAAGAGAATCCCATCGAAGATTCCTATGATTCGACGGGATCTTGCAGTGATTCGCATCAGACAAACGACCATTTCAATTGAAGAGATACTCTTTATTTGTTTAGGAAAATTGAAAAATGAAAAGAAGCGAAAAGGCGATAGAAAAAAGGGGAAAAGGTTACGGTTACGCGTAGAGAAGAGGTGTTGGCTGCTAGAAGAAGGATCGGGATTGGGTGTCCGGGGTGCGGGCGACTTTCGGACGACTTCCGAACACTGCTGTGTAGTCTTCGGGGCTGAAAGTGTGATCTGTTGAGAAATTTGGAATAGTTTGTCAGCTCAAATAAATCTATTCTAGAGGTTGCAGCGAGGCAAACGCTCCATTGCACTCTACTTGGAGGGAAAACAAATTTTCAAATTCTGAAAGAGAAATTTGGGTTTCCGACTGGGGGTATTCTAGGCAAAAGGACTAGAAACTCCTCGGCCCCGTTCCTTTCTTTTTCAGAATTCGAAAATTTATTTCCCCTCCAAGATGAGTGCAATGGAGCGTGTTTGCCTCGCTGCAACCTCTAGAATAGGTCATCTGGTGATCTAACCCAGATCCAAAGACGTTCATTAGAACCTACGTCTCGGTTTCCACAGTATAAAAGTAAGAAGAAAGTGTGATTGTCTCATTGGATCCTTTGAAATCCTCTTTGTTGTTGTTCTTTTCAGGTGGGGATTCTCGATCTCTTATTTCCGGAAGGGACGCTGAAAAGAAAATACAATGAATCAAATTTCCTTCGGGAACTCTTACGTTTCTTGCTCATCATCGATACCCTGTTCGACCCACTGTTCGCTTTCCTTGACATGAACTTTTCGATCAGCGGCGACGAAGATTCGGAGAGTTCCTTCCGGAGCAGTGACGGTGCCTTCCGAGATGTCAACTGGATGTGTCTCAACGCCTTCATCTTCTGTTTCTCCTTCTCCTCCTTCTCCCGTTTCTTCCGATTCTCCTCGTCTTCCCTCTTCTTCGTCACCTCATCAATCGCCTTCTTGTACTCTAATGCCGAATCGCTGAGTCCTATGTTGATCATCAAAGGTCTCCGTCTCTCGGTCTCAATCACAAAAGTGTGCTGCGAAGTCGCCGTGCCGATCCTTCCATCACTAGTGCCCTTCCGGCTCCGAGCACTTCTCTTATTGCTCGTTGCGAGGCCCATTGCATCCTTCGAATCGCTTATCTGCGAAGAGCTTCCCCCCTCTTTATAGGCCTTTCGGATGAGCAAACGGGCGCCGCTGAGCTCGTTGGTCGACGGGCGCAGCGGGTCGAGCGAGTCGATCTCACGTTCACACGAGATGCCGGCCTGAAGTTTAGGTGATTGGTGCTTCCAGCCGCGGCACATCAAGGCAGAGCCAAGCACTGCCACTTGCACTTTGCGGCTCCATCTCCTAGGCAACTATGTTGATAAGCGTGAGATAAGCAGAGGGCGGTGCTGGCCGAGGTGCCGTCCTGCAGGGATCTAATGATCAAATTGGGCTGCGTGACGCGCGGATAAGTACGTTGTCTATTTCAAATTATCAAGCTGGGGAAACTACTCAAAAGTACATAATAAAAATCAGTGACTTCAAAGACAAAGGAAGTCCTTCTGAAGGCTTGGAATCGAAAAGGGAAACTAAAAATCTAGATGGATTGCCCTAGAGGTGAACTTTTCCAGAGCTGGATTTGAAAAGAGTCTTGCTGTCACGATAAGAGTTCAGATCCTTCCCTTGTCAGATTCTGAATTTCAAGATTACTGTAGCTTGGAAACTGTGCAATCACCAGTAACCCGTACAGTAAAAAGGTTCGCAAACATTGCAGAAAAGAAGATCTTGATCTACTGGCTCCTATAGCTGTGCAGCGACTCGAGATGCTCATCCCGAAAATCGTATAAGGCTGATCTTCAAAAAACAGCTGCGGATTATCTTCGTATAGTGAAGCTAGCCAGGATGAAAGTCTTCTTGCAGGGTTACTGTAGCTCGTCTCACCTTGTCGGTCTCTCCATCCGTTGGTGTCAGTGGAACTCTGTTGTATTCGACTTCTGAAAGAACTGATGCTCTGATTGAGCAGTTTTAGTTGAACTCAAATTGAACTTTTAGGCCCTAAGTCTAAGGAATCTCAAAAAACTTCAGCTGCTCTGGATCGTCCTGGTACCCGGAGAGCCCAGGTGTGAAGCATCCAGGTACACTCACACTTGAGGTCTCAGGGAACAGGTCGCAAGCATTCGGGAAACCAACCGAGTCTCTGTTCAGAGAGGGAGTACTGTACTAGTAGAAGGGGAAAGTGAGTGACCGACTGGTGGAAGCCAGGGGACAAGTAGTGACTAGTGACCGATGGGAGCGAGTGGGGCGGGCGGGAGATGACCGGCGCGGATGGGAGGAGGAGGGATGAGGGGCGAGACGAAAGACTGGGTCACTCGGCTGTGTCGTTATTCTTTTTTGCCGCGCCGCCCGGTCCCCCTTCTCTTCTTCTCCGCGTGCGCGCTTTCCGAGGAAGAGAAACACATAGAGACACACGCAAAGCGGCAGAGGGAGCACCGGGCGGTACGAGCGCGGCGCCCCGCAGGCCTCTCCGTGCGGCTGGCACCACCACCGCTTGGCGGTCCGCGGCCGACGAGACACTGCGGCGGCTCGCAGAGACGCAGACACACGGCCCGCACACTCGCAATATGGGAGGCTCGGCTGCGTCTCTGCGACTCGAGTACTATTCTCGCAACTGTCTGACCTCACTGGGCGGTTTCGTGGGGGCAGCGGATGGGCGCGCGGACTGAGGAGAAGCAGAGGAGGTCGTGCAATTTTGATTGTCCCCGTTGTCCCCAGTGCCCTATAGTGCACCGGCTGGTACATTTCGAATTTCGTTTTCTTTGCCTCCGGGGGAGGGAAGAAAGTGAATGGGTTGGGTAATGGGGAGATGCGGAGGAGGACATTCAGAGCTACAGTATGGCGACGGGAGAACAGAAAGAGAAAGTTCTAATGGGCTGGGAGGCACAAGATGAATGTTCGATTCAAATGGAATCTGACAGGACGAAACTTTGAAAAGACCTGGGACATTGCAGGTCTAAACAGACTGTGCCAGACCTCTAGAAATCAAAAGATCATAACTTTTCTCTGATTCAACTTTTTGAGTTCAGATTTGGTTACGATATAGTCAAGGGTTCTAAAAAAGGGTTCTTGAGATTCTGAAGCGCTACGTCGAGATTCAGATCTCCTGGAAACTTGAAAAAGTTTTGAAATTAACTTCTTGAGCTCAGATTCAGACACTGATTACTCAAGGACCCTCAGGATTCTGAAGAGACACGTGTGATTCAGATGAGCCACGTATTCACGAAAAGTAAAACTTCTCCGAGTTTCAAAGATTGCAAACTAGCAGCCAAGCTGTCTTATCATCTATCAATCGGTCAATTTGATCACTTTTTTAAACGGAGAACAAGTACAGAGTAAAGCTGCCATCGGGAAAATCGTAATGCTCTTCAATTGTTGACAAACAATTTCGACATGTTTCAGGGCGACGACTGGCGCCAGCACCAACGCTTATCAGTTAATCATTGGCGGCACAGGAATAGAGAATAAAACGACAGTTTGTTGATGTCGAAATGGTGCACGAGCTGGTGACTGGATTTGAATTCGGATCGGATCTGGTGAATTTCAATGAGGGAAAGAGCAGATGGTCAGAAGCAGAAGGGGAGATCTCTTCGAGACGCCTTGTTGGCAGTGTTTTGGCTGTTTGGCGCGGCGTCCCTGCGCTCATCCAAAGCGTCTGCGTCTCCTCGTCCGACACACTCTCTCGGCTTCTTCTCTGACTCTTTCTCAGTCTCGAATGGAACACGATGAACACTGGGTTCTCCAAAAATATCGACGTCTGACTCTCGGCGCCGTCCGGGATCCGCGTGCTCTCTCGGCGCCATGTTACCTTTTAGACGATTGGCAAAGAGCGGGCCGGTCTCTGTTCTCACAAATATTTTCCTCCAACTCATCTAAAGATAACGACACTTTGAGAGACGAAGACGGTGAAGAAAAGGTTACGGTAACGGGTCTGATTGGTCGATGGCATCGGAACTGTCTTGGCAGAACACAGAAAAGTCGAGGGGGACTCGGAACTGGTTCGAAGAAGAGCCCCACGGTCAAGTGATCGAGATGACGAACAGTCTGATGGTCTGATATGGTTTATCAGTTGCAGGAAGAAGAGAAAAACGAAGGAAAGTAGAAGAAGGGAATGGGCAGGACACGGCCAGTGCGCCCCATATCATGCCTGTCGAGTGAAAGTGAAACCTGCGGGTTATCAGTGCCGATGGGGTTGGGGAAGTGAGGAAGAAGAAGCGTGGGAGGTATGGGAGATGACGTGGCAGATGAAGTACTGTACCGGATGCATTTCGGACTTGTCCGGAAAGGTTCAGGCCGTTCCAGACTTTGTGAACTTGCATGGGACAGAAACTGATTCAAAAGAGAGGAACTTTGCTCAAAATTGCCCATTTGCGCTCCGATTTTGACAGGGAGTGGTCAGGGAAAAAGTTCATAAGCTGTCGAAGTTATACATAAAGATTCAGATGAATCACAGCTTCTGAAAGTGCAGATTGGCAGGCCTAGCAGGCAGTTTCCAGCTTCAGATGTCGTGGTGCAACTGAATCTTTCAGCATAGCTGTCCCAAGTTGCGGGCGAGAGTGATAGTGCATTGCCCAAAAGTTGAAGATGTTCGGTGCTATGCCCTTCAATTTTTATCTGGGTTTTCTGGCATGGTTTTAAATACGTGTGCAAATTTAGAAGGACGTAGCATCAACCACTTTTTAGAAAATTTTTCTGGAAAGTTCAAATCGACCCATATCTGCCCAGTTATGGCTTCCGGTATGTCTTCAGAACGTAGAAAGTTAGGAAAACGTAGTACCTATTTCTGCCAAGACCAGAAACAATCCTGTTCAGTTTTCCCTTCCTTCTTATGACGTGGCACTGCTGTTATTCCCTTCACTAGATCAAATAGTTCATCGCCCCACTCGAGTGTTGACCCATTCCCCTATTTGCTCAGCGCCATGACGCCGCAACGCATAACTTCCTTATGGAGCCCTCGAGAACAGTGTCCGAGTGCAAACCGCTCTGTCCATCCCTCACTTTCTCTTCATCCCGGCGCGTCCAGGCACCCGCGCCCTCTCTTTCTCTCTCAATGGTTTTTTCGACGGATGGACACATTGTCAAAGAGCGAAAGCGAAACCAATTGGTCGCGGGGGTTTACTGACCGACTGACCTCAATTTGTGCAGCGAGTGAAGGATGCAAACGAAAACGAAAAAACAAACAAACAAATCTTGGTGTTTTTCGTTTCCGAATTGGTCGGAAGAAGGGGTGTTCTGGGGGACAATGGGTCATTAAGGTTGGCTGAAGAAGACTTATGAGGGGAGAAGGAGGCGAAAAAACAGGAGATCGGAACAAAGATGGATGAGGGGTACTGTAGTCGGTTGGTGGTTCCCTGATTGCTTTTCTCAATAAATTTCGGGATTACTGTACTTCAAAGTTCTCCCCGATGGAATATGAGATCCGGTAGAGAGCTACTGTACCCCTGGAACATATTCCATCGGGTTTCCCTTTGACTTTCACTTCGGTTAGCCATTAATTTATATCTAGCCAGTTAATCAGATTCGATTCGCGACCACCTGGGCATTTCCTTTCTTTTTTCATTTCACTTACCTTGATGTACGACGGCGATAAGGAACGGTACGTGGAGGTTGCAAAGCGGACACGTCCGTCGGGTCTCGAGCCGGATGCGGATCGCCTCGAGGAGCTTTGTGTCTTTGGCGCGAAGACGAATGCGCGGGCACGAGAGGGCCGACAGAAGAAGTGTGTTGTAGAGAGAGCAAGAGGGCTGAAAGAATTATAATGAGGTTGACTGGCACGGGTCGGGCGAGGAGGAGGGATCGAGTTACGGGGCAAGGGGATGATTGGGCCAATTCAGGAATAAACAGGGAGAGGGAGTTGGCGAGCCGAGGAGGGAGCAGGATGGCGTCCTGGCACCGAGGCACCGAGGCAAGAAGAGCTGGATCATTAGGAGCAAAGGCAGAAGATCAAGGCGCACAATGGAACTTGATGTCAATGAGACTAGCCAGAGCTTTCCAGAATATCTGAGGCAAACTAGAATCTGTCTCTGATTTGAGATTATGTGTTCTGGCTAAAAATACTCAAAAATGCATGTTTTGTACTGAAAATTGGTGGAAACTGCTGGAATTTGGTTGGAAGTGATTGAAGACATGCATTTTTACCCATTTTCATCGGAGAAAGTCAAAAAACCTTGCCTAGAAGCCGTATTACAGCCAGAAATCATTTTCGTGGTGAGACCCGCCGGACGGCAACAATAACTAGAAGTTTCACTACTCTCTTGGAAGTGTTGTGAAATCTAAACAGGGACTTGGTTTGAATGTGTACTTGTTTCTGGATACCTCAAGTTAGATAATCTAGAATACATGACTTATACTGAATCTAAAGACGTGCTAGAGCAAGCTAAACTTTGCATAAAGAATGAGCCGTGGCGCTGGGAGAGGAGCTCGCGGAGCAAAACAAAACGGGGGCACGGCGCCTAATGAGGAGTGAGGAGCTGAGGAAGGAGGCGGAACTTTAATTAGAATTCGTTGCTCTCGAATGTTTCGACTCACCCCATGGGACATCCGAACGACCAGGTTTGCGATGGAATTGGCGATGGAATCAGCGAGACGAGTGATCAGAGGGTGGCTTAGGGACTGCAGTTCGGGTTGTTAGATGACCTAATTGAGGGGAAAACTCACATTTGCAGATAGGTTGACAATCAGTGCAGCGAGATATTCGAATGCGTAGTTGTTCAGCTTCTGGTCCAAGTGATTCACCGCCCATTCCAGCATCCCGCTTTGGATCAACTCTTTTTGACACGTGGCTCTAGAACTTCACACAGTTTACTGTATTCACGAGCTAGTCTTCATACCGTATACTCATTTTCTGAACACATGCAATCAGTTGGTCATGAGTTGTAGAAGGAAGTCTCTTGCCACGTAACACTGCTATCAAAGTTGGCAGGAAGGTTTTGTGGTGGACTGAAAGTACGGATTTGTAAACTTTGACCTAAATGAGGAACCTACCTGTGAAATAGCTTCTTCCACTCGTGTAGCTAGCCATTGTGTTGATGAGTCGAGCCATTTGCTCTCTGGAATCCACTCCGTCGGCTTGGATAACACGGGAGAACAGGCTCTGCAAAATGGGTTGTTTGGAAGCGAAATTGCAGTGTGACTCACATTTTTCTTCATTTTCAGCATCAGAATATCGTGGGAAACAACCCATTCGAGAGAGTCACGAACGTATTCTTCCAGTGTTGCGACGGACATTTGCTGGAAAATTAATGAGATTCAGAAGAATTTTATGAATATTGGAAAGTAGACTCTGAAGCCAAACGTCTTCTGGATATTCTAACTTCGGAAATTTGACCTTGAAGTTCAGGCTACTTCAGGTCTGAAACCTGCATATAGAAGGCCTATTTCTAGACCCAATCAGGCTTCCGTTCTTATCAAAACTCGTTATCAACTCACCTGTCTCAATGCCTGAATCAGCAGAGCCGATGACCTCGCAGATGGATGTCCACTGATCAGCATCACCATTTTCTTGTCGTCAATTTCCCGGAGCAAACAGTGAACACTTCTAAAAAAGATATTGTTTTGCTTTGGTTCCAAGTTCCGTTCCACTCACACATCCTCACTCCTAGTTCTTGCCCTTGGATCCGGCGGGGCTTCTTCAATGTCCTCGATCTCTGAGCCGCTCCCTAGAATACAAAGGTTGCAACTCGTTTGTTACGAAATCAACCTACTTTTCGGGCATGCAATGGTAGTTGTCGGTCGTTTTCCTGGTTTTCGAGCAGTTGGAGGCTTCATTTTTCTGGAACTAGAATATTGGAAAAGGACTCTAAAGCCATAAGATGTGAAGAAGAAGCTGAATAATAGATGGGAGAAAAGTGAAATATGTAAGAGAACACCTGGAAACCAAGGACTTTTCCCCATTGTTTTCCTTTTTCTTCTTCCAATTTTCTCGTTTCCCATGAAAGAAAAACGAAAAAGAAAAACGAAGAAACGTGGCAAAAAGGCGGCTTTATGGAAGAAAAGAAGGCGGGGAAATAAACGGTTGTGTGAAAAACGGAAACTCGGAGCAAGAATGACGGAGCAATTATTAGACATGGAGGGAAAAACTTGGAAATATTCTCGGCTCACGCGCGAGTGACAGGTGTTTTGGAGTGGGGAGTCTGATAACAGGTGAGAGAGGAGACGCAGAGCAGGCAAGGTCCGAAGGCTTCCGGTTAATTAGTGGCAAGGGCATGCTTGGAAATGGGAATAGGGGAAAGGAATGGAAGGGAGAGGGAAAGGGTTCAGGGAACGTTTTGCAGTGAATAGGAGGTAATGAGCGGAACGGAGAGAGGTGTTGGAATGGGATTAGAGAGAGTCAGATTGAGCAAGTTAGCGATGCTTCGGGGCCTGGAAGTCAGGGTCTGAACGCAGAAAAGCCTGACGGCTGAAAAGTTCCAGAGCCTAATTCGGTGCCAACTAGAAGCTCAAACTTTGTCGACTTCAGACTGAACCGGCTTAAAACGACATGAAGAAAAAACGGCCTATAACAGCTTAAAGAGTTTGGCCCGAACTTGTCTACACGGCCCATAGCTGAACGGTCAATTTCAATAAGCTATCTCTTTACCAAAGTAATCACAATTTTTGAACACTTGTTAACCGTCTAGAATCCCGTATTTCCCCGGAAATGTGTTTGTGAATGGCTCTGAAATTCGTTCATGAAATCTCACCTGCTCTTTTCTCTGGGTACCTGGCACAGAGCCAATATGTTCATTTAGGTGAAAAAAGTTGGGGTCACGTGAGAATTGGCAAAAGACTTTTTGACTTTTTCAAAATTTCTCCACGTAAAAAATGGGCGAAGTGAGCAAAGCGGGACCACCAGTCATCAAAGAGCAGAGAGGTTTTAGATTTTGAAAAAACGGAAAGGAAATGTTTTTGCTTGAAGAGCTTGGATGGAAAAAGGGACAAGTGAGGAAACTAGAATCAGAATAGGAAGGGGATTAGTGAGTTCAGCAACAAGTTCTCAGGAGATGGTCAATTGTGGGAAAGGATCCGAGACGTCACTGCAAGGAAATAGGAAGTAGAGGTTCTAGTGCATTGATAAAAATGTTTCTCTTATCACCAAGGCTTCCCAACAACGCTTCCTCGTTTCCCCAAAAAGCCATCCATCGTTTCTTATTCACACCGCCAGGGACCGCGCGAACAAAGTGTCGGTCACCTTTGGCCCGTGCCTTCGTGCCGGCTTGTCCCCTTCTCTCACGGACGATTACCATTGAAATGCGGGCTCGGCGAGCCGGACGAAACGGCGACAATGGACTGGGGGGAGGGGTTGCCGTGACGACGTGTTGCTTACCTTTTGCATCCTTTTATCTTCGAGGAAAAGATGTTTTCTGCTCGAATGGATTGTGCTGGGAAGAAGGGAAGAAGCTTGTTTTGATAATGGTTGGGTAGATTCCGAACGGGAAATGATAGTGTTCCGATTCAAAAACAGATTTCTGATGACTAAAGAGTCTTTGTTTTCTTTTTTTTCAGGGATCAGAATCAGAAGACGTACTTCAGAAGACAGAAGGCCTTCTGATTGGAGATTCAATGTCTTCTAAATGTCCAAAAGCTCCAACTTCGAAAAGTACACCGCTTTACGAAATCTCGTGACTATCCTAATCAGCTGACCGATCGGAGCGTCACAAACTCCTATTCGAAAACTATAATTATCTGCAAAACGTTCACCGAAAAACACAGATTTGCTATCCCCACTGACCACCAAAACACTCTTCAATAATTAATGCACCGTCGAGTGACCGGTTATTTTGAACTGCCGCCCTCCTCCCGAATGGCTACTTCTCAAATCTCTCTTGTTTACACAAATTGCTCGTTTTCGTTCCGTTTTCACCGGGGGCTAATTCAGTATTGGTAAGTAGTCACGGGTCGGGGAAAACAACAGGTGGAAGTGGAGGAGAATCTGGAGAAGGAGGAGGAGGTGGGGAAGTTGGAAAGATTCTTCGAAGGGGAGGATTGGAAGTACTTTGAAGAGGATGAAAAGATAGTCAGAATACGATTATAGTCTGTTTGGTGGATAACGAGAACATGTGGAACAAGGCAGAACGTGCAGGGTGCTTCTGAATTCGAGATGAAGATGAAGCTCGGAAGACAATAAATTGTTGTTTGGAAGGATCTTGGGATGGATTTGAGAAGACAATTCGGGAGAAATAGGGAAAACACGTGAACTTGCAGTGGGAGAAAGGTGTCAGAGAATCGTTGAACATAGTGCAGATAAGTTACTGTAAACTGACCTCAAATAAAATCAGATTTGAATCTGTGTTGAATGTGAAAGCTCGAAAACCTTCAGAATGCTTATTATCGTTGCATCTCAAAGCTTCCGCGCTCGCATTCAAAAGTTCAAGTTGGAGTTAGCGATATCTCGCAGAGAAAACTACAGTGAGATCTTTTCAGTGTTTTTGGACTGTTTTCGAGGAAATTGTTGTCAGAAAATGAGAAGAATGCAATAATTCATTCAAAAACAGTCGGAAGAACTCAAAAATAGCCAAAAATCAATGAAAAATGCACGTCTTACAGTAGTTTTCGCTGCGAGATAGCCAATTTGAAATTTTGAATGCGAGCGGCAGTTTTCAGATGCAACGATAATACTTGGGTTCAATTTCAAGATACTAGCTCGTTTGACTGAGAAGCTACGAATAGTATAACTACCCCGGGGCTAATGGATCTTCTGACAACAAGATCAAGAACTGCAAGCGTACTTCACAGGATATGTGATGCCTACAAAATACATTCCCCTAGTTATACGTAAAAGTCCATTTGCACTTTGGCACGCTCTCTACCACCCTAGCAAACAACTCGTATAGTAAAACTGATGAAGGAGTATTGCGTGCTTCCCCCGCTTCCTTCGGGATGATCTGAAATGCATGAGGAGGAAGAGATCGAGAAAATGCATGTTTATTCTTTTTTCTCTTGAAAAACTTGCTCTTCTTTTCACACAAAAACGTTTTGAAGCTCGATTGAAAATGGGTGACGACGAGAGAAAGGATCACTAACCAAGATAAAAGTATAAATTATATTATCGGGAGGGGGAGGTACAAAATGCTCTAGTATCACAAAAATGAATGAATCAATCGATAAAAAGGGCAAAGGAGACAGGAAAGGGACAAGTAAACCACGGGAAAGGAAAGAAGGAAAATGTGAATATCACTGGGAAAAGAAATCTGAATTGGTGAATTGGGGGTGTCGGAGGGGATCTCAGTCGGGGGAGGGATGTACATATTATGTGGGATGGTCTTCTACCCGGGGGGAAACGATCTGATGACGTGGCAGCACACTGGGGGAATACTGATAGGTACAGAAAACGGTAAAGCATTGGAAGAAGAAGAGACAATCACAGGGTTGGGGAACAACTAGAACTTGTGTGCCACGTCATCGGATGATTATGCCAAAAACGTCGTCGATTAGACTATCAGCCCCATCGCAGGAACGAAGAGGGCAGATAGGCGGAGAGCCGTGCCGAGAGGGTCGGTGACGAGGACTCTTCTGGAGCGGCGGACGACGACGGGGAGTTTGGCGAGGAAGACTGAGATTCTCCGGCGCACCGTCAACTGGGGGAGGAGTCCTGAAGTAAACATTCGGGTTTCTTGTGATGGGTCAGAACGGGACTTACGCCTTCTTCCCCAATCTCGAGGATCTCTGGATGTCGTTCGATGACACGCATCAGAATGCCGTTGATGTAGACGCGCAGCTTCTGATTGCAGATCTCCTGCTCACGAAGAGCATCTAGAAGTTGGGAAGAGTCTCCGCCAGCGAGCTCATCGGCAAGCGATGGGGTGTCGGCGATCAGGGATCTGGAAGAAAAAGAGTTTCATCATGAGTCGCAGAAGTTTCCGTTGCTCACCTTCCCCTCTCCACTGACGTCGCGAGCAGCTGATCTGCCATCTCCTCCTTCTCCTTCATCAACTCTGCCACCTGTGCTCTCAACGCCTCCATCTCATCGTGCATATCTCCAATATGCTCCGAGATGCTTCCAGACCTCGGCCCATCAACCTTCTTCCTTAACTCCTCCGTCTCCATCGTCAACACCTCAACCATCTCACTGCTCGAGTCAATGTCCTGTTGTGCTTCCTCCTTGTACTTCTTGAACTGTCTCTCCAATTGGATCCGTTCCTCTTCCATTCCCTCGATCAGCAGTTGTGCCTCTTCGAACTTGTTCGCCATCTTCTCCTTCTCATTCCTCTCTCGTTTCGTCTCCTCATTAGCTCGTTCCACATCCTTCTTCGAAGAGATCAGGTCCTTCTCGAGCATCTGATTCTTCAGATTCCAGCTCTCCGTCTCCAGTTCCTTCTCCCTCTTCATCCTGGACATTGCCTCCGATCCTCTCGTCTTCTCATCCGAAAGAAGCTGCTTGAATCTGTCCTCATTGTCTGTCAACTGCTCCTCCAGATTGTGAATTCGCTCTTTCAGAACAGAGTTTTCAGTTTTGAGACGGGTCCGCTCATCGGACAGGTTCATGTTGCGCTCCTCGAGTTCCGAGTAGCGCTTTGTGAATGTGTTCAGCTGATTCATCTGGAACAGCAAGAGTTAGTTCACCAGAGCGCACTTCCAACACCAACCTGTGAATTGAAGTCGTTCATCGCGTCGTTGTCGCCTCCGAATGCAATCAGATCGCTTTCAGAAGAGCTTCCGCCGAGACTGTCGCGTCGAGAACGGGTACCGTATAACCTGGAGGCGACCGACGCGCTGCTCGCCGAGCTGCCTTGTAATCGCATAGGCGAGTCCTGAAACGAAAATGGTATGAGGATGAGAATGGAATGTAAATGAATTGGAATCAACTTCAAAGTGATTGACTGATCGAGAATTGGCGAGGAGGAAGACAGAAAAAGCGGAAGGGATGGAGAAGAAACGGTATCAAATTAGCATGTTTCTCGTTCCGTTCCTCCCTTTTCCATCTCTCGAATCAATCTTCCTCTTCTTTTTCTTCTTCTCGAATGACCCCATGGGCTTCGGAGAGACCGGAAAAGTAAAAAAATGAAAGCGGGAGAGGCCAAACGGAAGGCCCAGGTTGGCACAGCTGCTCAAATTGTGCTCACTTCCTCAGAAGGCTATTGTTGGAAAATGAGTGTGTGTGGGCTGGCTGATCGAAAAGTACTCTGACAACTTGTTGAGACTGGTCTCGGAGGGATTATGGGCCGATTTGGATTATCGATTGGAACGGATGAAAAGAGGAAAATGGCGAGGTGAAAACAAATTGGACTTGTGGACTCGGTGGATTAGGAAGTAGAGATTAGAGATGATAAGATTATCTCAGAGCAGTTTTCTGGCTTGGAACCAAATTTTGGTGACTTGATAACAACTGATAAGTGAAAGAGGAGGTGATAAGCTAAACATTTGTCAACTGAGTCATTCTCTCAAATGACATAGTTTCCGAGATAATCAAAGATGGTTCCCAGAAGATCCAGAGCCAGGATCACAATTTCTTGACTTGAGGTCAACTAGCAAGTCACAGAAGACGTTATCAGCTATCATTTTGTCAACTGAGTCATTCTTCTACCTATCAAACTCTTCGAGTTACAGCTCTAGGTCTCTGAATCACCGTTTCCCTCCCAACTCACATCAATCAGATAGTGTTCTCTCTGGAAGTCTTCAATTGTGAATACAGGTGACAAGCCTCGTCGAGAGGCGTGCGAGAACGAGCCAAATATGAAACGAAGCGGCCAACCGAAAGAGGGATTGCGAAACTGTCTCTGCGTCTCTGCGAGGCACACGCTCTCTCGCGCTGAGCCGCTTTTCGGTTCGGTTTCTATGGAGACTTGCGGGCTCGCGGAGCGGTGAGGGAATGTGGAGGACGAATGACGCACGTGGTATTGAAAGAGAGAGAGAGTGTGCGGGATGGAGAGGGTGCAGAGAAAGGGCACTCAAAAGGTTGGTAACTGAATACTTATGGTGAAAAGAGACATGTCATTCGGAAGGGGGACCTCTCGGAGCCCACACGGAGACCACCTGAGCAATGAGAGATACTGATAATGATAAGGTGTGCGAGAGAGAGAGAAGAGACGACGATAAGTCAATGCTTTCTCTTCGTTTTCTGAGGGGGCGGAAAGGAAAAAGAAAAAGAACTTCTTGAACGTCATAACCAGTTCATTGTAGTTGACGCACAGGAGCCATGTGAGTCATGAGGGAGTTCAAAAACCGCTTTCGGATTTCGTTTCGAGAGGTGAGATCACCTGGCAAATAGAAACGGGATTAGTGATCAGAGACGGACATGGGAACTGGCAGAGAGGGGGTTCTTTGAAGGTTAGGGTGAGGTGGCTGGGAACTATCAGGTCAGATCAGATGGAAAAAAAACTTGTGGGCTTCTTTGTAATGAGAACATTAGCTTTAACTTTGAGAGAAGCCTTAGATGATCTGGAAACTCAAGTTCAAATTTGGATCTTGACACGAAAAGGAAATGAAATTGCAGCTCATTTGTGAGCCCAGCTGCAGAGCCATGAGCACTGATCTGCGCCCTAAAGGAAAGCTGGCTTTTCTAGCTGTTCTAACTGTAATTGGAAGCAACTAATTCAGAACCAAATTTGAAGACATACCTCGTATAACTGGAGCATTCAGGCTCTCCTTCAGTTGTGTCAACCACAGAAGACTATACAATAATTTCAGTGCGAATGAATGGCACACACACCGATTCGGAGCAGTGTCCGATATCAGGAATGACGCGGCGCTGCGGCACACTGTCCGGAACACGACGTATTTGTCGTTCCGCGCGCCTTTCCGCACTCTCTCTCAGGCGGGATCCGGAAGAGACAAAACACATACAAAGCGCCGCGTCGTTTTTGGGCGAAAAGAGTGGATGATGACGAAATGAACGAGGGAGAAAGGAACGGTTTGTGATGCATTTGGAGGAACGCGTGAGGATTACGGTAAGTGGTTGGAGGATATCCTGGAACCGGACTGTATCCAGTGAAGAAGAAGAAGAAGCAGTGTGACCATTTTGTTAATGGGTTATTGGAACGGTTATTAGGCAGAGAAAGTGACTGATTGGCTGACGAATCGAACTTTGTGAAGAAGTTGTCAATGGAGCAACTTTGCTGAAAGTGCGATGCGCTCAACTGACAGTACTTTTCCCTCTTTCCACTATCAGTTCTCACAATTGATACCTTTTGAAAAAATCGCAAAAAATAAATATTGACGACTATTAGTCATAGAGAAGAAAACTGACACATTTTCCCAAAACCCAAGTGTTTTTCTCGTTCCAAAAGATCAATGAAGAGCTATATTGAAGAGCTCTCGAGAACACGAAAAATAAACAGAACCAGGAGCAAGAAGATGCTTGTGACGTGGCAGATATCAAGTTGGATTGAGTCATATTATGACGTGGAAACATCAGAACCAGTGATCGGAGAGAAAAAGGTCAACAAGGTTGTTCGACAAACAGAATTACGGGGGCAAAGAGGGGAACAAAGAGGGTGTCATCTCATGCTTCTTCTTTAGATGGTAATTATGGAAAAGAATAAGGTATGAAGAAGGAGGCTTCTATTCTGTTCTCCGGGGTGTATCGAAATACGGTTTTCAAGTGGAAGAAGCTGACTGACGAGAGAGTGTATGGATTGGAGAGACGCAGGTGGAGAGAGCAAATAGAGGTGGGAATGTGACTCATCTCGGGATGGACTGAAAAGGGAAGAAGGGGGAAATTGCGAAGGGGAAGGAAGATGGATCGAACTGTTTTTGAAGATGTACTGCAGGGAATTGGGGGAATTGTGGGGAGAAGTCAGCTGATTTGCGGAATGGAGCACGTGGAAAAGTGAGAGACAGCTGAATTTGGAGTTGTGGAATAGAGAAAGCTGATTGAATAATGGCTCCGTATCACAATGTTTGGCTGAGATACAACTAGCGGAATGACATCAATCTCCATGGGGACTAGACGGCGAATCTCTGTTTTCCGAATGGGAGTTTTAGCTCACGAAATTTTGTTTTTATGGCTACGTACGACGAGTCACCTCATGGGTCTCGCCACGAAAATGGTTTCAGACTGAAATACGGCCTTTTGGACAAGGTTTTTTGACTCATTCTGATGAAAATGGGTAAGATAACAAGAATTCAATAATTTCCCATCAAATTCCAGAAGTTCCCACCGATTTTCAGTACAAAAACATCTATTTTTGTGCATTTTGCCGCTTTCTCCCAAAAAACCTCATTTTCTCAAAATATCGTTGGAAACTGCTGGAATTTTGTTGGAAATAGTTAGGTTCAAGTAAGTTTACCCGTTTTCATTTGGAAAAGTGTCCAAATTTTGTCCTGAAACCATTTTCGTGGCGAGACCCATGAGGTGACTCACCTAAGTTCAGAAAATTCTTGCCGACTCCATACGAAAGTTCTCAAACTCAGTGGCAGTGGAGATCACAGAAATCAGCTGGTAAACTTTGAAAAGTCTTTGATCAACCTCCAAAACCACTCGATTTCCGTGATTCTGGTCGCATTCTCGATTTCGCGCACATTCGTCTCGCCCAATTTGCACAACACAAACAAGAAACTCGAGTAGTAATGTGCACACTTACCGCATACTTGGACTCCTCCTCGGCGGAGGTCTCGGACACGAATTCAGTAGTCATTTGGCAATCGATCGATACCAATCAAACAGGTAGCTGAATGCGGGCAAAAGTGTACTGCGAAGTGGCGCAGGAGACACGGCACTGACTGTCTGTTATCAATTTCGAAACCGCCTCTTGCGTCTGCGTCTCTCGTCTTGGCACACTGTCTCTTCGTGCTTTTCAGACCACGGTCATCAGGCGCTGAGGTTGTAAACCCTCGTGAAAGACGAAAAAAACGAAGAAGACGAAGACGAGGACGATTGCGAAATCAGTCCGGTTTTCGACAGTGCTGTGTGTTCACTTGTTTTGGTCCTAGACGTTTCACCAAACAAATCGATTCGAATCGTTCCCGTTTCTCCTATTCAAAATCATTGACCACACCCATTCGAAAGTGATAAGAGGGGTGATTAGCTGCGGGAAGAGGGGTCAGTTAAGGAGGTGTTAAGGAAAGCATTAAAGTTCAGGTGATTCAAAGTTTGAAATGTACTAGCAGAGGGTGGGAAAAGGGAAAGGGCAAAGGTGATAGGCTTGAAGGCTTGAATAATGGGCTTGAAGTCCAGAAGCCCTGAGCCCAGCCTGAATCAGGACTTAAAGCCTATACCAGGCCTGAATTCTGAGAAGTAGAAGCCTACTAAAAAGCCTAGTCCTTTCCACAATAAGTGTGATAGACGGAGATGCTTCAAAGCCTAAAACCCTATAAGTCCGAAGCATAGCTTTCTTTTTCAAAATTGAAAAATCCAAAACTACCAAAAAACCAAAGATCTACTAGCCAGAAGAAAATCAATTCAGTTTTCCTCAAATGAGGTCTACGATCGTTTCGTTCTGGTGCACACTCTGACCAAATGACCATGCGGCAAAAAAGAAAGAGGACAGTGGTCGACTGCTTTTGTTCATTTGAAGACCTCTCAAAAGATGAAGAACCGTGGCCGACGGGCATGGTCATTTATAGAAGAAGTGAAGTATAATTTGAGGATCGACGGGAGGCACTTTACGTTTTTTCTCCGGAGAGGAACTGGAGATAAAGGGGGCTAGTACAAATGCGAACATTCTCTCTTTTGTTGTTATGTGAACAAGGCTCAGGTTACTTGTACGGAGACGAGAGAGTGTGGCGGAGCCGGAGACGCAGAGATGGGGGAGCAGGTAGACAAGGTTGTACTCGGAGGAGGGAACGAGTGAGTCAAAAGCTGGTTTGGGGGGAAATTGATACTTGGAAACATTTTGTATAGAGGAGGAGGCTAATATGTTGAGGTGAGAAGGTGCGAGAACAGGAAGCTAACGAGGTTTTGTATAATCAGAGATTGAAAGATCAGAAGGATTTCAAGAATGAGCAAAAGGAGGATTCTGAATCGAAAGACTTTGAAAATATCAGAATGCATATTTGCCTAGCTGAAAGTAACGTTTCTAATCGCCAGAACACTCCCTGTTTACGAGCTTCTTCGCCCCTTAACACTGTACTATTTGTCAGTGTTCCGTGTTATTTTGAGCAGCTTCCTCTCCCCAAAAAAACACAAACATCAGTGTTATCTGTCATGCAAATACGAACATACCTCTCTGGCAGGCGACTCGTAGACGTCGGTCATGATGACTCCAAAGTCGGAAGTTCGCGGCGATTCGAGCCGAATGGTTGTCGTTCGTTGGGGCGAGTTTGAGATTTTGGAGGGGATCTGGAATAGGATGGATTGGAAACTAAGAAAAGGAAAAGGTAAGAAAGGAAGTTTAAAATAGACGACAAAGGAACATGAATCTTTGAGCATTGGCATCGACATAAAGCTACCAGTACTGGTACCAGAGCAAATATTAAAAGGAGCAGGTGAGAAGTTTTAGAAAAAAGAGAGAAAGGGAGGGAGAGAAGAAGCAAAGACGAATTTGTTGTCAACCCCAAAAACAGATGCTCCTAAGCCCCGCCCCTTCCACTTTGTCATGTCTCGAATTGGGTGCGAAAAGTCATTCCTCTTCTTCGCGTACTATGCATTCGAATAATTTATGTGTGAAACGGGAACGGAAAGGACACCTATACAACTGACTACTAGTTTTGGAAGTGGAGTGAGAAGAGCGGCGCAGAGTGGTCATTTTTGAGCGGAAAAGGTATTCAATCGGAAGTTTTGAAAAGAGGAAAAGAGGGTGTGGAGGGTTTGGAGAGGAGCAGAGCGAACTGACTGGAAGTACAGTGGGGCGCACTTGCTGATTGGGAAAAGGAAGCGCAGTTTGGAGCTAGTGCGCTCTATGGAACACATGAACTTTAACTATGAAGCGCACTTGCTAGAAGAGAAAAGGGTTTGATCTTGAGCAAGTGTGCTCTACCGAACTGTTCCAGCTACCAAATGACGCAAGAGAAACGTCCAGAAACTTGCGCAATCTTCACAATTCCTTCTCATCGATAAAATCTACATCCCGCCAAAAAAACCGGGGGTCTCCTCGATTCATCGCTTCCGAGGGCTTTCCGATTTTATTACACTTCACCGAGTTTTCGCTTTTTTGTCGTTACGGAAAACGCGACAAACCAACAAAATATAGAGGAAAAGAGCCAAAGAAATAGGAAAGGGGAGGGGA
>LR538954.1:323221-334502 GCA_900536315.3 Caenorhabditis becei | reverse complement strand
CACTCTTCACAGTGATCCCATCGAACTTCAGCTCGTCAGGGATTCTCATCTCTTCCGGTTTGTAGTAGGACGAGTACAAAATATGCTCGTACTGATCCGTTCCCCACACTTTCTTCACCAAGTTCTTCGATGATTTAAAGTAGTGTGCGACAACGTTATCAGTAACGTTGCGCAACGAAGCCTTCATGCAGTAGTCCATCAGAACGATCGCGTCCTTTCCTCGATATTCCTCGTCAATCCACACGAATCCCTGGTGCTGATGGGGTTCCGCGATTTCAGGAGATATCGGATCGTAGTTTATGAAGTGGTAGGTCTGGATGATCTTATTGGTGCCTTTCAGACACATAAAGATTAAGTGGTAGTCGTAGCCAAAACCTTTCCGCCACATTGCGAAGTCGCTCTTCTTGAAGCTCGATCGCTGCTTCCCATACTAAAATCGAAGATGCTCACTGGATCCTTCTGATCTTTGACTCACTCCTTTCATGAACTCATCTATCAACTTCTCACTGGGGTTATGAACAATGTCAACATCATGAATTGACAGGTTCGTTTTAGGTTTTCCTTTCGGATCCTTGGAACTGCCAAATCCACGGAACTGCCAAGTTGGTCCAGAAGTGGCCGAACGAAGAAGACGATTGAAAGCCAGTGTCATGTTCTTGACGACGAGTAGAGACGGACAATAACAAGAAGTTTTATTGAGAGGAATAACCAAAGTAACTAAGTTCTTGTCGGGCTTATATAGCTTTCTCTTATCAGCACTTCTGATCTAGGGGTCATCGAAGGTTGCTCTATCCTAACACGTGTGTCACGTAGTCCGCGCCACAACACATCCCTTTTCAGAAGTGAAGTCGGGGCTCGGTTAAGCAGCCTCGCATCGACGTCCCAGACGACAATGGTCTTTGAGATCGTTCCTCGATCCTGTCGGGTTCTTCCACGATCTCACGGTGAGGCACAGCACACTGTGCTCCTACCACCACCCATCGCGAAAGCGATGAGCTCTCGGTCATTATAACTCAGCGGACTGTGCGTCGACTGGAAACGAAACCCAGTCGTTAATCCGTCGGTCGGTGAGCCACTGCCACCGATCCGTGCCTTCGCGGCTTACTCTTCCTCCAGCGATGGCTGTTAGCCTCGCCACGATCACTTCGAATAGGACTGCGTGGACAGCAACGGAACATCCGCACCTGCACGTCTTACTCTTACTTTGACGATGACCTTCTCTGCCACGTCCCCACTGCAAACGAAGCGATTCCCCCGATTCCGACAGGGCTGTGAGTCGTCGTTATTGTCCCATGCACGTGTAAGAGTTGTTCCTCCTGGTCCCCTAGGGTCCCACACACGACGGCGGAACACATCCCAGTGATGGTACTGGGGTTCCTCCAGCATCCAATTGCACCGCTCACTCTGATGTCGTCCTTCCGCGATAGTTCGCAACCATCGAATCATCCTGGTCGCCATCGTTATGTTCTTGACGACGAGTTGAGCGAAGAGGATGCGTTGAACTGATAATAATAAGAAAAGCATGACAATTCAAAAAGAGCAAGTACACATGGGAATTGATAAGTGTTCACTACGAGTAAGACCTGGAAGATACGGTACTGTTCGTGTAGGGAACTTGGTCATATTCTGGTTGAACACTGCTTTATCGAAACGGAGAGGTAAGATATGTACACATGAATTCGGAAAAAACGAACCCGAGATGGCGCCGCGAGGCAACCTATTGAAGAAGCGCCGCCAGAGAGCCGCTGTACCAGTGGTTCCCATGTTGACCAACGCAATACATAAGCTTTTGGTTGGGCTGAAAGCCACGTCACTGCAGATGGTTGTGATCTCCAAGGGACAGCGCCTGACGACATCGACGCTCAAATAAGGAATCGCTTTTGTTTCCGCGAGTGTTTTCAGAATGAATCCGATTGCATAATTCTTGAGCCGAGATGGAAATCCTGACGGGTAGTACGGCGCAAGCTGGTTTTTATTAATTATATTACTAATTTATTGAGAAACCAAAATTTGGGCAAGTTCAGTAGGCTCTCACACGTAACTCGTGGTCACGGACATCGGTGAGTATGCTCGGGTCCAGTCGACAACACCTGGACGTTGAGTGTAGTAAGTGTGTGCTAGGAACTCCCGACGAGCTGGGCATTTGAGGAATGGTTGGATCCAGCTGGAAAATGAAATGATGTATTACATGAGAGTATGATTCTGACCCACTTAAAAAGATGCTCGTTTTCGCCACTCGACTTTATATGGATTCTGGTCTTCTCGTCCATCTTGAACTCTTGCAGAATGCCCTTGAATATCGCCTGTGCGATCTTCGGACTGTCTGCGTACAGCGGGTTCAGCATGCATTCTCCGGAAGGGTATCTGATCAGCACACCGAATCCGACGAACTTCCCGTTCTCATCGTATGCCACCTTTCCCACACCATCCGGATCCCTGAGGTTGGCCAGCATGTAACTGGCCCTCTTGTACGGGAAGATTCCCTGATCGTACTTTGTGATGTCATCATCCGGAACATCCTTCGCACTCTTCACAGTGATTCCGTCGAACTTCAGCTCGTCAGGGATTCTCATCTCTTCCGGTTTGTAGTAGGAAAAGTACAAAATATGCTCGTACTGCACCGTTCCGTACACTTTCATCAGCAAGTTCTTCGAGGAGTTGAAGTAAAGTCCGAGGACGTGATCAGTAACGTTGCGCAACGCACCCTTCATTAAGTAATCCGAAAGAACCATCGCATCCTTTCCTCGATATTCGTTGTCAATCCACATGAATCCTATGTGCTGATGAGGTTCCGCGATTTCAGGAGATATCGGATCGTAGTTGATGAAGTGGATGGTCTGGATGATCTTATCAGTGCCTTTCAGACACAGGAAGATCAAGTTGTAGTCGTAACCGAAACCTTTCCGCCACATTGCAATGTCGCTCTTCTTGAAGTTCAATCGCTGCTTCCCATACTAAACAGAAAGATGCTCACTGGGATCCTTCTGATCTTTGACTCACTCCTTTCATGAACTCATCTATCAACTTCTCATTGGGATTATGAACAATGTCGACATCATGAATTGACAGGTTCTTTTTAGGTTTTCCTATCGGATCCTTGATTCCACGGAACTGCAAAGTTGGTCCGGAAGTGGCCGAGCGAAGAAGACGATTGAAAGAAGACTTGAACGCCAACATCGGATAGCAATGAGCGAAGAGAATGCGTTGAACTGATTGTGATAAGAAGAGGATGACAATTGAACAAAAAAGCAAGTACACGTGGGAATTGATAAGTGTTTTCTACGATTAAGACCAGGAAGATACGGTACTGTTTTTGCAGGCAACTTGGTCAAGTTCTGGTTGAACACTGCTTTATTGAAACGTAGAAGTTAGATATGATTTTGGAAAAGACGAAGTGAAATTATGTAGGTGATGATTGGATCAGAGAGTGGAAGCCAGTAGGTCAGTGACTGATGAGTTGGTGAGCAGATCTGAAAGAAATATTGTGTAAAGTCGAAACCCGGTCTGTGGCTCAGAAGAGGAATTGAGAGAGCTCACCTTTCAAAAGCCTCCCGAGATGGCGCCGCGGGGCAACATTTTGAAGAAGCGACTCCATAGATCCGATGAACCGGCGGTTTTCATGTTGACCAACACAATGCACAAGCTCTTGGTCCGGCTCAAAGCCACGTTGAGACGGGAAGGTTCCGCCAAGAACGGCGATACCGCGAAGCGCTGTTTGCGGGAAGTCAGGATGATGACCACATCCCACTCCCTGCCGAGAGCTGCATCAATGGTGCCGACGTGGTAGTTCTGGACTTTCAGCAAGCTGTTGACTGTAGAGACTTGGGCTTTGTAGTAGCAGAGAAGAGCTATCGAAGTTGTCGGATGGTTCCGGGAGATCCTGTCGGCGATGGATATGGCCATCTGCGCCTCTTGCTTGTTGGTGATTGAATTTAGATACTGTTCGTGATGACAGGCGTGGTCGAACACTTGGATCGGAAAGTGGAATGACAAGTTGAGGGTACGGAGGTAGGGAATGTAGTCATTTGCAGTTTCCTTCAATCTTGACCCCAGAAGCCCTTTGTAGAATAGTTCACTGCAGATGGTTGTGATCTCCAGGGGACAGCGCCAGACGACATCGACGCTTGAAGAAGGAATCGCTTTTGTTTCCGCGAGTGTTTTCAAAATGGATCCGATTGCATAATTCTTGAGCCGAGATGGTAATCCTGACGGGTAGTACGGCGGAAACTGGCAATGGTCTCCAATAAGTGCAAACTTGGCGGTGGGGAAGTATCCGAGAAGGGAGAGCATGGCGTGGAACGGTGTCAGATTGGCCTCTCCCACTTGCACTGTCACGACTTTCCTCTTCCCGAAGTCCTTGTGATGAAGAAGTACGGAAGTATAGGTGCCGATGATGACTTTGGGTTGGTAGATTTTCATGAACAGCTCTAACTCCGAAATGGCTGGTCTCTTTGACGGTACAGTTCCTCTCCAGATGTTATCTCGCAATTCACCAGCGTCTTCCAGGTAGTAAAGCACCGCTGGGAGTAGGGGATGATTGTGTTCCAGGACCAACTTTCGGAACACGGCGATTCTCAGCTCCGGATAGTCGAGCGAGGTTCGAAGGTGCGGCTCCAACTCCTGATGGTTTTCAATTGAGATGATCCTGACGGCTCGGATAATCCGGAGTGGGTCAAAGCGATGTTGGATAGCATCGGCGATCTTCCCCGCACCAATGTTGGTCTTGCACGAGACCACATGCAGATCCGATTCCGCGGCGTGCCTTTGAGCAGAGTAAACCGCTGCTGCAGCGAGCATCATCGTTTTCCCGGACCCAATAGCTGCGTTGGCGACTACTGCGGGCATGTCGATCGTGGCGACCGCGATTACGTAATGGCTCTGGGCTATCGTGAGGGTCACATTACCCAGCTTTACCGACCAGGGTGCGAAAGACGCTGGATGGGGAATGCGTGTTCCTTCGCAGAGAGCCTTGACTATCTTTCGCGCGTTGCAGCCTCTGGGAGATCTCTTGAAGTGTTCAACTGTAGGCAGAAGCTCCAGTTGCAAAGCATTGTCCTCGATGATGTTCGAGGCGGTGATGTAGGTCCCGACAGCGAGATCCGAACGGAAATGCGACAGGCGAGCGATAATTCGGAGATGAGATGTCTCTGTTGTTGCCTCTTCCACTTCGGCGATGACTCTGGTACCATCTCTGAAATCGAGCTGGATCTTTTTGCCTGCAGACCATGGTCTGAAGGGTGCTGGTCCTGAGCCAGTTCTCAAGCAGAGTTCGATCTTCGTGCACCGTGAATTGGCGGTGATCCGGGTAATGGGGGTGGCATACTGCCTGAGATCCAGGTGAAGCTTCTCGGCGGCTAATGCTCCAGACAGTCCAAATCTCACAGCGTCCAGTAGAGCGATGTAAGCCTCGTCGGTACGGAATGCTTTGAAGACGAAGGGGAAAGCTTTGAGATACTTCCTGGGGAGATTACAGAGCGAGTGGACTTCGACTATTGAAGGGAACGGCTTTCTCGGATAGATGACTTCTGGTGTCATCTGAAGAACTGTTGGCTGCTCTTCTGGTTCCAGGGAGTCCAGGCGCTGACCTGATTTCACTTCTGGGAAAAACACGCGCACGCGGAAAAGATCATCTTCACGTGATTGCGGAAACGATTTGTAGTTGACTGTCGCAGGCTCGGTGAGGCCGGATACAAGAAGTGCGGACTTGCTTCCGTTTGATCTTGCCACGATGGCTGTCAGTCCCGGCTTCATGCACCTTTCGAGCACTTGGAAGTGGTCGATCACCCAGAAGGAATCATCGGGAACTTCATTGACCTGATCCATGTCGGTGGGAAAGTGCTCCGGCGCTATTTCAAAACGACGTTTCAGACTCCAGACGACAATGACGTCACCCTCGAGGTAGTTTTGCGGGTTGGGGTGGCCAGGATTCAGACGATCCACCGAATACTTATTCAGAAGAGCGGCGTTCAAATCTGGACGGTCGTGACCCACTAACTCTAGATGAACGGGTCGGCAAACGACTGACGCACTTTTCCGCTGGGAGACAATGTATAGAGCGAATGGTTCTGACAGATTATCAGTCAATGACCCGGTGATAATTTTGAAGGCGGAAACGGCTTCATCGTTCCAAACGCTTGTTTGTTCGCATTCAGTCTTCTTATGAACCCATTCTAACGATACTTCTCGGAAACGCTGGATTCCTTCCAGAGTAACAGCGGCGACGGCGCGTTGGATTACAGAATTTGAAGGGGTGTGAATGGCCCCATTGAACTCACTGTGAGCAACTGGATGGCGATGGGCACCGACGATCCGAGGCAGGACAGGAGGATCAGATGTACGAGAACGCTTCACTGGGAGGGCATCGGCAATGAAGGCGACACCGGCCGGAAGGTGTGGGATCGGGCGAGAAGAGTGTCCGAGCGGTTTTGAGATGGAGATAGGATTCATTGTTGAATCAGAAGCTTCGAAGATGTCACTGGAAGATGGGGCACTGACGGGAGTGATGGCAAATGAAATCCTGGGGAGCAGCAAAACGATCGATACAAAGGCCAGAAGCTGAAAGAATACAATTTGAGAACAAGAATTTGGAATGGAATTTGCAAGAGAGAACACGGAAATTTCAGGACATTGACCGCGTCGGTGGACACAACAGTGCGTCAGATAAGGTTGTGGCTAACTCGACAAACAGTTGTAAACAGTGCCGCTTGTGATTCAGCGGCATTGCGTTGTAATGCACTGTAAACTCTATTAGCTGGGAGCTGGAATGATGTAGGGGAGACAGTGTTTCAGATGGAGAGGCACAGAAGCCGGATGCTGGAAGCCTCGTGATTCGTGAGGGAGGGGAATGTGTTTTTGATCAGGCATCCAAGATGGTTGAGCAGGAACTGTGGGACAAAGTACAAATCCTCAAGAAAATACAAAAGTTTACAGATAGAAACGTTTATTCAGAGCGCACACTATTTTCCGATTGTTAGGAACATCATAAATAGAAAAAAAAACATTTTTTCCAGATACAGAAGTTTCAAAACCAGATAAGAAGACTAATTCACTATTTTATTGAGAAGCCAAGATTTGGGCAAGTTAAGCAGGCTTTCACACGTAACTCGTGGTCACGGCCATCGGTGAGTATGCTCGGGTCCAGTCGACAACACCTGGACGTTGAGTGTAGTAAGTGTGTGCTAGGAACTCGCGACGAGCTGGGCATTTGAGGAATGGTTGGATCCAGCTGGAAAATGAAACAGTGTACATGAAAATATGGTTTTGACCTACTTGAAAAGTTGTTCGTTTTCGCCACTCGACTTTATGTGGATTCTGGTCTTCTCGTCCATCTTGAACTCTTGCAGAATTCCCTTGAATATCGCCTGTGCGATCTTCGGACTGTCTGCGTACAGCGGGTTCAGCATGCATTCTCCGGAAGGGTATCTGATCAGCACACCGAATCCGACGACCTTCCCGTTCTCATCGTACGCCACCTTTCCCACACCATCCGGATCCCTGAGGTTGTCCAGCATGTAACTGGCTCTCTTGTACGGGAAGATTCCCTGATCGTACTTTGTGATGTCATCATCCGGAACATCCTTCGCACTCTTCACAGTGATTCCGTCGAACTTCAGCTCGTCAGGGATTCTCATCTCTTCCGGTTTGTAGTAGGAAAAGTACAAAATATGCTCGTACTGATCCGTTCCGTACACTTTCTTCAGCAAGTTCTTCGACGATTTGAAGTAGTGTGCGAGGACTTTATCAGTAAAGTTGCGCAAGGAAGCCTTCATGCAGTAGTCCAGCAGAACGATCGCATCCTTTCCTCGATATTCCTCGTCAATCCATACAAATCCCTGGAACTGATGAGGTTCCGCGATTTCAGGAGATATCGGGTCGTAGTTGATGAAGTGGTAGGTCTGGATGATCTTACCAGTACCTTTCAGACACAGGAAGATTAAGTCGTAGTCATAGCCAAAACCTTTCCGCCACATTGCAATGTCGCTCTTTTTGAAGTTCAATCGCTGCTTCCCATACTAAGTAAGAAGATGCTCACTGGGATCCTTCTGATCTTTGACTCACTCCTTTCATGAACTCATCTATTAACTTCTCACTGGGGTTATGAACAAAATCGACATCATGAATTGTCAGGTTCTTTCTAGGTTTTCCTATCGGATCCTTGTTTCCACGGAACTGCAAAGTTGGTCCAGAAGTGGCCGAGCGAAGAAGACGATTGAAAGAAGACTTGAACGCCAACATCGGATAGAAGTGAGCGAAGAGAATGCGATGAACTGATAATGATAAGAAGAAAAAGTACAAGTCGAAATGAAAAAGTTTTTATCACCAGTAAGACTTGAGAGATACGGTCAAATGGCACTGTTCGTGCAGGCAACTTGGTCATGTTCTAGTTGAACACTGCTTTATTGAAACGGAGAAGTTTGTAATGAATTTGCAAAAGACGAAAGGGAATTATGAAGGTGATGATTGGGCCAGAGAGTTGAAGCCAGTAGATTAGTGACTGATGAGCTGGTGAGCAGATCTGAAAGAAATATTGTGAGATAGAGTGGTGCCGATGTGGTTGTTCTGTGCGTTCAGCAAGCTGTTGACTGTGGAGACTTGGGCTTTGTAGTAGCAGAGAAGAGCTATCGACGTTGTCGGATGGTTTCGGGAGATTCTGTCGACAATGGAAATGGCCTTCTCCGCTTCTTGCATGTTGGTGATTGAATTCAGATACTGTTCGTGATGACAGGCGTGGTCGAACACTTGTATCGGGAAGTGGAATGGCAAGTTGAGGGTACGGATGTAGGGAATGTAGTCATTTGCCGTTTCCTTCAATCTTGACCCCAGAAGTCCTTTGTAGAACAGTTCACTGCAGATGGTTGTGATCTCCAGGGGACAGCGCCAGACGACATCGACGCTTGAAGAAGGAATCGCTTCTGGTTCTGTGGGGACGAAGTACAAATCTCCAAGAAAATAGAAGAGTTTACAGATAGAAACGTTTATTTATGAAGCACACAAATTCCCACTTGTTGAGAAACCAAGATTTGGGCAAGTTTACTTGGCTTTCACACGTAACTTGTGGTCACGGCCATCGGTGAGTATGCTCGGGTCCAGTCGACAACAGCTGGACGTTGAGTGTAGTAAGTGTGTGCTAGGAACTCCCGACGAGGTGGGCATTTGAGGAATGGTTGGATCCAGCTGGAAAATGAAAAGATGTACATGAGAATATGGTTTTGGCCTACTTGAAAAGATGTTCGTTTTCGCCACTCGACTTTATGTGGATTCTGGTCTTCTCGTCCATCTTGAACTCTTGCAGAATGCCCTTGAATATCGCCTGTGCGATCTTCGGACTGTCTGCGTACAGCGGGTTCAGCATGCATTCTCCGGAAGGGTATCTGATCAGCACACCGAATCCGACGACCTTCCCGTTCTCATCGTACGCCACCTTTCCCACACCATCCGGATCCCTGAGGTTGGCCAGCATGTAACTGGCTCTCTTGTACGGGAAGATTCCCTGATCGTACTTTGTGATGTCATCATCCGGAACATCCTTCGCACTCTTCACAGTGATCCCATCGAACTTCAGCTCGTCAGGGATTCTCATCTCTTCCGGTTTGTAGTAGGACACGTACAACAAATGTTCGTACTGATCCGTTCCGTACACTTTCTTCAGCAAGTTCTTCGACGCCATGTAGTAGTGTGCAACGACGTGATCAGTTACGTTGCGCAACGCACCTTTCATGCAGTAATCCAGCAGAACCATCGCATCCTTACCCCGATATTCCTCGTCAACCCAAATAAATCCCAGGTGCTGATGGGGTTCCGCGATTTCAGGAGATATCGGGTCGTAGTTGATGAAGTGGACGGTCTGGATGATCTTGTCGGTGCCTTTCAGACATAGGAAAATCAAGTCGTAGTTGTAGCCGAATCCCTTCTGCCACATTGCGAAGTCGTTCTTCTTGAAGCTCAATCGCTGCTTCCCATACTAAAATTCAAAGAGATGGTCCCTGAATCCTTCTGATCTTCGACTCACTCCTTTCATGAACTCATCTATCAACTTCTCATTGGGATTATGAACAATGTCGACATCATGAATTGACAGGTTCTTTTTGAGTGTGTCTTTCGGATCCTTGTTTCCACGGAACTGCAAAGTTGGCCCAGAAGTGGCAGAGCGATGAAGACGATTGGAAGAAGACTTGAACGACAGCATCGGATAGAAGTGAGCGAAGAGAATGCGATGAACTGATAATGATAAGAAGAAAAAGTACAAGTCGAAATGAAAAAGTTTTTATCACGAGTAAGACTTGAGAGATACGGTCAAATAGCACTGTTCGTGTAGGGAACATTGGCGAACACTTTTCTGTAGTTGATCACAGGCAACTTGGTCACGTAGGTCAGGTATCCCATGACTTCTTTCCGCAACGGACTTCTGACAAACGGCTGGAGCCACTCAAAGCCGTCCTTGTTGTTGTCAATGGTTCTTATCTGGAATCTGAGCAGCTTCTTGTCGTTCAGCGGGATTTCCTGCAGGATGCTCTTGAAAATCGCTTGGGCGACTTTGGGCTCGTCGGCGTAGAGAGGGGTCAGGACGCATTCTCCAGATGGATAGATGACCACCGTTCCGATGCCAATCACTTTTCCGTTCTCATCGTAGGCGACCTGAAAATAGTTGGTTCTGGAACTGAACATCAAGACTTCTTCACCTTTCCGAAACCCGCCGGATCCCTGAGATGCGCCAACATGTACTTGGACCTCTCATACGGGAACACCTCCTGATCGTACTTTGTAATGTCCTCATCCGGAACCTCGTTCGCACTCTTCACAGTGATCCCATCCAACTTCACCTCATGCGGAACCTTCATCTCACTCAACTCGAAATACGACACGAACTGCGTGTGTCCCGAGTCATTGTGCCCGTAATTCTTCTTCCACACATTCAGCGACGGCGGCATGCACTGAGCCACTGCGTTGTCAGTGACCAATCGGAGGCGGCGCTTTGCCAAGTAATCCGTGAGGATCATGCTGTCGAGTCCCCGGTAATCCGGGTCGATCCAGAAGAATCCCTGGTACTGGTGGTGGACGACATCAGGGTCCGCGATGGACGGGTAGTCGATGAAGTGCGAGGTGCTCAGGATCTTGTTCGAGTTCTTCAGACACACAAAGTTCAGATTGTATCGATCGCCGTACGACTTTCTCCAAATGTCGATGTCGTTCCTTTTGAAGTTCAGACGCTGTTTTCCGTACTGAAAACCTTTCTTTTTCTCCCCGAAAAAACCGTCTTATCAGCATTTGTCATCTGCCTCCT
>LR538954.1:277236-309966 GCA_900536315.3 Caenorhabditis becei | reverse complement strand
TTTGACCAAAAGAATTCGAACTCGGGACAGCATATCCTCAACCCCCGCCACACCCAACTGCGCCACTCGGCCGGTTGGAAATACACTCGCGTGTTTGCCGTTATGAATGCGGCGTTTTTCTAGCTTTTTCGAGCTCCAAAACCGATAAACTTTCGGCGCCCGTAGCGGCCATAGGAGGCTCATTTTGCAAAAATGATCAACTGCACTATTGGTCAGGAGACAAAACTCTATCGAACTGCGTCGGAAAAAGTGCAAATAGGCTTGGTAAATTTCGGACTTCCCTTGTAAAAGCGGTTGATAGAACTTTGAACTGAATGTATCTACATAAACATCTCTGCAAAATCATATAAACAAAAGTCTATTTTCAGCAATGTTCCACTCAGTTTGCAGAGAGTCATTCTGCAGGTCTCCAGAAGGTCTCCATAATTGCAGATCTGCTCCATTGTACCTAGACACCTGCAGATACCAATCGGATCGATGGCCTAACCCTTTGTCTTCTGAATCCTCATTCTTTCCTCGTCTCTCCATTCACATTTCTGCTCTTCAGTTCTCCGTTTCTCCCCAAAAATGGACGCCCAATACATTGTTCTCCGCGAGAAAATCAGCTATCCGGTCACTAAAACAATCCTGAAAAACATGTCGATTGAGAAGAGGTTCGTTCATTTCCCCCCTTTTCCCTCACCATTTCAATTTCCAATTTTCAGAGGAAAACTCGTCAAAAGATGTCCATCGATCCGGAAAGTCAACAAAAAGATACCGTACCACTTGAAAGTTGTGTGTCTACTCCGCAAAGGAAACACCTACACGGTCCAATTGGACACTTTCAAATGGAAGTTCACAGTGGAGAATCAGAAGGTGATTCGGTTCGTGAATCCGAATGGAGTGTCGTTTGACTGTGAAATGCCGGTTTCTCGGGTCAATGACCTAGTTTCATATTATTTGAACAGAGGCGAATCTCGCATTGGGAAGTTTGAAATCGACAACTTTCACTTGGGAAAAAAGGCAATTTCGATGAGAAAGATCGGCTCATTGAAGCTGAAGTTCTCAGTTCCAACTGAAGTTGAAAGCTTGTTGAGCAACTTTCAAAACGCTGAGATTGGGTTGTTGTTCATGTTGATCGATCACCTGCCGGAAGAGCCCAAATGGGTTCGTGAACTCGAGAAGATCTGCTGCCACCACCTGAAGATAACTACCCGATGGGAGACTTCGGACGACTTGTTCAACGGACTTCCGTACAAAAAGTTGGAGATCCGAGAGAATCGATCGACAGAGCAGAAGGTTCGCAATATGTACGAGAAGTTCAGGAACGGAAAACACGAGAATGGCTCGTGTTACTACGGAATCGTCGGACCGGAAGCGGCTGTTGCGCAGCCTGGAGAACCGTTTTTGGATGAGTTGAAACGAGAAGTTCAAGTGGAAAAGTCTTACAAGTGAGAGGAAATTGAGAAAAAGTAACAAGGGTTTTGTTTCAGAACATTTTTCACTTCGAAATTGGAGAATCCAAACAGGGAACTTGTCGTCGAAAAGATTGAATATCCCACGGTGATGAGTGAGATCTTTGCAGTGCATGTAGCCGAATCAGGCACATGGGTAAGGTGCCGATGGAGTATTTTAATTGAAGGAAATTATTTCAGAGGTGGAAGATTCTGGAGCACACATGGATCTCTCGACTGTTCACTGTCTTGAGATGCGCTTTGAAGAATCTCATGAGAAGCAATCGGCTCATGTCTGTGTACCTGCTTCTCGCAACTCTCCTCAGCTTCTCCACATTCGGACTCATCGGATTATTCCATTCGAGACTCGAGTTCTACTCCGGCATTGGACTCTTCTCCCTGCAGTTATTATGCTTCCTTGTTACCGTTCTCACTATTTTGATGCTTTATCCTATGATCTCGCAAATGTGGGCACCACATTTTCCACAACGGACCAGGATTTCAGCAAGAGTTCTAATTTTTGTACAGAGTGCTTTTTATTTTTGTTGTATTGTTTTTCTTTTTATGACAACACTCCAGGAAACGCAAGTTTTCCGTTTATTTTAGTACTTTTCCAATAAACTTTGCTGAAACTAACGCGTTCTTTAAAGGCACATGGAACAAACTCGTCAAAAGGTCTCGCAGCGACATAAAATGTTACTGTAGAAACCGTTTTCGAGCAGGATTTACGAGCAATTTCTAGTCCACTTCCGAAGTTTTTCAACGTTATTTTTCGTGTTTTTCAAGAATTTTCATAAGTTTTAGTTACAAAATTTCATATTTCAACGTTTTTATGCAAAAGATTTGCTAAATCTCAATCACAACAACCTCCCAACCGCATAAATACGATTTAATTCAATTTTCTCATTATTCCCTGAATCTAACATTGTTTTCCTCATCGGATGAACATTTTCCCATCCTTTTCTTGCCGAATATGCGCCTAGAGAGTGTGTAAACACCGCAACGACAAAATGCGGCGATTAGTCACTCGGTTCGGGATTGGTTAATCTTCCAGTGTGGGAAAACCAATAAACTTTGATTTTTCCACATAAATTGCTCAAAGATCGACATTTCAACATGCCCCCAAACGATCGATATCTTTGTCATTATTATCGCACCCACGCTCCCCGAAACTTGATACTTTCCTCACATTTGGCATTCTCTTTTCCTTTCTCTTTTTCGGCACCCAACAACCGAAAAGATGGACGAATGAAAAAGGAAAAGAGAGCTAAGCGCTGACGGAAAATCGATGTACTAGAGTGCGCGAGTCCGGAAAGATTGAGGAGACGCAGAGAAGGAGCCCATCCAGAAGACACTCGTCGTTATTCCTCGCCTGCTTCTTCCCCGCTCTCTCCGCCCGACGACGTTACATTTTACTGTTCCGCTCAACTTTTTCTCAAGCTTCCCGAGATTTCCTGCGTTTCCTCTCACGATTAATCTCTCAATTTTGTTTTTATTACAGCCAAAATGGACGATTCTTACGCGATAGCATCGCCTCACAATGAATTGTTCAATCAGGTGTTCGCTGAGGTAACTTTCATCAACGTTCTAGATTTTTACCTGAAATTTCCATATTTTTCCAGATGAATCCCCACGGAGCACCGCGAATCGGAGCCGGCGACGCTGCTGCTTTCCTCAAGAAGTCCAACTTGGCAATGCCGGTGCTCGGGCAGATTTGGGAGCTAAGCGACGCGCAAAAGATGGGATCTCTCGACAAGAGAGGCGCTTTCGTTGCGTTCAAGCTGGTCGCTGCTGCGCAGCAAGGTACTTTTGTTGGAAATATCAAAAGATTAATCCCAATCTTCAGGGAAACCCGTAGCCAACTCGGTGCTCTACGACACCTCCCTCCAGCCACCTCGATTTGGCCCTCCGGTGCCGCCATCCAGTATGCAGCACCATTTCCAGCCTGCGTTCCCATCGGTTAGTGATGTTTCTCATTGCAATCACCAAAATTTCAAATTGTTTCAGCCCGGCCGTGCTCCTCCAGTGCCTCCACCCCCTCATCCATCCCATCCGCACTCGGTGTCTTCTCAACAATCCTCACCGAATCATCCACCACCACAGTTCCCACCAACTTGGCCAATTACGCCTACTGATCAGGTTAGTTCACGTTTCACTGTTTCCTGAACCAAAAATCCTTGTTTTCAGGCCAAGTACGACTCGATCTTCCAGTCGTTGAACCCAGTGAACGGGAAGCTGTCTGGTGCCCATGTCCGCCCGGTTCTCATGAATTCCGGACTTGATGCTCACGCTCTCGCCCGCATCTGGGAGCTGTCTGATCAGGATCGTGACGGAAGTCTCGACCGTATCGAGATGTCAGTCGCTCTCCATCTCGTCTACCGATCCCTTCAATCCGAACCGATTCCTGCCCAACTGCCACCGTCTCTGATCCATCCTTCAAAGGCAATGTTCGCTCAGCGATCACCAAACTTCGCTCCGCCCCATCCTCCCCGTCCGATGATGGGCTCGAGAGCTGGATCTGTATCATCGCTCGACGAGGTCAACATGAGCCAGTCCTACTCTGCGACTATGCCACGTCCCCAGGTTCCCCCAGCAGCTAGAGCATATTCCGCCCAGCCGCACGTCAATGGAGCCAGGACTAGTGGAGCATCGACCCCGATCTCGGCTTCTCACTCGATCCACTCATTCGGAGGCAGCGAGTGGCCCATCAATCCAGCTGATTATGCTGGACTATTCGCTCAAACCGACACGAACAAGGACGGACTGGTCGACGGACAAGACATGCGAGGGCCGATGATGGCGACTGGGCTGAGTGCTCAGATCCTCGCTCATGTCTGGGCTCTCGCCGACTTCAAAAAGTGCGGGCAGCTGAATTTGGAACAGTTTGCGTTGACAATGCATCTGATTGAACTGGCGAAGCGAGGAGAGCCAGTACCTTCAGAACTGCCACCCCACCTCATCCCACCGTCGTTCCGAGCTGTCGATCCTTCAGTTCCAGCCGTTCCTCCTCAACATCAGTCCGTTTCGACTCCACAACTTCCAGAAGCCACTTCAATGGAGATAAAGGAGGCGTTAGAAGGAGAGAATGAAGAGATGAAGCAGTTGGCAGAAGCGATTCAGTCGATGGTCGTGGAGAGAAAGACTGCAGAAGAGGCAGTTGTGCAGTTGGAAGCTGACATGACTGTGAAGAACTCACGGATCAAGAATCTGCAGGTGGAACTGGCGACTCTCGAGTCGACTGTGAAGCAGTTGGAACGGCAGAAGACGGAAGCGACGAGACGGTTGGCCGACTATGATACACAGATCGAGCAACTGGAAGTGGCTTGTAAGGCACAGAACGAGAAGAAAGAAGAGACGGAGAAGCGGATGAGACAGATAGACGAGGACGCGAAGAATGCGGAAGAGAGTCAGGCGAACGACGAGAAGGAGATGGAGGAACTGCGGAGAGAGATAGAAATGCTTGACGCACAGTTCAAGAATGTCAAGGGAGAAGTTGCGAAGGAGACGGCGGAACGAGAACGGATGGTGGCGGAACTGACGACTTTGGAGAGAAGAGAAGTCAGGGATAACCTGCAGATGGAGAAGTTGGATTCGGAGATCGAGACGACGAAGAAGTTGACTGAAGAAGTATCTGAAGCCGTTGAGAAGCCGGAAGCTGAGATGGCAGAGGTGTTTCAAAGAAAGCCACAACTTTTGAACTCGGCACTCGACGGAACACTGATGTCGGATGATACAGTGTACGGAGAGACTGCAGGAGCATCCCAGAACCACGTTCAACAGCCACCAGATCCGTTCGCTTCTGCTAGAACCAGTAAGAGTTTGAGTTTCCGTTCTTTATTCACAAAACTTCTTCCAGACCCGGCCGCTGATCCATTCGCCCAAGTCGACCAATTCGGTTCCGCTGGTCACTTCGACGCCGCCTTCCCAACAGATCCGTTCGGTCAAGGATTCCCAGCCGAAGCCGGATTCGCTCCTGCAACTGCCCCAGCGAAACCAGCTCCTCCCCGTCCAGCACCACCAAAATCCAATCGGGAAACGCCTGTCAATGATCCGTTTGCGTAAGAATCAGAGTTTCCATTAAAAATCTTGAACTCATCGTTGCAGACCATCCCAAGGACAAGTCCAACAATCCGCCGGGTTCGCCAACTTTGCTGATTTCGGTTCCGCGTTCAATTGACGAAGATTTCCCCTGGACCCCCTGTAGAATGTAGTGTAAAAAGAGCATAAAACCCGCCGCCCCTAGTCAAAAAGCCAGTCAATTGAAACACTTTGCCCAACTTTTCCACCTGTGCCAAGTCATAATTTATTTTCCCCAGATCCATGTAATTTGTAACTTATTTTCATAGCCTATGCACGCACCCCACTTGATTTCTCACTTGTCTAGGATGTGAAACAGAGCAATAATTCGTAATTTTTAAGTTTAGAGAGTATTGATTTATTCGAAATTTCAGTTTACTTTTTACCTTTCTCAGATGAAACCTTTTTATGTATTTGTTGTTCTCGGTGACATTTACAGACCGGTGAAGCGGGGGATCTATAGCACATGGAAACGGGGCTTGGAACGAACCGTAGAAGGAAGTGAAAATGAGACTGATCACAGAGAAGAAACGGGAGAGATTAGGATTATGCGGGGGGAGAGGAACGGGGAGAAATAAATTACAGATATCGATTGATTGTTTGGGTGATTGCGATTGTGTACAAGAATGTCCAATTTACATGCAGTGACCAGTGTCCTGAAATACAAACTTTAGAAAAGCAAAGTTGCTCCACTGTACCTTCAACTGAGTCACGTACAACTGCCGTTTCGTCTCGATGCTCTTTTGAGGGAACGGGTTGAGTTCATTGAAAGCGACCTGCGCCAGCGTTTTGAAGTCGGACACGTGGTCCTGCGCCTTGCTCAGACATTGGTGGACGGTGCCTGAAGAGGAAATGCGCTCTAATGAGAATTAAAGGGAAAGTGTTTTACCGATGGTTTTGCATTGAAGAACTTGCGGCTCGCAGATCTTCAGAAGAGCCAGGGCGAATCGGAAGAGGACTTTGTTGCCTTCGTAGAGGAACGCGTCGAATATAGTCAGGTAGATGGAGTGCGGCAGGACATCGACGAAGCAGGTCAGGAACCAGCAGAGGGCGAACAGAGACAAGTCGACTTCGAGGGAACGGAGATGGGCTGCCAGTTTGGGAAGCTTCTCGGCGACAAGATCTCGGAGAACCTTCTGATCGGCGACTGCTCCGATCAGCGAGCTGGTGTAGTATCCGTCGGGTTGAAGGTGTTCGACACAGGCGACCAGGAACCAGAAGGCGTCCTGTTCTTCCAGGTAGAGAAGGGCGATGGCGGCGAGTCGGTTGAGTCCCTGGCAGTATCCGACATGGGAGTTGTGGTAGCGGAAGGCGTAGAGAACGTTGCGGAGCTTCTCGATGTTCGCGGAATCGGGCTCATCGAAGAGTTTGTTGGTGGGTAGGGTGCGGGCGAGATCCAGGTCGATCTGTTTGATAGCTGCATCGTAGCTTCCATCCATCTTCTTCGTCCCAGCCTTCTTCAGCATACTTTGATAGTACCCGTTGCCGAGTTCCGCCTGTTTGTCCTTGACCCAATGCGTCACGATGCTCTTCCAGACACGTCCTCGATACGCCGGCGGCACTCCCGTTCGTATCAACGTCTTCAGATCTGGAGAGGACATGATGGCGACTTGCCTTCCGACGGTGTTGTTGACGAGGAACGAATCCCAGGACTGCAGCCACTTCATGTACTCCTCGGACTGCTCCAACTTGGTCGCTTCCACAATGTCTCCGGCCTTCTTCATGTAGAACGTGGCAGTGTCCAGCAGGTCGTCACTCGATCCGAAGACGTCTTTCTTGTAGAATCCGAGCTGATCCGTCAGGTTCTGCTGGGACTCTCGAGGGGTCCGGGCAGACTCTTCAAGCAGCTCTTTCAGCACTCCGGGTTCCATGATTTTTCCTGGTTTCGTCGGTGACTTGAAGTGGTTCAGAACCATCAAGTAGCGACTCTTGAGCTGATAATAACAAGCCTCCAAGTCAAAGTTCTGCCTTATCAGCTTCTTCTCCCGATCCTCCAGCGACTGGGTGATTGCGTGCAGTTCGACGATCTCAGCGTTCAGGAACTGATTCTGAGTGCGGTATCCCTCGACCAGATCCTGCAGCTCTCCGATATCCCGAACATTCTCTTCGTCCAGAACCCGTCTCGTGGCTTCTTCAGAATCAATCGATGTCACATCGACCAGAATTCCCTCGGGCACCTCTACATCCGACACGATTCCATTCGCATCCGCCGTCACACATCTCTCCATCTTCTCCAGCAGATCTTCCCGATTCTCCTCCTCGCACATCCGAAGGATCAACTCCTCCTTCGTGCGAAGCGACTCCCGGAAGGCCTCTACCGATTGCTGCAAGTCGTTGATCGTGTCCTCGAGCTTCAGATTCTGATCCTCGAGGTCACGAACGCGACGGGCGTTCATACTGTTCGAGATGTGCAACTCGGTGACTTGCCGCTCCTTTTCCAGCAGATACTCTCGCATCTCCTCGTTATTCTCGCCCATGTCTTCGATCTTCTTACTGAAACAATTGAAGATGAAGTAGAGTTAGAAAACTGAACTCTCACAGAGCCTCATTATTCCGCTGCGCCAAGAGAAGGGCGGCTCGCAGTGAGTCGACGACTTCTTCCAAACTCGACACCTTGTCAGACAACTCGATGCACTTCTCCTCGGGAGTCAAGTCAACAGATGACACTGTTCCTTTCTGAAACTTTCCGGAAATCTGAATATTTCAACTTTGAACACTTACCCGGCTGACTGGTTCATCCACAGTGTTCTGTCTGCTGCCACTCTTCCAACTTGTCAAATTTCTTCGAATCGCACGGAACGGCGCCTCGATACTGCTGTCCGCCAGCCGCTTGAGCACACTTTCCGGACTCTCGATGGTCTGTAACTTCTTGCGAAACACGTGAGAATTCACAACGCATGAAGCTCACCTTCGGCATCTGAAGAGATCTCTCGTTGAGTTGTCCGTTCGGATTCAAGTACCACTCGGTGGTGGACTCTTCTGGTGTCTTCTGCGTCTCGTCTGCCTCTTTCGCCTCTTCGACAGTTTCCTGCTTCTCCTCAGTTTCCCCTTCCACTTTCACTTCCACGGCTTCCGGATCTGGAGAGCTCTCTGGTTCGGGTGCTGGAATCTGAGTCCGCTTCTTCGGCTTCGGACTTCTGGGAGGTGGGACTGGAGTGGGAGTGCTGACTTCTTCTTCGAGAACCGCCGACGAGTTGCGACCGGTCAGGGAGGAAATGTCGAGGCTCGAGTCGGACTTTGATTTCGCCGATTTCCAGCTTCTTTTTCGCGTGTTTTGAAGCGCCTTCATCCACTCATTCCGTTGTTTATCAGACATGCACTCCAACACTATCACTTCATGACTCGAGCTGCAACAGTCATGATTAATATTGATTATGACGTAATTTGAACGAAATGACTCACTGAATCTCAAACCGTCCCTTTTCCTTCGGATCGTACGTGAACGCGGCTCCACTCAGAGACACTCTTCCGATGCACTTGATGTCATCTGAATCCTTGTACCAGTACAGATACGGAGTCGTGTCGCAAAGAGCGAACCAGTAGCGACGTCGGGTTATGAGGCCGATGGAGCGGACTTCAATCTGGAATGAGAACGTTATAACTGGAAGTGGAGAGTTACAGACACGAACCCGATGAAGGTATCCGCAGATGGCTGAAGTTTTGAGTTCGCGAGCCGGCGGACTGATAGTCGCCGTCGTGGCAGACATCCGGCCCTGCAAATAGGAAAAGTTCTGGAAAAGAGGAGGCAAATGATAAAAGTAAACAACGAGAGAGAGAGAGGTATAGTCATCGTATTTTCAACGACTCATCGCACGACACAACTGGTTTTTCGGCCACCACGACCACAGCGAATGTTTATGAAACAACACGAAACAGAGACACAGGTGAAAAGAGAGAGGGGAAAGTAAAACAGATCGATTCGAGAGACCCAGAACGAGAGAGAGAGAAAGTTGTGAAATTAATAAAAAGTGATAATAGATGACTACTGCTGCGGCTTAATGTTCTTCCAGTAGTCGGGGTAGTCGACGAGCTTCGAGATGGTGATCGTCTCGGAGCATCCCTGCATCGCACACTTGATCGTCTTCTTCTTGCCGGCGAACTCGATGACCGAGTCGCGATCGTAGACGTGGCCGCAGCTCTGAAATGATGAGTAATTGGTGGGAACATAGATAGGAATGGCGGATGAATCATTGTTTGAACAGCTCACCTCGTTAATAACCGGATTGGCAATGTCCTTCTTTGAGATCGGGTCCTTCCTGCTGTGCTGCACCTGCATCACCTCCATCTCGTCGGCATCCTCGTCGTTCTTCTCGTCTCGAATCGTCTTGATCACATCCTTAAAGTGCTTCCTGTTCGTTCCCTTAAACCCTTTCATCTCCGCCTCCGCGTCTTCCCACATCTTTCGCATCTCGTCGTCCGTCGGCAACTCTCCAGAATCCTTAACCTTCGTCGTTATATCCGAGTAGATCTTCTCGTTCTTCTCGACGTCTCCTTCCATCTCCATCATCTTCATGACACTCTTCATCAGCGTTTCGCGCAGTTGCAAAGCTTCCGCGGCGTCGGGAATCGGGTTGTTCTGATGAACGTAGAGAGCGTCGTCGGCGTGTCGTTGCAGGTTCTCTCGGAGTTTTCGCGCTTCGTCAAAGAACTCGGCGGCCATCTGAATCAGATAATTAAACGCGAAATCAATGATAAAAAAGAGGAATCAAAGCGGTTCAAAAGACAACGCATTGAAGAAAACAAGACAAGAGATTGACAAAAAATGATAAAAATGCATTTATTTCTTTGTTCAACCCATAAAAATTCAAGTGATTATGCCGATTTGTACACGATACATCAGTCCTACCCATAATTAGTTCAATTTTCCTAGCCTCACTGACAAGTGGAAGAAGATCGAATCCTTGTCATTTCCCCAGGCGGTATGAAGCGAGAGCAAGTTGCTCAACGCCTTCCGAACGCTCTCCTCGCATCGTTCCAAGTAATCCAGATCAAGCGTGTTCGACACGGACCTCAGTCGTATCTCGTCCGTCATGCTCATGAACATGTCCATCGTCTCGTGAACGAGCCGTCTGACTCCGGTCCGAACGACGAGTTCCGTCAGCTTCCGATGCCCGTCGATCACCGCCACCTCCACTTCTTTCAGACTCGTCGCGTTGATGATCTCGTCTCGTTTCGAACGGAACACGTGGCGAACCTGCAAGTTTGCTCTACTGACAAGTTTAGTTCTTTTCATACCTTATCCGAGAACAATTCTCGGAAATGAGAGACGATCTGTTCGAGGGTGAACACGAAGAAGCGGAGCCTTGTTCGAAGAGCTCGATTCATGTTTTGCGCGTGTTCAGACTTCTGTGTTGTTCTGGAGATGTCGTAGAACGACTGCGGACACGTCATCCGGGCCATCAGCGCTTCTGAAACGGATAATTCATAGACTCATGTGGCTTTTCCAGCTTACTGTCATTGGCCATAGTGACGAGAAGTTCTCGTGTCCGGTAGGCACTGTGCGCAAACCGCATGCACTGGTTCATGACGTCGATGAACTCGGGACGGATGAACGAAGCGAGCAGATGATCGAGCTTGCACGAGAACTCGGACGTGTTGGCGATCCACGAGAACAGCATCATGTTCTCCTTGCTCATCCGACCTCGAGAAGCCAACCAGAAGGCGTCGGAGAAGTTGGTGACGTTGGAGTCCGACCGGAACACCGTTGTCGCGTACTGCTGCGATATCGAGCCTATGACCACGTTCTGAAAGTCAACCACCCATCAATTTTCTGTTGTACTGATAAGAAGTTATCTTATCAGTTTTCACGATCACATGCCTCTAAATCGGTCCATAAGTTGACGAATCGGTCGTTTTGGTGCAGCTCGTCGAGTAGCTCATCGGCGAATCGGTCTTTCAGCAAGATGCAAGTCTCCAGGAACAAGGTTCGGAACTCGTCGAACGGCAGGAAGTCCTCCTTGAACTTGGCGTCAGCAAGAAGTTCTCTGAAGGCCGTCGAGAAGGTCCTGCTGGGAAACTCGATGATTCCGATGCGAATACGACACTTGACCGCCTCCAGAATTGTCTCGATCAGTTCCTCATCCCAAAGAAGCGATCCGACCTCCTGGATGTTCCGGCAGAGAAGTAGCTCGGCGTCCGGTTTGACGTCACTGCAAATCACCAAACATTATCACTTGTTATCTCCTCCCCTATCAACCCGTTTTTCGCATCTCTTCGTGACGGTCATCCGTGTGGAAGATATGCAAATTCGCGGGCAGACTCTCTCTTTTTTACACACTCTCTCGCGCGTCAATCAAATTAAAAAACGCAAAAATTTGCAGGGAAAGTTGATGGATACGGAATTTGGAAGGTGGAGAAATGGGAAACAGGTCTCTAAATTTTCGATGAGGGTATATAAAAAAGTGAAGCAGCGGGGTCTGCACAAGCCTTCGTCATGTCTTCGGCGGCCAGTTACTTGGCCATCACCATCGGTGTCTTCTCGATCGGAACTGCTCTTTTCGCAGTGCCATACATCCAAAGTAGCATCGATGAGATCCGAAATGAGATGAACATCGAGCTCGATGCCTGGAAGGTAACCATCCGAGTATTTCACCCCTTCTAATCTTGATCCTTTCAGTACGAGACCGACGCTCTCTACCGTGAGATGCAGAAGTTTGGTCGTGTGAAGCGTCAGTACGGAGGATACGGAGCCGCTGGATCTAACCCAACTCCACAGGGAGGATTCCCAGGAGGAGCTGCCCCACAGACACCAGGAGGCTTCCCCGGAGTCGTGGGAATCCCACCACAGTTCAACCCAGCTTCCGGAGAGCCAACTCCAGGAGGATCGTGCAACTGCAACGCTGACAACTCGTGCCCAGCTGGACCAGCCGGACCAAAGGGAGCTCCAGGAGCTGAGGGACCAGACGGAATCCCAGGAGTGCCAGGAGTCGACGGACAGGATGCCGATGACGCACAGGCCCAGACCCAGCAGTACGCCGGATGCTTCACCTGCCCACAGGGACCACAGGGACCACCCGGACCACAAGGAAAGCCAGGAGTCCGTGGAATGCGTGGAGCGCGTGGACAAGGAGCTATGCCAGGACGCGACGGAACCCCAGGACAGCCAGGAACCCTCGGAGCCGTCGGACCACTCGGACCACAGGGAGAGCCAGGAACCGAAGGAGAGCCAGGAGCAGATACCGAGCACCAGGTTGGACTTCCAGGAGCCAAGGGAGTGTCGGGACCAACTGGAGAGGCAGGAGACAAGGGACCACAAGGAGACACTGGAGCTCAGGGAATCGCCGGACCACCAGGAGAGCGCGGACCACGTGGAGACAAGGGAGACAACGGAGAGAACGGAGCCGCCGGAGCCGCTGGAGAGGAGGGAGAGCCGGGAACCGATGCGGAGTACTGCCCGTGCCCACAGAGACACGACAGCGCACCAGTCAACGCCAACCAGGGATACAGAAACAGACGTCACTAGACGCCTGCGAATATTTATTTGTTTCTTCTTCGCTTATTTATGTTTTCGTAATTGTGAGAATAAAAGTTTGCACGAACTCACTTGTGGAACACGAAATGAACCAATCCAGCGGGGACCCGTCCGACTTCGAAAATGTGATCCATCGTGAAGAGCAACGCGTCAGTCCACTTGCACTGCAACCTCTTCATCACTTCTCGTTTCTTGACGAGCGCCTCGTTTTGCGAGAGCAAGAACACTCTGTTCCACGACTTCTCAATGTCCTCCCACAGCCAAACATTCCTTCCGACGTCTTCTCCGATCGCCTGTCGCACGACTTCCACGTTCTCCGCCACTGAATTCAGCCGAGCCAGTGTCTGGAACGGGTCGACGAGTCGTTCTCCTCGAAGTTCATCGAGGGTCCTGGCGTGGTCCCGAAGGAACTCGTTGACCCAATCGCAAAGGACCGAGATGAGCATGGGAAGCAGGAGGTGACTGTGTTCCTGACATTTCTCGACGAAATCGCAGATTTCCGCGAGACTCCGGTGGGTTCTGGTTAGGTTGTCAGCCAGGGAACGGAGCTGGAAATTCGGGAATTGCATTGTAAAATGGGTCAGGGCGACTAACATAAAGCTTTTGAATCGCCGCATATGGAGATTCCATCGGGAAGAAGTAGTCGGTGTTGACTTCCAGCCCGCTTTGAGTCATCGAGTAGAGTGGGCTGTTGACACGATCTGTCCATATTCGACGTTGCGTGTTTTTCTGGAATTCAGTTGTTCGCTACGAGACCCAGGAGGAACTCACCTTCAATGGCAAGTCGACAAAATCGATGAGATGGATCGAGAGTCTCTGCTGGGTGAGCAGGTAGCTGTCGGTTCCGTTCCTCTGCGTCTCCATTTCCTCCCGGTACCGCTGACACAGCTTCACGTGGGCCTCGTGGAAAGTCCTCACGTGATGGTCCCGACGCGACGAGTTGAACTTCTGCGTCTCCGCCGGGAACGGATCTCTCGCCGAGTTCAGACAAACCGCCGAATCCGCTCTGGAGACGTTTCCATCGTCGCCGCGGTCTTCAAGACACGAAGTGTAGAACTGGAACTCTTCGGTGCACTGATCGAAGTCCACACCGATTCCGCCGTCTTCATCTTCTACTTTCATTTCTGAATTGATGTTCAGAACTTTCCGAAAGAACAACCAAATACAATCGGACAAAGCACAAAACCGTTACGAGACTGATATATATATAGAACGAATGGCATTGTTTATTACACCTTGTTATATCATAAATGTCATCATAATCTCTAAAACGTTCATCTACTAAGTGGTCCTAATCGGGGTGAAAGTGTGGGGAAATGAGCTCGTCGAAGTACTTATCTACATTATCGTTTTGGGTTCATTGAGCTCAAAAGCTGCAAATTCGAGAGGGGAAAAGCACCAAAATTTGTGAATCGGATGGGTTGAAAGGCGATTTTTTAAGGCGACGATGGCGAGTCCGAGCGGAGGTAGGAGGTGGCGAACTGTTCGAGACTGCGAAGTAGGAAGACGGCTTTACCCCTGGAAATTGGAGTTCAAATGAATTCAGAAGACGTTCTCTTACTTGATGGTTCCCAGAGTCCGGATCGTCGTATCCACAGCATCTATCTGTGTCTTCTGAACATCCAGATCGCTCTTCATCTCGCGATGAACTCCTCCGACGGTGGCCTTCAAACCATCGAAAACCTGATCCATTTCTCTGATCGCTTGGGTCTCGCAGTGATGCGTGTGTGCAGTGGAGACTTGTTGCATGCGGGCGGCCAGATGAGACCGGAACTGCTCCTTCAGATGTTGCTCCTTGGCGCTCGAGTTCCAGCGCATCCGTTCCCAAGCGTACAGACCAGCATAGGCGGCTCCTCCGACTGCGATGACTCTCCAGCCGACTGCTTTGTAAACGATTCCTCCGACGACAAGCACTCCGAGAGATCCGTTCGCCAAGAATGCGGCGGACGTCAGCACCATCTGGGTCATCATGGCCTGCTCCTCAGCGGCAGCGGTGGCGTCTGCGTCTCTGACGATGTTCTTTTCAGTTGGCTTCAAGGAGATTGGAGTGAGCAGGTTGGTTTTGATGGCGGTGACTGGCTGACCGCTTCGGTAGGCGATTATGCGTCGGATCATGGCGTGGAGACCGAAGGTGAAGCGGAATTCGAGATCCTCATGGAAGTCACTAGAAGAAGAAGAGAGTTTTCGAATAAACTGTGAGAAGAAAACTCACTTGACAAGAGCAGGAACGTCCACACAGATGCTGAACTTGAATGGAGCACGGTACCGCCACACTTCCTCAAGTTTGTTCTGATAGGGTTCCGCAAGGATTTTAGTGACGTATTCTGAAGATTCATATTGTTTTCTGTGATAATGGATTGTAAAACTCACGGAACATGTCATTCTCCAAATTCCAGATTCTTGACATGAGTCCTCCAGTACATCTCGCTTCCAGGTCCGTGCTCAAGCACTTGTCGACGAACACGGCCAGGTCCTGCTTGTACTGAGCGATTCCGGCGGAACTTCCATCGAACGGCTGCTCGAATCGATCGATAATCGCGTCGAGTCTGGCTATTTCCTCGAAAAAGTCGGCAGAGACCTTCAGATGAACTTCTGCTCGGAGTCGTTCCGTCTGCTCTCTGTAGGCCTTCTCGAATTGCGTAAAGTTCACGCGACACTCGTTGAAAATCCGTGTGGATTCGTTCAGGTTGTTCTGCAGTTTGTTGCGTTGCTCGGCGGCCGAAGTGAGCACACTGTTCAGGTTGAGTCGCATCTTTCCGATCATTTCATGAGCACGGCGGTTGTGAGCTTCGAACTTGGTGTGGATGGCGGAGCGAGAGATGCACTGTTCGAAGTGACGCTCGAAGTTCTGGAAAGAAATGATTTCTAGTTTATCTTGTGGATAACCAACTCACCGCAAACTCCAGAGCCCTTGTTCCATGTCCCTCTGCCTGATACGCCTTTTGAACCAATCCACGAGCCTTCAGTCTTGCCTCAAGAACTTCTCTCGACGATACGAAGAAAATGCGATCGTTGACTTCGCGATCAGTACAAACTTCCAGCTCATCCACCAGAAATTGTCTGAATCTCGTCAAATGCTGCTTCTTGACATCCTCGATGTTCTCCATCTCCGACGCACTCGCATCCCACCGATTGTTCAGAATGAACACATTCGGCTTGCTCAACTTCTTCGCGACTCGATGGAAGAAGTTCTTCTCAGCTTGCGTCAACGTCGACTCTGCATTCGAAACAAGCACAAACACGTCTGCATCGAGACAGTGCTTGTCGATCCAGCTGTCAAACTCTGGCGACAAATCGACTCCGGGACTGTCGAGTATCACGACGTCGTTCTCCAGAAGCCGGCTCTCTCCAGAATCCGTGTGCTTCGGGTGGAACACGCGCAGAAGAGAGTCCTGCCCCATTGCCGGCAAGTCAGAGTTCTCGTCACTCAGTGCATGTCCTATTTTGCCTAACTTCTTCATATCGATCTTCTGCGGATTGTCGTCGAGCTGCAGGAATCCTTCATCTTCCTCGGTTCCTTCTACTTGCAGAAAGCAGCAAGTCGTGTGTCCCATGCCTTGCGGAAGCACTTTCTGGTGCAACATCGCGTTGATCGTCGTACTCTTTCCGTTGCTGGTCCTTCCGAAAAACACGACCTTCATGTTGTCCCTCTGGAACGTGTCCATGATCGTTTTTATCGAATCCCGTATCGCTTCGACTTCTTCTCGCTGCTCGGCACTGACAAAGTCATTCTCCTTGATGTCTGGAACTTTTTCCGGTTCAAGACTTGCGATTTCCAATAAAAATGATTACCTCTGTAAACGGTCTCCAGCTCGCCGACATTGTCCTTCAAGTCCCCGTAGACATCGCCCAAAACCTTTTTTGCTTCACGAAACCGAAGAAGTGGCTCGTTGTCAGCGACGCGTCGCGCGTTTTTCACTGCAAACAAACACTGTTATTGTTTTGCTTTCGGAATTTATGAAAACTCACAGCTGTGCATTCCACGGTGATTGGCATCTCCACTGGCTGGCAAGTTATGAACCAAACTCGCTGTGCCAGACATTTTTACCTGCAAAAATGATGTAAAGCTTTGAGGATTACGAAATCGTGGGGATAGCGGATGAGTTATTGATTAATTAGATAGAGAAAAGGTATTTCCGGCAAAAATATATGAAAAGTAAACAGAGAGCAATGCGAAAATCAATGAGCTTCTCCGCGGAAATTGTGAACAAATTTCGGTGAAAAATTCAATCGCGCAAAATAGGTCGGCCACGGCAGCGAATTTCTAGGCCATCTTCCGGAAAACTCGGCCAGGGATTTAATTTCCAGACTTTGGGTCTGTTTCTGAAGGGAATCGGAGAGCATTTTACAAAGTATTCTTTATTAAGAAACTCATAATTCAGATCAGAAGTTTTTCATAATTACTAGAACGATATTAGACACAAACTAAATAGGGTAACACAAACAAAAACGGAATGATCACTTGAACATATGGCACAGGAAAAATACCAGATTTAGGGTTGATTTGGGGGGAAAATGGAAACATGATCAAAACATATACATAAGCATCTATTCAATTGGAATCTACGGAATTAATACAAACTATGTGCAGTCCATGCTGTCATCCTCATCAGACGAACAGCACGGGATTTGGGGGCGGGGTTTCGAGGGCTCCGGCTTTTTTATGGACTTTGATTCGAAATGGGGAATCCGTGGAAACCGTGTGTAGTTCTGGTGATTGGAACTGAGCCGTTTCGGAGTTTCCTTGATTGGAGAGAGTTCGTCGGCGAGTGGGATGGATGGGCGGGGTTTCTGGAAATTGGAAAATTGAAAAAAAAATAACTGAGATTTTCCCACCGGTTCTTCGAGTTTCCGAAATATTTGGTCTCTATCCTCTACAACTTTTCTTGTAATCATACTCATCCACTCATTATGTTTTCTCCGTTTCTCTACTGCCTGTCTGCTTTCTTCTCTCCGAGTTTCTGCTCGGACAGTCTGCTTATCACAAGACTTCCGTGGATAACTGTCCGTTGGCACACTGCGTCTCTCCGCCTTTTTCTTCGGCGGAGCCTTCGGACGATCGTTTATAACATTCAGAAAGTCGTTGACGTTCTCCACGATCATTCCGTGCGTCTCGGCCTTCAATCCGAGATTCGTGTCGTCCGTCACGAACAGAATCGCCGCTTCGTTCAGCTTCAAGTTCTCAGCAATCGACACGACTTCTCTCTTGATTCTCAGCGCGCACTTCAGAATCAAATCGTCCTTCACAGAAGCATTCGCCACGTATTCCGGCACGACGATACACTGCTCGGTACTGGTTTCCATGTGCAAGTAGTGGTTCTTCTCGTTGCACAGCTCCTTCAGTTTCCAACTGACTCGTTGGGCAGCTGGACGAAGATCAGGGTCGTTCTTCAGACCGTCCAGTTCGCCGATGACCGAGTATGGGATCACGGAGAGGATTTGTTCTGGAAAAAGAAGGAGAATTAGAAGATTTGACAGAAAACGCTCACTTTCAACAGCATCATCCAGCACTGTGCAGTTGTTTATTAGAGAGGAAGTGTCGAATACTGCACATGCCCGGTAGGGAATCAGCTTGTACGGCCGGATCTTCTCAGACCAGGAGACGTCCGGCAGAAGGGTTGGGATGACGGGAAATGTGGAACGAATCGTCGTTGGCTGATTGACCATTGGAATCGACTCCATTTCTTCTTCTTTCACTTTTCTCCGCTTCCTAACGACACATTCCTCGATTTCTGCTTCTGATGTTTCCGGGACTCGTCGTTTTGATTCAACTTGTTCCACTTCCTAAACTACTTATTTTCTTGAATTTCTCTTTCTTCCCTCACCATTGGCTCTTCAGCGGTCTCCACATTTTCCCGTCGTTTTCTAGACGCCTTCACTCCGGCTTTCCCCGGTTTCGGCTGCTTTTCCAACGTTTCCGGGTGCTCCCAGATGCTTTCTTTCGTCACCACGTTCGTGTAGAACTTGCGCTGTTTCGTCACATGGAACCACGCTTGCCATGGATGCGTGACTTTTTCGACGACGTCATCCAGTCTCAACTTTGCTTTCTTTTTCGGTGTGGACATTCTGGAAACGGAAGGGGAAATTGAACGGAAAAAAGGAATCAGAAGTTGTCAAAATAATGAAAATCGGATAAGACCAACTCGATTTTAAATTTGAAAAATTTTATAAACGAAAGAACACAGCAGATCGAATAAAAGTTTTGGAATAATTTATTTATTTATTTACATTGATTTTTCAAAAATACAAATCTACACACTTCCACCAAAAACCCGATTCGCATTGGCTTCGATCAACTGAAACTCGGGTGTTTCTAACCGTTCTTGCAGGAACTTCCGTTCGTCGTCTGTTAGCTGCTCTTCTAATCGTCGCAGGGCCATCAGAATCTCGAATTTCCGCTCCAGATACTCTTGTTTTGAGATTTTCTGCAGACGAATGTTGTTTTCTGTCTGTAACGTTAAGATTTCTTCGAGCAAGGGCAGTTTTCTCTCACCATCATCAGTCTCTCCCTGAGAAGTCCTGTCTTTTTTCCGGCAAATAGAGCCATGACTTCTGGAGTTTTGAACGCTTTGCTGATCGCTGCTCGAATCGCAATCTTTGTCGCTGTCAAATCGTCGATCAGTGAAACATCTCCGCCTTGTAGTCGTTCGACGATTTTTCCAAACTCCTGAAAGAAAAAAAAGTTTTTTTTTATGGAAAATTGGTTTTTTCTTACTTCTAGCTCGCTGACAGTGTGTTTTCGCAGTTTTTCGTATTCCTTGGCTGTAAGGTTGTCTCTGGAAAGAGGAACTGAAACCAATATTTAAATCAACTTGCTTACTTTTCGTTGTCAATCTCTGCCAGCTGTTGTATCAGACGATCGATAGTTTTCTGGGCATTCTTGATAAGAGCTTCATCGACTCCCATGCTAAATCTTAGAATATTTAAAAGAAAATCAGAGAAGAAACACGAATTTCAGCCAACAGAAAACGAAATAGAGCGAAAAGTTGCGCGTCAAATAAAATGCACCCCGTAAATCCTGCAGTTGTTAACACCACGACGCACATATTGCATACTTTTTAAGAACGACTGAATTCGGCTGAACGAATCACAAAACGAGATGTGTTGCGAATCAGGAAAAAAAATGAATAAGAAAAAAGTAAACCCGAAAACAGTGAACCAGAAAAAAGTTTGTGAACCCGAAAAAAAAAGATTGCGAACCAGAACAGCGTTTTCGTCAAAAAATTACGAAATTACAAAATTTTCAAGCCAAAATGAGAGATTTCGCAATTTTTCTCTGGTTCGCAGTCTTTTTTTATTCTGGTTCGCAATTTATTTTTTCTGGTTCGCGACTTTTTTTTCTGATTCGCATGCTTTCTGGTATACTTTTTTCTGATTCAAATATTTTTCTGATTCGCAACACACCTCTCACAAAACTACCGAATCGGAACTGTTTTACAACTGGAAGTACTACAAAATCATTTATTTTAGCTATCACGAGTAGTTCACAAAAATGTGAAGAATAATTAAATATCAGAAAAAAGACACGAAACGAAGCGGAAGGCGTTGGATTGTTCTTCTTGCTCTGTGGATCAGTCGGCTCAGATCGCATCAGGGCTCGTCCTGCTCCCATCGATTCGGATATCCGAATTTGGTTGCTAATAAAGCAATATAGCGCTTCCCCGATTTGTTTAATCTCTTAAAAGAGATGTTGAAACTGAGTGGATGAATGTTTTGATTACCTTATAGCCTTCATCGGCGAATTCCCCGTATTCCGCTGCCAGCGAGTCCTTGAACGTGATGATGTGGTTCTTCCTGTTCCACAGTCCCTTCACTTCCGATCTCCCAATCGAGACATCTTTGGCGATCAGTCTGAATGCCCTGGAAGTTTTGATTTAGGAATCCATGGATACAGCAGAACGAAACGTACTCTCCGAATGCCAGCATATAGGCGCAGACCGCCAACGAAGTGTTGTCGATGTCGGCAACAAACTGATAGTACTTCATGACCTGGAACACATTGACTCTGCGAGTTCAAAGATTGCACGCCTACGTTGTCGCCGAATCTTCTTCTGTTCACTTCGTTGATTTTTTCCGTGTATTTGTCACTGAAGATCAGATTGCTGATCGTGTCGCACGTGTTTCCGAAGGCTCGCACGTAGAACACTTGGATTTCGCCGATCATTCCACTTCTGGTCGTCTTCAGATTGTCCACATGTACCAATTCGTCGGCACGGATTCTTTTCATTCTGAAAGGGAACCTTTGTTTTTGGTTTATTTTTTTTGAGTTTACCTTCTCAGACGATCCGCCAGTTGCATCGGTGACACTTCAGTGTTCATGTCGAATCCATCGATGTTGAACAGAATGAACGCTTGCTGAAAATTATTTGGAATACAACATGAGTAATAATCAAAAGAGAAATTGTCTTCGAACACAAAATTTCAACAAAAAGACAAACCTCGGATTCGCTTCGAGCATTTTCATCATTGGAATCCGATCTTCTGCGACGTTCTTCTTTCGAACTCTTCTCCCGCGGATTGTCGGATCGATCTTGTCTTTCTCGATAACTCATGGTGTACGTGGCAACATTGTCACTCATCTTTTGGACAGTTTGAACCCTCTCGACGTCTTGCGTTTCATTCGTTGGAAGTGGGGGGTCACGGGACGCCGAATGCTTTCCGTAGAGACGTGGCTCTATGGACCGAACAAAAGTCTAAATGTTCGAAATTCGGGAACTGCAAATGCTCCCAATGGACCTCCGTATGAACTATTTCGACTTTTGTTGGGTCTATGGGAATGCTCTTTCCTTTGAATTGGTTCAGATTCAAAATACAAAATACGATTTGGTGATTCATTTATTTATTCAGACATGTAATTTATAAAAATTTATGACAATGAGGAACTTGGACTGCGGGTCTTCGTCTTCGTCTTTTCCGTCGTTCACAACCGGATTCTTTTCGCAACTCTTCTCACTTGCCGAACTGTGATGCGGCGTCGTCCAGGTGGTGGGAGACTGGCATCGTTCGCATGTTGAGCCTCCTCTCTGATGCGGAGCAGCGATGCGTGTCCAGCTTGTATCGCTTCTTCGATGGCTTGGATCACACTTCTCGGGTGCCTCCGGCTTCGAAGCTCTTGCAGCTTCTGGAGTGTGATGGTGGCGTACCAGAGCATCAGCTTGGCTTCGTTCTCCATGTAGAGGTAGCTGTCGTCGCGCAGCCAGCGTCTGCAGGTTGTGGTCGGATTGCCGGTTGCCCGCTTCAGCTTCGGAGAACTTAAGTTTAGCTTCCTGAGGAGCGCCTTGATCAATTGCTGATCCGATCCGATGTAGCCTGTCGCATAGTGTGGTGGCAGTCGAGGCAGACATCTAGTCGATATGGATATGTTTTCCGAAGAAATGGCCAAACCCCGGTTATTTATAGTGTTTCTGATCAATTGTCATCATTTACTGATAAGCCTTATCTTTTTTCAAGATCTGATCAAATCATTGCTGGAAATCGAGAGAAAATCTCAAAAAATAATAGATTTTCGTCAGAATTCGAGTTTCGGATAGACAAGGAGGAAATTTTACATACAGAAACAATGAAACACAAATCATTGGGATTTGGAAACCTGGGAAACATTGAGATGGGACACGCGCAAGTTCAAATTACAACTTGAACACCGGAGGAACAATCCCTGCGATGACAATACAATGGGTAACAAGAGAGTGGGAGGAGTATGGAGTACAATTGATATGAACAATCAGTATCTGGTGAAGTAATTCTGTCCGGCGAACGATGAGTGTGCCACGAATGGAGTTGTTGAGCGGAGGAACTGAAATACGAACTGTTCACTAATGAACCCTGTAGCTATTCTTACTTGGTATTCCAATCGGAACGATGGCTGAACTTGAATTTCTCCTGGAAGTTCTCCAAAGTATCCATAGCGATTTGTCCGCCATCTACGCAACTCGGCTTGCTCTTCTATAGTGTCCAGAAACGTCCAGCTTGTCTTCACGGCAATCGGGTCTTTCTCTTTCGAAGCGATGTCAGCCAGGGTGTGATCGTTGGTCACGAACCAAATGGAATCGCTGTAGATCTTGAGATGTTCCGAGATCGACAACACCTCGGCTCTGACTCTCAGGGCGCACTGGAGAATGAGGTCATCGTTGTTGTCAGCAGCAGTTGTCCATGTTTTTCTCGGCTCGAAGCTCGGCGGCCGAATGCGTGTCTCATCGTGTAGTTCGTAATGCAAGTACTTTGCACTTTCCGGGTCCGCCCGCATTTCAGCGAGTTTCTGCATGACGTTTATGGATTCGAGGACGCCGTTTCGTGTCTGATGTTCGAGTTCGTAATGCGTGACTCTCGGAATGACGATCATGATCTTATCTGAAATGGCAGCGGATGAAAAGCCAGGAGAATGGAACTCACTTCGGACAGCTTCCGTCAAAACGTCAAGCATACGTCGGAGAGCGCAGGTGTCGAATATGGCACATCCGTTATACGGGAGCCAACGATAAGGTTGAACCAGTAGCTGCCAGCGGACACGTGGTTGAACCGTTTCGATAGCAATGGACTTTCTGACTGTCTCCATCCTTGGTGAGGCATGGTCCACCGGTCGTATTTTGTGCAAGAAGGCAGGACTTCCGAATGATGTGCGTGGTTGAGCCGATTCGAAAGTCTCGGCAGCGAGTGATTCCATTCGAGGTTTCGTTGATCTATTCTTCTTCTTGCTGCCTTTCGGTCTCGGCTCCCACGGCTCCTCTTCCGCCTCCAGCCATCTATTCTTTGCCACTTGTTTTGCCACTAAGTTCTTCCTGACGTAGTTGGGAAGCTTACGGATCCAACTTGGCTGTGGTCTTGGAGGCCTTGATTCCGAGGGATCCGGAGTGATTGCAGATTCAGAACTGACAGCTTGACCGGAGGAAGTCTCGCGTGGCTGATGGTTCTCTTTCATTTCAGGCTCGGGGACGAAACGAGCATAATCTGGCTCTGGTTGGGGTGTTTCCAATGTCACTGACTCACTGGAAAGTGGACTAGAAGGTTGGGCAATGCTGAGCTGCTTCATCTTGTTCTCAGCTTCTTCTCTTTCTTGATTTCTTTTCCTCCAGCTTTCGGGAAGATGATTGGTCCAGTCTCGCTCTTCATCTTCTGAAAATAACTAATGTTTAGTTTCAGCCTTTCAGAAGTCAATTACGCGGCAGCAAGTTGTCAGTGTGAAGCTTGGGTTTCATTTTCTTGCGAGAAGCTCGTGAGGTCTCATCGGTCTGCATTCTGAAACAAAAAGGGAAATATTGAAGCTAATCGGAACATGAGGCAAAGATGAAGTGAAGGAAGGAAAAGGAAGGGACACGAGGCCCTAGCGACAAAACAGGAAGGGAGCGAAGTGCAGAGAACGAGGAGAGCAGAGAAAATGGAATGGCGAGGGCCCACATGTTTGGGAGCGAAGAGGGAACGAGAGGAGGGCATGATGGCAGCTGGCTGCGCCGACGAGCGTCCTTTTTATGGAGAAAGGAGACGGGAGAGATTTCAATTAGGGGGCAGAACTCGGAAAACAATATTTCATCTTCGACAACGAAGATGGAGAGAAGACACGTTGAAAACAAATTCGTCTAAATATTTTTATTACAGAGTAACCGTTCAACAGAGAAACAAAGAGAACATTCAAAAAAATTGTGCAAGATATGGAAAAGAGATCGAATCAATTTGAGAGGAACGTAACAGAGGTATAACAGAAAACAGGGAAAGTAGGATAAGAAGATACAACGGATTATTGGGAGTACACACGGAATGGGAGTATATAAAAACAATGAAAACAACGGGGAATGATTATGCACGAGCTTCCGTAAGATTGAAGTTCTTTCACGGTATTTGCGACCTCCTGCGGTCGATTTGAAAGAATGGAACAGGAAAGATATACATGGTACAATACATAACAATAAACTGGGATAAGAAAATGCATCAGAAAGACAGCAAGACATTGGAAGGATAGCAAGATTTGGGTACAAGTAGTGTGTGTTTCTGAGAAGGTTCGAGATTTCTCCAGAAATGATGAGGAATTTTTCTCATCTGACGTTAAAACAAAAAAAAACAACGGAGCAACTAATAATTTTCAGAGAAATCTAATAGATTTGAGAGAATGGAATGGATGGCAAAAATGGCGAGATGCAATTATGAGGCAGAAGTGAACATTACTTTTTGGAGCACTAGGAATGGGTGAGGAGGTGGATAATCGGGATAACAAGCGAACAACGGGAGGGTATGAAAACAAGGGAAATAACATTACAAAACTAAAATTATCTGTCAAAGTGCTTTGGTCGCGGACACCGATCGAGATGAGGATGGGTTCAGAATGTTTGATGTGCTTCAGGAAACTTCGGTTCACTTTCCCTGAACTTCCAGTTTTCGGAAAATGACTATGACGCGACACGGCAGAACTTTGAAGATCTACTTTGAAAAACGGGTAGTTCAAGGCGAGAATGAAAGAAAGTTCAGCGTAGGAAATTGACATTTCTGAAGCAAACGCACTGGTCCTCCTATTGGATGGTGACTTCGACCGAAGCACTCTGCCAGTTTGGATCTACGGCTATGACATGAAATCTTCATAAGAAGAAAGTTCGGCATCGACTGTGGAACGGTGGGCAGGAATGGAGGGCTGAAATAAAATGTTGAAGCGGGGTGGGACAAGAATCTCACCTTCGGGATGTTTCTGGGATTCACTGAGAATGGAAGGACAGGCTGGGAGGACGGTTTCTTCTGAAAGTGACATATTGCAAGGGTCTGGATACAAATTGGTACCTGTTGGGTAGAAGAGGACTGGGAAGTGACTGGACGGGAAATCGGGGAGGGGCGTGTCGACTGGAAAGTGAAACATTGAATGAAAATGTTTGAAGAGATAGTTTTTACCCTCTGGGAACTGTTGGCCACAACTGGCAATCTCCTTTGATACGGCATGGGCGGCGGGATCGGGTGTCTTGGAGGTTCGTCAACGATCACTGGCGCCAAAAAACTTTCTATGAACTGTTGACCTTCCATGAAACGGATACGAGCGCTGCGCGCTTTACCAAGAAGATTGCCGTCATCGGTCACAAATATGATCCTATCTTCGTAAATGCCAAGCTCCCATTCCAATGACAAAAGTTCTGCTTTGGTGCGAACGGCACATTTTAAAATAAAATCGTCGTTTTTTGGTTCCGGACCTTCGTAATATTCGGGCACCTCAGTCCTCCGTTCCCAGTTTCCCTCCATTCTCAGATATGTGTTGATGAGGTTGCATCTCGTGTTTTTGATCGTGTTCATGAACTTTTTGATATTTTTTCGCAATCTTGGTTCCGTTTTGTTCTTATGATCCGATTCCTTGAGAACCGTGAATGGGACGACGGCGAGAAACTTTACTGGAATTGAAAAGGAAAATTGGAAGGAATGAGGGAGAATTCACTTACGTCTAATGGCTTCTTCCAACATGCGAGGGTTATTGATCAAGGCGCACGTATCAAATATCGCACATCCACGATACTCGACGTTCGGCAACGGCTGGGTTTTCCATGACACTCGCGGAGTAATCATAAGACCCTCATGTCGAACTGGACTTGAGGCGGATGTGCTGGGAGCTGGATCGGAGAGGTGCTCGGAAGGAGAGACTGCTGACGATGATCCCGCTCTGGAGGCCACTGCTCCCATCTCGACTGGCATGTTGAGGAACACAGGAATGACCAATTGTGTGACTTGAACTGGTCCGAGAGGCGGGCCTGAGCCGACATTTGTGATGGGCGGTGGGTTGCGGACGTCTCCGACTGGTGCCGAATTGAAGAACATGGAAGAGACGAATGGTGGCACAGCTTGAAGTGGTCCAGAAGTCGACGGGACAGTCGCATCCATGGTTGGTGGCGCAATGTCAGTGGTCGTCTTCTTCTTCTTCTTCTTTTTCTTCTCAGCAACTTCATCGTCTGACACAGACTCCCAATCCTGAAAATTCTTTTACATATGAGTAATAGCAGCACTATCGTGAGCGAATAGCAGCGTAACAGTGTATCCTCACCATTCTAGTCTCCTCTTCTTCCTTCGCCTTCTTCTCTCTCTCTTCCGCTTTCTTCTTCTGTTGCCTCATTCGTTTCCTTTTTGATTTGCTGATAATCACGACTGGCTGTGTAGCGGATGAATCGTTCTCCGGCTCTCCTGAAAACCAAAACATTGTTTGAGATGGGAGCGGGCTGAAAACTCACTCATTTGAATCTGCTGTCCGAATAGAGTCATCTCTGCAGTAGCATCTGACAGCGTATGGTTAGCCGTGAAGTCAAAGTCGACTGTTCTGAATGCCATTCTGTAAAAAAGGAAGGAACTCTTGTGGACAATTGAAACGAAAGTAGTTGGATCACTTCGCGAAAAAACGGACACAAATGAATTAGAACGGAAAAAAACTGCTGAGAGAAAAGGAAAAATGCCTAGAGAAAGGTAAAACAAACAGTAAAATGAAGGCGCCGACACCAAGAGATGGGGGCCAGGGCGAATGGTCATTTCGAAGCACAGTGACCCAGAGAAAAAAGTCATGAGATTGCACTTTTGAGGGAGAGATGGCCGGAACTGTTGGAGAGAGAGAGTGCATGGTGAGCGGAATGGTGTGCATCGTCTCTTCTCGTCTCACTTTGTGCAGTAGGCGGGACCTCCGAACGGTTAGTGGGATGCGTGAAGATGTGCGACTGTTGTGTGTATGTGGGTATGTTGCTCAACACATCGTATCGATTGACTGTTCGAACAATATACACGAAGGATTGATTAGTGAAATGGATACTTGTCACTCGGAAAGAACGAAATATGTTTGACCTTGACAAGGGAATCGCAGACGAGAAGCTGACTTATTGGAATGCAAAGACGCGGATGGAACTATCGAGTTGTTTATTTCACACTTGTTATGGGTCTTGACACGACACTGTAGTTTCAAAACTTTTCGTCCCAAGAATCTTTATGGATTCGCAGGCTGTTGGCACAGGCCAGTGGGTCTCTCCACGATTTGATAAAATACAATGTAAATTGGGAGGTTGTTAGGCGCAAAGAGAAGAACGACTGTAGCACTTCTAGACACAGAAAAACAAAGTGACACTTGTTATGAAAACCAGCTCCGTGAGAAAATTGTAAACCATTGCGGCGAGAAGCGGTCGGGCCGACGACCCGACCGTCTGTTGCGGCACCCGCTCGGCAAGTGGTGTCATAAACATTTGATGATACCATAACTAATCGGGGCTAATGTCAATATCATAAACACTTTATAAAAAGAGAATAGAGTTAGCTACAAGAGAGAGAGAGAGTTAGACTCCCGGAGCGTTGTTGATGGTGACCGTCTGGATTTCAACGTCTCCGTCGATTTCGAGAGTCTTGATGTCGGATGGGGAGCCGCGATGGGCGAAGGTGGCGAATCTGAAAGGAACGGGATGATGGATTCTTTGAGGGGGCAAACCTTTGGTTGTTGAGGAAGATCTGGAAGGAGAACTCCTCGTTGATGATGGTGATATCGAAGACCTCCTTCTTGTCCAGCGGCATCTTTCCCTCTCTCTCTTCCTTGCCCCACACGTTGCTGGTCATGGCGTTTCGGACGACGGCTCCCTCGTTGTAGCGGATCGAGACTTGAAGGGCGTACTCCTTGTTCTCTCTGTACAAGTTCACGTTGACTCTCTTTCCCTTTGGCAGGGCGGAGATGTCGAGTCTCTTTCCAGGGGTGAGTCCGGCGACGGCCATGTACGGGTTCGGGAAGATTCTACCTCCGTAGTGGAAGAGGCGAAGTTTCGAGAGATCTCCGCGGATCGAGACGTGGTCGATCTGAATGGAATGGAATGGCTAGATCGATCTGTGTGAGATGGCTTACTCCATCGAGTGGAAGGCGTTGAGTGAAGGTTCCGACTTCGGCGCGGTTTGCGAACACTTGGAACTTGCCCTCGAGGATGCGGACACGGAGATCGAACTCTTGTCCGGCCTTGAACGGATTGCTGATTCTCTGCTCCTGCTCGGACCAGTTTCCGTTCTCGAATGTGTTGTAGATCAGTTTTCCGCTTCCGAGGAGTCCTAAAAAGATGATGAGTACGAGTCCCTAGCCCTCTCTCTTACCTTCATTGAATCTGATGGAGAAGTGAAGTGGCAGATCGGCATCCTTGGCGGATCCCTTGTGGAAGTTGAAGTCGACACGAGTCGGCTTCTCCGAGAGAGTTCCGACGGCGTGGATGGTCTGTCCGACGGCCAGTGGCTCACTGACACGGGTCTTGAATGGAAGCTTCTGGAATTCACAAGATCATCTTCGTTCTTTCGATCCGTTGCCCCAAACTCACGTAGTCCTGCTCTCCGATGAACTTCTTGTAGTTGGTTTCTTTCGGATCGGCGGCGTCTCCTTGGCACGATGCCAAGGTGGCCAGTGATAAGCATAAAAGGGCTTTTATCATCCTGAAAGATGGGAAACTTGAGGAGTCAGGTTCGAAACGGAAAAAGTATAGAATCGGGTACGTGAGCTTGGCCAAATGACACCGGGGAAAGCCTTCGAGCCGCGGGGGGACAATTGTTAAGATAAATGACTTGTTGATCGAATTTGAAGTGCCGCCTCTTCTCGATCCCCCGATTTATTCATTGCTTTACACATCAAAACTCTCTTGTTTTCTTCTTCTTCTTCTTCTTCTTTGATTCGATTCGACGATGGAATGTTCTCGAGACCAGAGGCCGGATGAATCAGAAGGAGGAGATGGGCTTTGATCAGTTTCGGAAAGGAGCAACAATCGAAGATAACAAATAGTTGGAAAGGTCTGTCGAAGAGATGTGGAGAGGGCTTTAGTATCCAAGAGCAACTCGTCGTTTGAATGATGGATTTATGGCGATACGAATTGAGAGACGAGGGAGGGGATGATGCAACTTTACGAAAAAGAGAGAGTTCCGAAAGATCAGAAGACGATCAGAATAGGGGAACAAATAACAGTTGGTGGGAGGAGGCAGTGGGAAATACATAGGAAAGAGGAAAATAGAAAGGTTGAGGTACTTGTTAGTGACTCAAAGGACATGGTGCATCGAGAAGTGGCTTTTGGTTTTTGGAAGCATTAGGCTTTTCATCATTCCAAAAAGCAGCAACGATTTTTGATCTTCTGATAATCTTGTGAATTCCAGAAGCTTCCATTCGAGTTCTGACATGTCGGACTGCTTAGGCCGCAACCCGGAAATGACTCGAGACCTGGTTTATTTGAAAGAGAATTATCGACTTCCTATGGGGAACTGGGCTCAGGTTTTGCAAAGAAGTCCTTATTTTTGCTCACGGAGCCCGTAAAGTTCCAGCTAACACTAAAATCCAGTACAAATTAGCACTGAAAAATGCATTTTTCACGCGGAAAAATGAGTGCTGGAGACAATGGCCGAAATTAGTACTGACTGGACACTTCGCGGGCTCCGTGAGCCAAAATAAGGACTTCTTTGCAAAATCTGAGCCCAGTTCACCATAGGAAGTCAATGATTCTCTTTCGAATGAACCAGGTCCCGAGTCATTTGCGGATTGCGGCCTAAGCAGTCCGACATGTGATATAAATGAGCTATCAACAATCTCTTCACAACTTTTATCACTCCCAATCAGAACCCATTATCATTATTCTTCCTTGTCATTGGCGCGGATCTCCCGTACAACTCGCAGTGTCTCGCCTTGTTCTTGATCATCTTATCCGTCGGTTTACACTTGAAAGCATCGGAGAACGCTTCCATTTGGGACATCAGCGAGTTGAGTCTCTGGTATCCGTTGTTGTGTTGGCCGCGAGACAAAGTTGGGATCATTCCTCTCTGAAAGCAGAAAACTTTAGTCGAGACGAGCTGGCAGTAGAGCCTACTGGGTCACAGAACACAGCGGCAGTTCCGTAGAAGAAGAGTTGTTTCTTGTTCAGTGACTCGTAGTTCGGAACGACTTCCTTTCTCCGATAAGCCTTTTGATACAAGTCGTAGACAATCCGATAGGCAGCCAGGTCAGCAGAATCTTCCTCGAAACTTGTCTCCGGCGAATCACAAGGCATTGTTGGGAAGGTGGCACACGTCTTGGAGAACTGCTCTTGCACACATCCCGCTTGCTTCGTCCACAGCGGACGGAGTGGCTTTTCCTCGTCCCGTTCGTCGAACACAATGGTATGCATGATTTCATGAGCCAACGAGTACCCAATGCTTCCGTACAGATCGGAGGGGAGGTCGGTGTTCATCAGAAGCATGAAGTCGTTAGTAATATACACGCGGTTCTGGAAAAGTGGGGTTTTAGCGGTTTCTACAACACCAACTTTACATCTTTAGAATTGAACGCTTGGAGGTGATCGGCAATAATATCACCAAAATCTCCTTTGTGAATCTTATCATTCGGTGCAGAAAGAATTCTTTGAGCTCTTCCTGTAGCGATGGCGTCACAAATTGCAGTAATCTGATGAGAATCCATGAAATCATGCAACCTAAACTAGTCCGTTATCAGTTATCTCTATCACCTGACCTACCGTTCTTGACAATCGGAATTCGAAGTGATGTACTGACTCAACGCGGCTTCTGTTGCATTCCGCATATCCGCGAACGTGGTGAAAACGATATTTTGAATTGCCTCCAGGAACAGCTTCACCGAATGATTGTTCTTCGCCCACGGGGTCTTCTTGATAGCTTTCAGCACTCCTTTGCGAAGTTTCTCAAAGAGAACACGTATCTTGACATCCGAATCGTCGATTGCCTTGTTGACAATGTAAGTGTCGTAGGCCATGATGAGGTTGTAACGAGCGGCTGTCTGGAAAAGGATCAGAATCTTAAGAGAGACTATTTGTAATTACTCAACAATGGCCACTAGGCCAATGCACAGGAGCCGAAAGTATTTTTAATCGGCCTGATATTTTGCATAGGGATACTATGGGGGACCCTAAGTCCAAAATGACAACTTTTGGATTTTTTTCTCACCGGCTCGCGGAGCCCTGGAGCAAAAACGGGCTCACAAAAAAGTTGTCCAATCAATCTGAAAATATTTCCCCGGGGGTTTTTTGAGCCGTAGAGTACGAAAACAACAATGAAAAGTTCCGAAAAAAATTCTAAAAAATAGTCATAATGCAAAAAAGTCGAATTTTTGTAGTTTTTTCGACCTCCTGAAAATTTTAGTACTCAGCACATTTGATATTTTTTCATTTTTGAGTAACATGACCATAGATACATATTATTTCGAAAAAATATCAAAAAATGAGGGGGGCCATCTTTGAGAAATTGAACCATTTATGATTTTTCAGTACTGGAGCTGACCTAATTTCAGTCGTAGTGAAAAATTTTCAACTGAACTCACAAAAACGGATATTTTATTCGTAATCTACGATCAAAAACACGTCGGAATGCACTATTGTCTAATTTTTAAAATGCAAAAATTTCACCGAAAAATTTTCATGAAAGTTGTCTTTACATTTTTGTCATTTTCGGGTACTGTCTCAACTGAACTATTTTCAGGTCTTATCGTGAATTTGTAACTGGGACATGTACCTATCAGTTCCCCCTAATCACTAGTCTCTGAAAAAATTTTTCGAATTTTTTCGATATTTTCAACTTTTTTCACCTCACTTTTCAGTATGTGAACGTATAGGGATACGTGGTAAGGAATTTCGGGAAAATTTTTGAGATAGGAAAAATCGGAGTTGAGGTTTTTTAGTTACTTCGGAACCTATAAAGTACAAAAAACATGTTCTGACAATTTTCAAAAATATTTGGAATTTTCGAGTTTTCACTCGACACAACGTATAGGGGTACGTTGTGAAAAAATGGAAATTAGGAAAAAATTCAGAATTG
>LR538954.1:215587-276687 GCA_900536315.3 Caenorhabditis becei | reverse complement strand
CTGAACTATTTTCAGGTCGTATTGTGAATTTGTAACTGGGACATGTACCTATCAGTTACCCCTAATCACTAGTCTCTGAAAAATTTTTCCGAATTTTTTCGATATTTTCAACTTTTTTCACCTCACTTTTCAGTATGTGAACGTATAGGGATACGTGGTAAGGAANNNNTCCGAATTTTTTCGATATTTTCAACTTTTTTCACCTCACTTTTCAGTGTGTGAACGTATACGTGGTAAGGAATTTCGGGAAAATTTTTGAGATAGGAAAAATCGGAGTTGAGGTTTTTTAGTTACTTTGGAACCTATAAAGTACAAAAAACATGTTCTGACAATTTTCAAAAATATTTGGAATTTTCGAGTTTTCACTCGACACAACGTATAGGGAAACGTTGTGAAAAAATGAAAATTAGGAAAAAATTCAGAATTGTTCCGAAGTGTGTCCAAACACTATATTTGGGTCAAATAGGTCCAAAAAACAACATTTGGAATTTTTTTGAAATTTCGATTTTTGCCCATTTTTCGAACGTATCCCTATACATGAAGCCATTTTTCGAAAAGGTCGAAAAACATTCAAAAAATTCTTAAAACTCGAAATATTTTTTCTGAGCCTAGGAGTTAAATTTGATAAATGACTATGTGTCCCAGCTACCAAATAAAAATACAAACACATATTGGTCCAGTTGTGACTTTTCCCGAAAAAAATCAATACGTAATGACCACTTTTTTCAACTTTGACCTCGATTTTTGGCCAAGATGGCCCCCCTAGAATTTAGATTTTATGAACCAAATCGACGTATTTTAGGACGCAGAATACGAAAAAAATGTCCGTTTTTGTGAGTTCAGTTGAAAATTTTTCACTACGACCGAAAACAGGTCAGCTCCAGTACTAAAAAATTATAAATGGTCCAATTTCTCAAAGATGGCCCCCCTCATTTTTTGATATTTTTTTGAAATAATATGTATCTACGGTCCTGTTACTCAAAAATGAAAAAATATCAAATGTGCTGAGTACTAAAATTTTCAGGAGGTCAAAAAAACTACAAAAATTCGACTTTTTTGCATTATGACTATTTTTTATAATTTTTTTCGGAACTTTTCATTGTTGTGTTCGTACTCTACGGTCCAAAAAACCCACGGGAAAAAAGTTTCAGAATTATTGGACAACTTTTTTGTGAGCCCGTTTTTGCTCCAGGGCTCCGCGAGCCGGTGAGCAAGAAATCCAAAAGTTGTATTTTTGGACTTAGGGTCCCCCATAGTATCCCTATGCAAAATATCAGACAAATCAAAAATACTTTCGGCTCCTGTGCATTGGCTTGTCGACCATTTACGAATAACGTGTCTTAAGGACTTCACAACATGAGCACTAACATAGATGCTTTTTGCAACTAAGTCATTTTCCTTCAGATGTTCAACTTTCTCTTCACAAGTCATCTGATGGAACTCATCGAACTTGCTGTCGTCTGTGACAACGTTCGATTGACGAGCGAGGGAAGTCAGGACTGCTTCATACTTGGGATATATGCATCTGAAAACTTTTTATCAGTGTTTTTTTCGACCGGTTCAACTGACAAGTCCCTCAGTTCTCCAGATTTGAAGAGTTGTAAGAGGACTTCGCCATTGTTCTTCGTGGCATCTTGGTCCTCCTGAATGGAATTCAGTTACTGAAAAGCTGGCCAAAATCTCACGAAATAGTTCAGATTCGGGTTCTTGTTCTTGAAATCTTGGATAATGTCCTGTCTCATCGTCACTAAGTTGAACAAGAACCGCCCTTTCGAAGTACTCGGACAGACATGAGCATAGAAGTCGTCACAAGGGTCAACTGACCAGTTAGCGTTGCTGAAGACTCGATTCCGAAGGGGAACTCCTCAGAGTAACTCACCTCTTGATGTAGTTCTCGACAATGTTCTTCGGGATCACGTCTTCTCCAGAATCATCCCAAAAACCAGCGACAAGGAGGGGAAGAAGGAAGACGAGGAGAGGAGTCCGCATGTCGGACGAAAAGTGAGGGAGCGGGCGAGCCGAGGCCCTTTTATGCAACCAGGGGGAGGACGCTGGTTTTATTAGGTAGGACATGATTCGATTTGTTTTATGGTTTATGAGCATGGGAATCAGCGGAAGGAAACGTTGAATAGTGGAGGGAAGGACACGTGGAACTGTAGAGAATCAATGGATCGGAGAAGTTGAAAATCACATGTCGGACTGCTTAGACCGCGATCTGCAAATGACTCGGAACCAGGTTCATTCGAAAGGGAATCATCGATTTCCTATAGCGAACTGGGCTCAGATTTTGCAAAGAAGTCCTTATTTTGGCTCACGGAGCCATTGAAGTGTGCAGTTAGGACTCATTTTGGCCATTGTCTCCAGTTATCCTCCGCGTGAAAAATGCATTTTTCAGTGCTAATTTCTACTGGATTTTAGTGCTAGCTGGGACTTTGATGGCTCTATGAGCCAAAATAAGGACTTTTCTGCAAAATCTGAGCCCAGTTCACTATAGGAAGTCGATTATTCACTTTCGAATGAACTCCCGAGTCATTTCCGGGTTGCGGCCTAAGCAGTCTGACATGTAACTTCCTTGATCAAACTTTGTCTCTTTGATCTGCATGCCAAAACACTTGTGCCACTAACTTTAACTAATTCCCAATCATCGAATTCTTTGCCAAACACCTCTTTCTGTCTTCTATTCCCACAATCTTTTTCACTTTTTCCCATTCGTTTACCTGTTCCTTTCCCCCAGTTGACCTACTTTCCCGTTTCACATGACTGCTCTTCCTCCCTCTTCAAGAGGATTACCATTCCATTTCCAAAATACACTCCATCTCTTTTGTCGCCCCTTCTTCCGTTTCAAATCTCATCTGATATACTGATAAACAGTGATAACGGCGACGCTAACTAGGTCACAATGTATTGCCCTGATCACTTGCCCACGGAGGGGGTGCTAAGCTGGTTCCAGATGACCTGTCCTTTCCCTTTTTGATCTCCAGTACCTGCAAGTATTATATAGGCGGATTGTTGTTTTGAATTCGCAGCAGCAGATTTATTTCCTGTTTGAGGTAAAGTTGTGGTATTGTGATGTGTGTCTTGCAGCTGGGAAACCAATGAAACTGACCGAATTTCTACGCTTTTCCCACTGAAAATCTGTCAAAAATAACGAAAAGATGGTTTCTACAGTAGCCTACAGTATACCTTTTCATAACAAAAACCTGTCTTGCTAAATTCAGTGCAATCTCTGTTGTGCCGGAGCATCGTTTGACAAAGTGTTAAACAACTTTTTCGAACTTTACCCCTTGAAAGCATCCAACCCTATTGTTCTTTTCTCTTCCGCCAACGACTTCTGATTCCGATCAGTGGGCAGGTAGGAAATGAAAACAGCATCTGACTCTTCTCCTGTGTGTCCCATTACTAATCTCGTTGCCCCATCTCGTCTCACTGCCAAAGTTTCGGAAATGTAAATAGAATAGTCTCCCCAACTGGTTACTCTTCCTCGATTCTTGTCTCGACACAATCACGCCTCCCCCTCCTCCCAACCCCTTCCTCCAATTCCATTTTTCCGACCATTTCCCCCTGCACTTTCCCCTCCACTTATCATCTTTTTTCGTTATCTTCTGCCTTCAAAAACTTCTTCTTTTTCATCTTATTCGAAGAAGATATATTGAAGGTCGCATCGGAGCGAGAGGCCCTGATCCAAAAATGAACCAACGCGAACGTGAATTTGTTGATTTCCTGCGACAAGAGGTAAGAATCTCTCTAGTTTGGTGTCATTTGGCTGATGAATGGGCTGATTGGAAAGATCACAACATAACCGTTTTTAAGAAATTGGGATCAAGGCTTACTGTATCTTTACTGTAGACCGCAAGCTTTAGAAACTAGAAAGTAAACGATCATTGGTGTGTTATCTTTGTGTCCTTGATAATCGGAACTGTCCAGAACGGATATACATATGCTTCGGGATTACGATTTCTGAAAAAAGCCCCATTTCTAGTGCAAAGACCTGCTAACCGACTACTACGACACCGACTTCAACCTGCTCCGCTGGGCCCAGGGCTACGGATTCGACAAGGAAGAGGCGCTCGCTGAACTTCGCCGTCATCTGCGCTTCCGCCAGTACTATGACCTCGACAACATTCTGACGAATGTCAAGGATCATCCGATCCTCAAAAAGTACTTTCCGATCGGACTGGTCGGCGAGACGGGCAAGGACAACTCGTTGCTCGTGATTGAGTGCGCCGGTCGCATCGACCTGATGGGCATTTTGAAGTCGGTACACTTGTCCGATTTCTTGATTCAGAGGTGCGGAAAATGAGCAATGAGACGTTCAAGTGTTTCCTTTTTTCAGGTTCAAATTCCAAGAGAAAATGCTGGCAGCAATGAACGAAATGGAGCGGAAACACGGGACTCAGTGCTCGGTGATCTACATCTTGGACTTGGAGGGACTCAAATTCGACCCGGCACTCATCAACATCGTCACGGGACCCTACAGAATCCTGTGGGCTTCGGTCTATACAGCTTATCCGGAATGGATCAACACCCTGTTTCTTATCAATGCACCATCGTTCATGTCACTTTTGTGGAAGGTAAGGCACTGGTCATTGGCCTATGAAAATAGGTAATGTTCAGGCGATTGGCCCACTTCTACCCGAGAGAACTAGGAACAAGGTGCGCATTTGTACAGGAAACTCTGATTGGAAATCGTCTGTTCAGAAGGTAACCGGTTGGGAAAACACTTCACAGGGCACGTGTACTTTTGGGGAACACTTTTGATTAGGACGTCATGTAAAAACAGTTGAAAGTAACATGAATTGACGCTAATCTTCATGATTAGAACCTCCCGGCTAAGTTGAGCTAACTTTGACTTCGACAATTATAGTTGCAAGTCAAAAGTTCATTGGGCAGATTTACGGAGTTCCGACTCTCGCAACGAACGAAAGTTTTTGGAGCAAAATGTGCTGCGCCTTTAAAGCGGGGTACGGTAGTCGCGGAAAAATTAATTTCATCTTTTTCCACTAATTTTCCTCATTTTCATCGGTTTCTCAACCAATTTTCACACTTACACAGAAAATACCCTTTTTGTGCTTTTTTCGCCGTAAAAAGTGCAAAAATCGGTTGAAAAATCGATAAAAGTGAGGAAAATGAATAGAAAAAAGACAAAATTAATTTTTGCGCAACTACCGTACCCCGCTTTAAAGGCGCAGCACGTTTTGCGCCAAAAACTTTCGTTCGTTGCGGGAGCCTCAACTCCGTAAATCTACCCGATGAACTTTTGACTTCATCTGAATCCCTCTCTTTTCCAGCACGCCCACGTCGACAACATCCCAAAGCACTGGGGCGGTAACCTAGTCGACAAGAACGGCGACGGAATGTGTCGTGACATCCTGAACATCCCATTCGACTCGATCCCCCAGGACCTCTACTGGACCCCCAACGAAGAGACCCCAGCCACTGCCGACCTGGTCTGCACAAACATCGGAGCCGGAAAGTCGGCTGTTTTCACGTATCTCGTCGACAAGAGTGTCACGGAACCGGTCTACATAGTTATCAATCGGTGCGATCAGTGACTCTTGGTCCTTCCATTGGTTCTCTGTTTCAGATACTGCGATCGAACATTCGGAATGGGCATCTGGCACGGGGACGATGAGAATGCCGAGTTGGAGGAGATGAACGAGCTGGCTCCGGACTTTGATTATCCGGGAATGCCGACTGTGGACTATCTGAGACTTCGGATGCCGGGCGCTGGGGTGTATAAGATCAAGTGGGGCAATGAGCAGGCGTGGATCCGCTCGTTGACTCTGTTCCATAGAGTCAGATTCCAGAATGAGCAGAAGGAGAACATCAAATACGTGGAAGTTTGAATTCAACTTTTTCGTTCTTTATTGTGAAGTGTACATGTAAATAAAAGAGTTTAATAAATGATGAGAAGACATTTAGAGAGATTCTGTAACACTTAAAAGTTTGGAAGCAATTCAGACACCCGGGAAGATCTATTTGGAAGTATTTGGAAGCAGTCTAATCGTTCCGTCGGAACACTATCTCATCGGTGCCCCCAGTCACTTTGTTGCCTTTTCCGGCCGCTTGGCGTCTTCGTGGCTGCTCTCGGCCACGTGGAACTGTTCCGGTGTCGTGTTGTTGGCACACTGCCAAGCACTTGTTCTCCACGCGGGACATCCGAGAGGTCACGTCTTCCATGCTCATAGAGTTCTGGAAGTAGAAGAGGTTGGAGGAAAGCTTGCTGACAACTAACCTTCTGGAATCCATCCCACAACAAATCAAATCTGCTTGATATATTCGCCAGCTTATCATAAATCATCTCGGTCGTGCCTCCAATCCTCGTTCCATTCTCACTCCTCTCCATCTCGTTCTCTCTGATCACGTCGAACTGCATTCGGACCCTTTTCAGCTCGATTCCGAGCTCTTCCACGTGGCGCATGTTGCTCCGGAGCTCACGAACTTCATCGGAGATCAATCGGATTCTGGTGATAGCAGAGTAGAGAAAGTAGAGGGCGACGAGGAAAACGAAGAGGAAAGAGAACAGGAAGATGGTCTTGTAGGTCTTGCGACGGTAACGGATCTCTTCATAGTCACTGGTATTGTGGGAGGATCTGGAAAGAGTCATTTGATAGATGGGGGGGGGGTCTTCAGAAGAGGTCGGAGGATTCAGAAGTTCCAGGACGGCTTTTGGAGACTTCCGGAGAACAGTGACATCTTCTGAACGTCACAAAAGAATAACTAGATCTTCTCGATGTTTCAGAATCATCTATGTCATCCTGGGTGCTCCAGAAGTACTAGAATAGGTTCTGGAGACTCGCGGAATCTTTGTCTACACCTACTTGTTGAAGAAGTTCCTTCTTCTTCTGGATTCAGACGACGGTCCACGAAGATCCAAATCCGGAACATCCGAGTCGTCGTCGGATTGTAAAAGCTGTGCACCGACCATTTCTCGATTCAATTTTTGATCATCTAATGCCTAAAAATTTGAAATTGTGAGAAGGAAAAACGAAAAAGTCGGATGGAACAAATACGAAAAATCGAATTGGCAAGTTGCAGATGCTTCTCGTTTCTCTCGACTCGTTCGCAAACATCCACACAGCAGTTTTCAATTAAAATCAGAGAGCAAAATGGACAAAAAACGCAGGGAAAGGGGAGAGATTTTAATCTGGCAAAATGGATGCGGCGAGAAATTGTCTTCTTGTGTGTGGGCATCGAATCGGAATTGATAGAGCTCGTGGGAATATGAAAAGGATGAAGAGAAGGCCGAGGCACGGGGGAAGAGGGACATTAATTTTTGATAATTGAGATTGAATGGCGGTGGGGGAAATGGGTTTTACGTTTTTAGAGGGATGCGTTGGGTTAAATAGAAGAGAAGTTATGAGACAACAAATAACAATATTGACACCAAGGGAATTCGGGAAAATGAAGTTAATTATCGTCTTTTTCGGCTGTCTTGAAGCTAATTTCTGGTTGTTTGGAATGATTCTGAGGATCTAGACTTTAGAATTCAGAATCCTAGAAGCTCCAGAAGCAAACCTCAAGAATCTCAAAATGAGCCCACTGACCTCCCGATCAAAAATAAGTGTCTCTTGTCTCTGCTCCTCCTCTTCAATATCTCGATAAAAATCTTTTGGGGAACATTTTGTAATGAGCGGCAGCTGGCGCCAGAAGATTGATTAGATGTGCTTCGAATGAAACTTTTCACACTAAGCTCGCCAGTTTCAAAAGAGCCGAAGGCCAGCGAACATCTGTCTTTTTCACGACTTCTTCCACATCACAGCACCTTTGGAATTTTCGAAAAAAAAAACAGAAGAAGCGAACAAAAACAAAGCCTACAGTAATCCGGTGCCTTCTAAATCCCTACGTAAAATAGTGGAAAAAGAGGCGAAAATATTGGGGGAGAAGGGAAGAAAAAAACAAAGTTGAGCCCCCTCCCACTCGCTAAGAAACTCTCCTTGGGGCCGCGCGAAACGGAAACTAGTTACGTTTTGTCTTTTGGGTGGCGCAGCAGAGCAAGAAGACAAGTTTTTGGGGAATGGGAAACTAGGTTGACCCCTAGGATGGGTCTTACCACGAAGACGTTTTTGAAAGGAAGAGCTCAAGAGAGTACTTGTGGGGCTTAGAACGGGGAACACTTTTGCAAAGCCTTTGATCCCGAGGTCATCAGTATCATGGGCGGTTGAGGGAAGAAGGAAAACGAACCATTGTTTTTGGAGAAGGGCGAGAAATTGGAGGAAGAAAAGGAAGACGGAAATGAGATTACGAGGGGATGCGGACTTTGGTGGTGGTGATGGAATGCGGAGGAGAAGACAAGGAACAAATAACTATAGCTGTATGGGATTGGATATGAGACGAACGGACGAGGCTTTGCAGAGGAGAGAAAGAGCCGCGAAATTGGAAGATGGAAAGAATTTTTGGGGTTGTACGGATGAGATTCTGGAGGGGTGAAGGTTCTGATATTATGTACCAGAAGCATCTGGCAGTCTATCGGGTCACTCCTGAACAGGCCTTTCAATATTCAGAAGAATCAGGAAACACTTCAAGTATTATCGTTGTATCTCAGAATCGGAGAGGGTAGATTTACGAAGTTGAAGCTCCCGCAACGAGCGAAAGTTTTCGCGGCAAAACGTGCTGCGCCTTTAAAGCGAGGTACGGTAGTTGCGCATCAATTATTTCGTCTTTTTTCACTAATTTTCCTCACTTTCATCGATTTTTCAACCGATTCTCGCATTTCTGACGTCAAAAAAAACACACACAAAACTGTATTTTTTTATGTAAAAAATGGGAAAATCGGTTGAAAAACCGATAAAAATGAGGAAAATTAGTGGAAAAAGACGAAATTAATTTTTGCGTGACTACCGTAGACCGCTTTAAAGGCGCAGCACGTTTTGCCGCGAAAACTTTCGGTCGTTGCGGGAGCCTCAACTCTGTAAATCTACCTACTCCGATTTTGAGATACAACGATAATACTGTACCTCCAATTCAGATGACGTGTGCATTCATTCAAGTTAGCCACCCTATGCATTTTCAGAAGACGGCGTCTCCAGAAGGCTCTCTTTTGAGCTTGGCTCTAACTTCCTCCAAAGTTAATTTTCCCCCTAATTTAGCTGTCTCGATGTCACAGAGACTACAAATTATTTACTTGTCGGCACCACTGACGGAATGGAAGAAAATGGGAAAAAGAAGGGGGAGAGTCCCATTGTCCTGTCTGTTTTTGCTCTTCAATGGGCACCGCGCTGAACTAAAATTATGCATAAAATAGGAAGAAGAGGGAACAAAGACGCGACGAGAGGGTGTGGAGGAGCGAGAGACGCAGACACGATGGTAAGTGGTTTAGGGGAGGAGAAAGGCGCGGGCGAAGAGAGAGGGAACCACGAAAAACGGAACGAATTAATTGAATGAGCTGTGGAAGGAAAGGATGGGGATGAGGATGTGGAGGGGAAGGGATCGGCGAATCGAGTGGGGGTACGGTAGGTAATTGAGAGGATTCTTGGGAGGAAAAGTAAACAATCAAAGGATTCCGAGAAGCCGGAGGCGTTGAGCAAACTTCAAAGGAGAGCTCCGACAACTGACTGGTAGACGAGTTTATGAGAAGGGAGGCATGGAGATCTGGGAAGATTTGGAGAAGGGGAGAATTGGCTTCGTTAGGATAATGGCTAGCATTAGAGATTGTGAGAATGAGGCGGATGGGAATCTGAAGGAAAGGATCCTAAAACGGGTCTCGCCACGAAATGGAAAGAAAACTGAAAGAGCGACTGTCAAGTAGAGATGAAACGATCGTGAGCATTAGATGCTGAGAATGAGACGCAAATATGAGAATCTGAATCTTTGGAATGGATTCTACAAGCCTCAATGGGTCTCGTCACAAAGTTGAAAGAGAACTGGACGAGCAGGTGATTGGTATAGAAGTGACATTTTGAAGAGAACTGTCAATTGAGTGAAGTGAAACGATCTTGGCAAAAAGGGAACTATTTCGTATCATTGTTAATATTGTTGCATCTCAAAACTTCATCTCGCGTTCAAAATTTCAAGTTGGCGCGCACGATATCTCGCAGCGAAAACAAATCTTTGCATTTTTCAGTGATTTTCGGCTTTTGTGCAGCTTTTCTGACAGTTTTCGTAAGATTTTCTGTTGCGAAACATGAAAAAGCCAACAGTTTACTTGAAAACAGTCAAGAATCATCAAAAATTGCAAATCTTACTGTAGTTTTCGCTGCGAGATATTGTGCGCGCCAATTTGAAAATTTGAATGCGAGACGAAGTTTTTAGATACAACGGTAATAACATCTCACAATTATTAAAAAGTCAGACCCGGTAAAGAACAGAAAAGCTTTCTCAAAATGTGTCAAAAGGAAAGCTTGGCCAGATTTTGCAAAGTGTCAAGGGGAGAGTCGCTTGGCTGGGATGTCATGACAACTTTCCGAATTCTACGTGCGTTTCGTTCACACCTTTTGTTCAACAAGCTTTCCGCTGACCTTTTCGGGGTTTCGAATTTCAAATGAGAACTAGTTCAAGGACTAGACGAGTTGTGGGTCTTGCCACGAAAAAGTAAATATGTGGATTTCGTTTCGAAGACCGAACCTTTGCGATTTCTGTTCCTCTACACACCTTCTCACTCGTGAATAATCCATAGCTGAACATGTTAGTTTCGGGAATCAGTAACTAGTCCCCATGGTCTACGCCGACCCATAAATTCAGCTCCTCTCGCCAACATTCGACATACTTTTTATGCAAATATGCTGCTCGCCGAGCCACTTTTCCACTTTCTTCCCACTTTTCGGACAAGAAAATGAAAAAAGATGGGGGGAAAGGCCCGAGTTGATGAAGGGAACGAAATGAATGAAAAACGTCTGTTTATGGGGGTGCTTCTTGGCTCCGCGAGCTCCGAAACGGAGCATGTCTCTGGAGACGAGCAGATTGCAGATTTCGCGACGTGTTGCGTCTTTCCGCAAAATATGAGACACCCTGCGGCGCTTTTTTGGTCCGAAATGGGGCGGAGCGGCGAGTGAATACAAAGATTTATGAGCTGTCGGGCGGATTTTTCGAAGATGAGGGGGGATGGGATGACAAGGATGTTTTGACGTGGAAACAAGGAAAGCTACGGATCTTGTGGGAAATTTGAATACAGATCCGAATTCTGGAGCGCCGGGGAAAGCAAGCCAGGTGGGTCTCGCCACGAAAATAGTTTCTGGCTGAAATACGGCTTTTGAACAAGGTTCTGGCACTTTTTATGATCCAAATGGGTAAAAATAAGTGAATTCAATGATTTCCAGCCAAATTCCAGCAGTTTCCACCAATTTTCAATGAAAATGAGGTGTTTTTGGTGAAAAGTGTCAAAATTCCCTCATTTGCATGTTTTTGCACTGAAAATTGGTGAAAACTGCTGGACTTTGGTTAAAAATGAACCAGGCGGGCGGCTACGGCTCGCGCCGTCTCCCCCGCCTGGTTTTCCGCCTTCGGCGGTTCAAACCGTCGCCTTCGGCTCCGGTTCTTCATTTCCCCCACGTTGAAAAGCGCGAAATTTATGAATTGAACGTGGCCGACATAGGCGTTTTTAGAAATGAACCTGGGAAAAGGGGCCTAAAATGCCTAGTTTGCGCTCCTGTCCAGTTCGCAAAATAAGGAACCCTTATCAAAATCTCGTGCACCGTGCGGGGAGAATTCTGGAACTTCCTGCGAAAGAACGACGAAAATGGTCGAGTAGTTGCTGAGAAAACGCTGCGGACACACATACTTACGAACAGACAGACACACAGAATTTGTCGTTTAATAATAGTAAAGATAAAGATAAAGATGAAGGCATGCTTTTTACCCGTTTTCATCAGAAAAAGTGTCAAAACCTTGCCTAGAAGCCGTATTTCAGCCAGAAACAATTTTCGTGGCCAGACCCACCGGGTGACATGCCGCGGGATGGCGATAATATGAAGTTTCAGAGAACTTCTGGAAGAGAAGAGCGTTGAGCATCTGAAGGCATGAATTCTGAATCTTTGAAACTCCAATAAAGATCCAAACTTGACCAGAACGCCACTTGTTGACTAACGCAACAGCAATTCTGATGGTCTCCAAATGGTACCCTCGGGGTCCATAATTCAATGTTTCTTGAGATTCATGAGCTCCATGACTTCTGAACCTTTTGGAGACTCCTGGCATACTGTAGCTGCTCTAGTCCTTCTAAACCCTTTCGAGTGTATTTTTGGGTTGCCGTGCGCAAAGACTGACACGCCCGGAATACGAAGATTTATGAGTCGAGGGAGAAGGAAGTTGTCACGAGGCAAATGGTGTTCTGAGCCAAGCCGAGGGGAACCAATGACTTTTATCAATGGAGCGAACTTCCAATGCAGCTGCAAAGAGACCTCCCTGGGGTCCGAAAGACCTTTTCACATTACACTTTCCCTCGCCGCAAAATTGTCACTTTCAAATGCAATAATCGGCACGAATTGTGCCATCAAATTGTGCATCCAACCAAAAAAACTGACCAACTCTCCAACCATCCAGACCAAAAAAGCACAAGAATCCGGATCCCAGAAGCGTCTTTTGGTCCCATGGGATATTCCGAAAGAGTTGGAAGGAATGATGAATCAAAATGGATTTTCACACATTCATCATTCTGTCAGAGACACACGGCCCCCCTCCAGAAGAACCACTTTTTACGAGGAAAAAGGGAGGGGTACGATGATAAAATGATAAGAATAGGGGTGATTCACAAAGGAAAGAACTTATTTGACGAGGACTGATAGGGGGCAGAGGACGCTGGTACGCTTTTAGAAATGACGAGACTGTTCTATTCGACTGTTGGGTGTTTGGTATTGATTGCTGGAATTGCAGCGAATAATTGTTATTTTGGTGAGTGGGTCTCGAAGCGAAAATATCCACGATTTTCAGGTGTGAAGAAACAAGTCGGGAATGGAAAACCAACAGGAAGTGTTACGGAAGGCCCCAATTGTTTGTATGGTTACTGTATCAAGTGAGTTTTTCATTTTTCTTCAAATCTTGGCGAGACCCGATGGGGTTGGCAAGGTGCCAAGTTACAACTCTCAAAAAAAAAAGAGTTTTATTGAGACATTAATCTGAAAAATCTTGATTCAGAATCTGAAAACAATACTTTCCAGACAAGTCTCAGTAAGCAGAGACTACACGACATTCAGCTACGGATGCGGTGACTATGTGTGCCAGAAAAACGGCTGTATCGACATGGGAAACGGGTTCAAACAGTGCTGTTGCTCGACGGATTTGTGCAATTCTGGAAGTTCTGTGACAGTTGTCTTTTCCGTTTTGATATCTGTATTTTTGGCGTATTGGTTGTGATGATCTTTTGATAAACGTTATAAAATTGTGAGACTTTTTTATGATGGAGACATGGGCGGCTTGGCAAATAATAAGTTGGCAAAATTTTTTTGAAGTATTTTCAGAGGGAAACATGTGGGAAATTGGAGAAAAAGTCAGTCAGGATTCAGATTCAGAGTCAGAATTGCAGACAAATGGATAGGGTTTTCAGAATTGCGTACTGTTGCGAAATCTTGCAAGAATCAACTGATTTAGGACTGATAAGCCTGATAAACTAGAAGACTCTACTGTAGAGTCCCTTTGCCGTCCTTTCCCTCACCTCTGTTCCCATTCTTCCAGAAACTTCCCGCCAGTCCCCCCGGAAAGAAGCAACTTCTTTTTAACAGCCCAAATTGCGGTTGCGACAGAGTATCGACCAAGTGATAAGACACCACTGATTCATATAAAACCGAGTTTCCATTTGATGACTGATAAGACAAGTTCAGTTCGACGCGCACAAAAATGACGAGGTTTTTCGTTTTCTGTGCTGTTTTCTCGGCGTTGATTGCCAGCTCTCTGGCCTATATTTCTTGTTTTTATGGTGAGATTTTGAATGATTTTCGAGACTTGATGGATCATTTTCAGGAACCACCCAACAGTACGGAAACAGTCCCCCGACCGGAAACCTTTACCAAGTTCAATGTCCCAGTTCGTATTACTGCATGAAGTGAGTCTGAAGCCATAGCCTCCTGAATCTTTGAATCCTTTCCAGAATCGCCGCCTACGGTAGCTCGTTCAACTCGTTCAGCTACGGATGCGCTGATTATCGTTGTCAGCGCAATGGATGCACGAACAAGGGAAATGGATACAAAGAGTGCTGCTGCTCGAGCAATCTCTGCAATTCCGGGTTCGATAGCTCGAAGACTGCCGTTTCTTCGGTCACTTTGGCAATTGTCTCTGCGCTTTACATGTACATTTGAATGGGTTAATGAACTTTTACTCTTACTAGTTTGACGTTTGATGCCGTGACTAATCGATAGGCTAGACAATGATCAACTGTAAATATTGAACAGATCAGTGCCAATACAAGTTTCCCGTTTTCAATAAAATCGTGGCGAGACCCAAAAGTCTTGGCAAGGTGCCAACTGCCGTAGAGCAAACTTACCTCTGCTTCTCGAAAACCATATTTAACCCTTCTCCTTTTATACTCCCTCACTAGCACAAACTATGAAAGATACTCTCCTGGCATCGACCTTTAGCAGTTTGGTAAACAGACATCTTCAGAATGACTCCTCGACATTTACCCATTTTCATGTCCTACAGACCCATAAACCACAGACCCTATATAAAAGGTAACTTTGGTCTGGGTGACTGGAAAAATGACGAGAATTATCGTATTCTGCCTGTCTTTGGTCACTGGTGCCCTCGCGATCACTTGTTTTTATGGTAGGATTCAGAACTTGGAGATGGCTTCATTATAAGTTTAGGAACCACTACAAAGTATCCAAAAGGATCTCCATCGGGAAGTCTTACCAATGTTCAATGTCCCAATTCGTATTACTGTATGAAGTGAGTCTGAATGGCCTTCTGAATCCCGTGCATCGTTTCCAGAATCGCTGCCTACGGTAGTTCCTACGATTCGTTCAGTTACGGATGTGCTGATTATCGTTGTCAGCACAATGGATGTACGAACAAGGGAAGCGGATACAAAGAGTGTTGTTGCTCCAAGAATCTGTGCAATTCTGGGTTTGGATTCTCGAAGACGGCGGTGACGACGGCAGTGATTATTTCCGTTGTTATTTTTTCTTTCTGAAATTGTAGCTTTGAGCTCACAGAGCACATAAAAATGTAAATATAAAACCCTATTGACGTGGTAAACGATGCTCCACGCCAAAAAAATGAAGCTTCTAGTTTAGTGATTGCTCCAAAATGGTTCCAGTGCTAAACCGAGTGCTTCTATTCGTTGTGGAGTGTCGTTACAAGAATTCCACTGATAAAAACTGATAAACCATACTCGAAACTCTCCGAGACCAGTTCAAAAAGTCAGTTCTCCCTCTCCTCTCTCCGCCGTTTTTTCATGATTCATATTACACAAACTGATAAGCAACCACAGTGATTCTGCTCCTCCACAACTCTCTTTTTCCCCTTTTTCTGCTCAATGACTAACTCTCATGTGTTCTTGACATTTCTGTTATCATTCCTGGTGACCTGTGATGCTGCCATCAATTGTTATTACGGTGATTATTGGTTTTCGTTGCGAGACCCATTTGAATTGTTTTAGGAGTAGACCAAACTGTCGGGAATAATCATGCGAAGAATATTGTCAAGGCTTCGTGTCCAAATGATTTCTTTTGTTTCAAGTGAGCTTACCGCGGCAAGTCACCTGGTGGGTCTCGCCACGAAAATGGTTTTTGGCTGAAAAAGGGCTTCTCGACAAGGTTTCGACACTTTTCTGATGAAAATGGATAAGATGACGTAAATTCCATCATTTCCAGCCAATTTTCAGCAGTTTTCACCGATTTTTTATAAAAAAGCGGCAAAATACCTCAAAATTCATATTTCTGCACTCAAATTCGGTGAAACCTGCTGGAATTTGGTTGGAAATGATTGAATTCAAGTCATCTTACCTATTGTTATCAAAAAAAGTGTCAAAACCTTGTCCAGAAGCCGTATTTCAGTCAGAAACCATTTTCGTGGCGAGACCCACCAGGTGACTCGCCACTGGACGGCAATATGGAAGATTCTATTTTCTCGAGGTTTCAGACAGTCAAGAATCGACAAAAAACAGAAGATAGAGATGTATTCGTATGGTTGCGGAGTCATGGCCATTTGCTCGGTGAGCCAAGGGACTGCTACAGTAACCCAATCGTTTTCCAGCAGCCGACATGTCTTGACGACGGAAACGGGTATCGAACGTGTTGTTGCACTTCGGATTACTGTAACTCAACGGGTTCTTCGTCGATCATCATTGGGTTTCTACTGGTTTTAATAACGGTTTTTATTACATGACTTACAAGAATACAAGGCTTATTTTGTACAATCAGATTTCAAAATAATCCAAAATAGCCAAGATATGAATTGGCGAGAAGCTCAAACCATAGAACAACGCTTTGGAGTTGGACTTGAACCGTTCCGACTCTTGATCACTGTCCCAGCGAGAATGCAACGACGGATAGATAGTGATGGTTATCATGACGAGGGATTTCAAGAATATGGTAAAAAAGCAGAAGAATATAGCATTTGGATGGAAAAAAGATGGGTAGGATAACGCCATGCGAGAAGATGCACGGGCGAGAAGGATAAGGAAGATCAGATTGAAGAAGACTAGCGGGTTCAAGTTGTAAATTTGTCGGAATGATTGGAATTCTCCGAAAAAAATGTCGAAGAGGCCGTTGTTGAACAGCAGGTGGCTCATCCAGAATCCTGATGGCACAACTCGAATCCGAAGCCTCGAGTGATCACCGATGATTTGATCGTAAGGAAAATCGAGCCGATCCACGATTATTTCACAGTCTGGAGTGCAGGCTTTGAATGTGAAGAAGGTTCTGAAAATGGGGAATTGCAGACTTTCTTCGAGTTCAACCGCTCACTCGAAGGACATTTTATCCTCACTGAACTCGTCCTCCAATCGCTTCCACGCGCTTTTGATGTCTCCTCGGAATATGGCCAAGTAGTAAGAATCTCTCTCGAACTGCCCGCTTTTGAATTTAGAACACATGTTTCGGAACTTTTCTTCTGTCGCCCAGGCCTCTTTGATCTCCAGTTTTTTGAAATTAAAGTTTTCGTAAGAGTTACTGGGAGTGTACAGGGTGAAGAGTTTCACGGTGTCACATTCAAGATTCTGAAGTGAGGTTCAGATAGTCGAACTCTATCAAGTTCTTACCTCCACCGCTTCAGGCCAGTCCGTCAGCATATCTTTCGTTTGAATCGTCAATGTCCCAATACTCGATTTGTTGAACAATTTCACGTTGTGGATCAGGCCAATATCACAAAAGATTTTCGCAGAATCGATCCTTGAGATACAGTTTGAAACATGCGAAATTATCGAGATATTCTAAAAAGTAGAGCTTTTTGCCGACAGTAAAGCCACACAAACGTCAATGAGAAAGTTGGCCACTCTGGTAAGCGGCCTTCTCAAATAGAAAATGTGAAGAGCAATCGTAGGAGAAGTAGATGACGTTGGAGGGACATTCAGTTGCAAACGCCCTTCCGGAGTCAGGATCCAAAGCACGAAACCGTCGTTATCAATGACGAACATCCAGATCAAAGTGTCCAGTTGGGCGATGACCGCGTTAGGCGCATTTCGAAATTCCACGTTTCGGAAGTTGTAGGGCAGGATGGTGTTGAGAGTTCGAATCGACGGAATGCCTTTAACAAGTGACCGTCTGAATAATGGTAATTGTTATCGGCTTATAAGTCTACAAACCTTTTTTCTATGGAAAAGTTGCGAAGAACAGCTTTACGTGATGGGTAGCCAAGTTGTCTCGAGTAGGTTGCGGTGGCGGCCATGTTTTGGGCGGGAAGGTGAAATGAAAAAAGCGGAGAGAAGAGAGCGAATGGACAATTCTGAGGAATCTATATTGTTTGGTGTGATTACAATGATTTTGGTGCTTTATTTTCGAATTTTATAAAACTTGGAGTTTTTCTGTTTATCAAATTTAATTTTTTTTGTCAACAGAAACAAAATTTGAATTTAAACTCGGAAGAATCGGAAAAAAAGGCGTGGTCAAGCGCGCTGATTGGTCGCTGAAATTGCAAGACTGCGGCGCGCGTTTTTCGCAACGCTGCGGCACGCTTTTTAGGTGAATATTGAAAAATTTGAAGATTGTTTTCTGACTCCCATTCGGCTATTTTAAACAGAAATTGAGCAAAAATTTAAAGAAAAGTCCAGTAAAACATAATTTCAGTGGAAAATGCTCAAATTTCAAAATTTTTGTAAACTCGGCCAATTCGAACTATGGATTTTCCAGTTGTTATACACAATTTCACAGGTTCTACGCGTGCTCATTCGATTTCTCATCAAATTTAGAATTTTTTGGGTTAAGAACATTTGCAAAATTGTACCTAGATCCTCCGAAAAACATCAAAAATAAGGGTTGGCCTAGAAAACCAACGAAAACCGAACTCTGGATTTTGGAATTTTTGACCTACAAAAATACAAGGTTTATTTTGTACAATCAGATTTCAAAATAATCCAAAATAGCCAAGATATGAATTGGTGAGAAGCTCAATCCATAGAACAACGCTTTCGAGTTGAACTTGAACTGTTCCGACTCTTGATCACTGTCCCAGCGAGAATGCAACGACGGATAGATAGTGATGGTTATCATGACGAGGGCTTTCAAGAATACGGAAAAAAAGAAAAAGAATAAAGCAGTCGGATGGAAATAAGATGGGTAGGAACACGACATGCAAGAAGATGCACGGGCGAGAAGGATAAGGAAGATCAGATTGAAGAAGACGAGCGGGCTCAAGTTGTAAATTTGTCGGAATGATTGGAATTCTCCGAAGAAAAGGTCGACGAGGCCGTTGTTGAGCAGCAGGTGGCTCATCCAGAACCCTGATGGCACAACTCGAACTCGAAGCCACGAATGATCACCGATGGTTTGATCGAAAGGAACATCGAGCCGATCCATGATCATTTCACAGTCTGGAGTGCCGGATTTGAATGTGAAGAAGGTGCTGAAAACGGGGAATTGGAGACTTTCTTCGAGTTCAACCGCTCACTCGAAGGACATTTTATCCTCACTGAACTCGTCCTCCAATCGCTTCCACACACTTTTGGCGTCTCCTCGGAATGCGGCCAAGTAGTAAGAATCTCTCTCGAATTGACCGCTTTTGAATTTGGAACACATGTTTTGGAACTTTTCTTCTGTCGCCCAGGTCTCTTCGATCTCCAGTTGTTTGGAATTCAGGTTTACGTAAGAGTTGCTCGGAGTGTACAGGGTGTAGAGTTTCACGGTGTCACATTCAAGATTCTGAAATGAGGTTCAGATAGTCGAACTCGATCAAGTCCTTACCTCCACCGCTTCAACCCAGTCCGTCAGCATGTCTTCCGTTTGAATCGCCAATGTCCCAATACTCGATTCGTTGAACAATTTTACGTTATGGATCAGGCCAATATCACAAAAGATTGTCGCAGAATCGATCCTTGAGATACAGTTTGAAACATGCGAAATTATCGTGATATTCTGGAAAAAAGAGCTTTCTGCCAACAATAAAGCCACACAAACGTCGATGAGAAAGTTGGCCACTCTGGTAGGGGGCCTTCTCAAATAGAAAACGTGAAGAGCATTCGCAGGATAAGTCGCTGACGTTGGAGTGACATTCAGTTGCACAAGATATCCTTCCGGAGTCAGGATCGCAGTCACGAAACCGTCGTCGTCGATGGTGAACTCCCAGATTAAAGTGTCCAGTTGGGCGATGACCGCGTTCGGCGCATTTCGAAATTCCACGTTTCGGAAGTTGTAGGGCAGGATGGTGTTGAGAGATCGGATCGACGGAATGCCTTTAACAAGTGACCGTCTGAATAATGGTAATTGTTATCGGCGCATCAGTTTACAAACCTTTTTTCTATGGAAAAGTTGCGAAGAACAGCTTTACGTGATGGGTAGCCAAGTTGTCTCGAGTAGGTTGCGGTGTCGGCCATGTTTTGGGCAGAAAGGTGTGATAAAAAAAGCGGAGAGAAGAGAGCGAATGGACAATTCTGAGGAATCGTTTGGTGTGATTACAATGATTTTGGTGTTTTATTTACGAATTTCATGAACATTTGGAGTTTTTTCTGTTTATTAAATTTTAATTTTGTTGTCAGCAGAAACAAAATTTAAATTCAAACTCGGAAGAATCAAAAAAATCTATTCATTTTTCCGTAAAAAAATAAAGAAGAAGTTTAAAGGGACATGTATTTAAACAGGCGTAAGGTCTCGAAGCGTTTTTACAAATTACTGTAGAGGAGCGCGGGAATTTTTGAATTCCAATGATTTTTCCACCAATTCCCGCAGGGTTTTTCCAATTTTTCGTACTTTTCTGCTTACAAGTGACTTAATTGTAGTTTTATGAAAATTTTCAACTAAAAATACATGTTGTTTCAATTGTAAAAATTCAAACATCAACTTGCTACTTTCAGTTGGGAGTTTTTGAGTTCGGGAGGTGATAATCCCTGTCTTTGCGAAGGTCTAATTTTTAGCCTTCCGTGTCTCTAGGCTTCCAGCTCTCACGAAGTACCAAATCAACAGTTTAATCGATTGAACTGTTCAGAGCGATGTCCCTTTCATTTATTGTCCTTATTCAATTCTTTCTGGTGAACTATATTCCAAATTCATTCGAGGAGTATTTCAAAATTAGTAAAACACATTTATTGCGGCTTCATCAAACCGGAACGGGCACAGGATAGTTACGCTGACTACCCCATCGCATAAGGAATTTGCACATAGGATCATTCGTATTAGGGGTCCGCGTCCCATTCTCTACGGCATCTCTGTGCGTCTCTATAATTTCCAGGCACCTTGGGGTTAGGATTATGGTGTTCAAAGGCATCTTTGGGGGGTCAGGACGAAAAAATGAGAGGATGAGGGGGACACATCCGATGACAAAGAGAGAGGCAAAGCAGAAGAAAATGTACGAGCAGCGCATGACATAAAGTTTTGCCTTGTCGCTCATCCGACAATCTATAATTTCTCTGTAAAAAATAGGGAAATTGAGAATAATTGGGAGAAGGAACACCAGAGAAAGTAACATGTGGAACAGGGATCCGGCGAGTTTCAGAAGGAAGTGATAATCACTGATGCAGATAAGGACCAGTTGGTGAAGAGATGCAAAGCAGAAGAAAATGATTAGGAAGAAGAACGTTCTGTCGATGGAGAAGATGTACTTCAGCGTGGTGTACTGGGTGATGAGGCGTTCGAGGACGAAGTTTTCTGATTTGAGTGTGGTCTTCTGGAAAATGAAAAATAAATTAGGGATTTTGAAAACTATTTAGGAAAGGCCAACCTCGCCCACTTTCTCCGCCATTTTCACTTGGAACTGCGTCCCCGATGCATCCGGTTTCGATGTCTTCTTCACAACGAACTCCCGATTCGACACGTTCGTCCTTGCTATCAGTACTCCTCTGCAACAAACATTTTATCATTATATCAGAATTATCACTCACTTGTTGAACTTCTCGACGTTCCGCATTTCTTTCAACCTGCTCCACAACTCTCTTCCATCATCCGGAACTTCAGCTGTATATCTGGATCCCACGTCCAGTTCACCCAATTCAAACTTCTTGCACACATTCACAAGCTTTCCCTCCGTCATCGACTTCTCCCGAATCACCAGATTCTTCATGGGGATCGTATTGAAAACGTCATCTGGAGTGGTTTCGTGAGTGGTGATCTTGAGTCGGTCACATCTGATGTCCATCATCTGCCGACTCCATTCGGATCTTCGTGTCTTGATGTCCAGTTCCATGTCTCCTATTCGACACTTCTTCAAGCTCTTGAGCACCTTCGCAACATGATGCTGCTGGCTCATGTCCAAACTCAACTTTCCAATCTTCGAAAAGAACATTTCAAAGTCGAGAGCTTCGAAATTCTCAATCCGAAACTCTTTGACTTTGAAGTTCTCCCTGGCCAGATAATACTTGACCAGGGCCATGGCGTCGCGCGTTTGATCATTCGATTTCCAAGATTTGCCCTCCGGATTTACAACTTTCTCAATCCACCCATTTTTCATTTCCAAGGAAAATGTCCATTTGAGTTTGTCAAATGTCACCGAGTAAACATATTCTTTCAGTTCCAACTCAATCATTTGAAAACTGAATCCCAACTTGCTATTGATTTTTCTTATTGACTTGATACTCTTTGCCAGTTGTCTTCTAAAATTTGACACGTTTCGGAATTCAGCACAACAAAATGTTTACCTTTTCTGAACCGAAAAGTTCTTGAAAATGATCTTGATGGATGGGTAGGTGAGACGGTCTCGGGAAATTATTTGGGGATCCATTTTCAAGGGGAAAATATCTGGAGGAATTGGTGGAATGTATGTAGCGGTAAGTAAGGAGAGAACGAATGCAATGAGGTTGCGGGCATGCAGATGGTTCGATTGATCGATAAATAGCTCAAGAAAGAGACGGGTCCGAATGGATGACGTGTTGCGCAGTTGGAACCTCTTGCGCAGTTGCGTCGCCACGCAAGTCCATTAGCACTAGCCTTGAGTTGGCAGTCGGGATACTGTATGCAAATGGAACATTTTGAAAGCTCCTTTTTGGCATATTCTCATCAGCAAAAAAACAAAAAAGAAAAGAAAAGTGTACAGATTTATTTTCATTTATTAACAAATGTATGCTAAATCTGGGTCGAGGTACACATCGACTTTGGTTCCGTTCATCGAGATAGTACAAGTCGGAGATGAGATCAGCTTGTAATGGTTGTTGTGCAAAATGGTAACGAATACCAGTAATGGGATGATGACACAGAAAAGAAGGAGCTTTCTGGAGAATTTATGTCTGAAAAAGATTCATTTGATGAAGCATGATAACATTGTCAAGCCTCGTAATTTCGGGAGTGTCCGTGAGGTGCATTGGAAGGGACATTTTGGCAGAGTGAGAACGGGGCAACGAGAGATGTTCTGCCGGGAAAACGCAGACATAACCTGTCATCTCTGCCGGTGGTCCGTTCGCTTTCACCAGTTCCTCTGTGAATCGACACCAGGTTCCGTGCTTCTGATGTCTACGTCTTCAAAGAGCGAAACAATTTGAAAAGAAATGAGTACAGATTTATTCATAAGTCATAGCCGAGTGCAGTTACCAATTGAGTTCTGTTTATGACAGCTTTCGAAAGAACATCGCAAAGATGTTGTGAACCCTGTCCGAGGTAGACATCGACTTCGGTTCCGTTGATCGAGAGAGTGCAGTTGACAGGGGAGAGCGTCTCCGGACAAGTTTCAAAGCAGAAGTGAGCGTATAAGAAGGAGCATATGAAAGTGAGGAGTGGGGTGATGACACATGCAATTAGGAATAGAGGGGAGAACCCCAAATAACAAAAACACGAACAAAACCATTCGTTGTGACGTTCCTCGTAATACGTGCTCATAAAGAATAACATAACTGTAAGAGAAGCTAGAACGAGTCCAATGTGAACGGAATAAGCAATGTATCTAGGGATTGGAGGAGAATCGATAAGCTGGAATTGGATGAGAAGAAAGAAAAAGTAGGCGATGAGGCAGTGAGGAAGGATCATCACGAGTACGAGTAGCCACCTGCATAATCTTTTCGAAACGCAATTATTGAAGCTTTTGTTGAATTTTTGGAGATTCTAAAGTTCAAAATTGATACGGATCTTTTAAAAACCTAGAATACCTTTGCAGTGAGCCCAATTTTCCTTGGGATTTCCTTCGCGACGTCAGCCATTCTTTGACTAAAAGTTCAATTTGAGCTAACAAAGAATGCAATGTTGTCAAACCTTATAGGGATTTTTTCAATTTCCTCTGACTTTATTGGGTCGATTGTAGGATCCATTTTGGTCTGAAATACTCCCACGGAATTCATAAAGTTGAAGCGTTTTCAGCTGCAAAGTAAAAGTAGGCGCCGCTAATCTCCAACACGTTTCACAGTGAAAACATCGTGAAAAAATCGATGGCCGGCAAGCGGATTGAAACCCGCAAAGGGAATGTTGCCATGGTTTCGAGAGAAGCCTAACTTGTTGCCTCCTCAGCGTTTGAATTCCGGGTTGTTGATTAGGTGCGTGGAGAAAATGACAAAGAAGCAGGGGCAGGAAGAGGGCGAAGAAGATTTAAGTGGTTTCAGATGTAGGTCAAGTTGAAAGTTACAAAGTTACAAAGCTCGAAGTTACGAATTCGTTTCTAGATAGAGGACAGCTTCTGAAGGTTCTGAAATTTTGAAATCGGTTTGGATCATTACAAAAACTAGAGTATCTCTTCATTGAACCCGAAGTTTTCAGCGATTCCCTTGTTCTTGTAGTTTTTTTTAGTGGTTTTCTGGAACTCTAGTCAGACTCAAGTTTCTCGGAGAGCGTGATGAAAACAGACGCATCGGGGTAAATGAAGATTGTGACAATGTGTCGATAACTGCGCAACAGACGCAGACCTCTTTCTGTAAATCTGTATAGCCTGCACACTGGTCCACAACAGTCTAGCTGGTCCCTTCTCAACGTCTTCTTATCGATCGATTGGTTTCATAATGTGGAATCGTGCGTTTTCTGAAAACAAAGCTTCTCCAGCTCCTCCTTACATGACATACCTTGCAAGTAAGAGTGTCATTGAACACTTTTCAATCGGAAAAAGGTTAGTTGCTAAATAATTCAATCATTTCATACCTCAATTCAATTGTTTTTCAGACGGGAACTCGTCAAAAAGATACCATCGTTACGAAGAGTCAATGCCAGGATACCCTTCCACTTTGATAAAGTCAGCCTTTCCTATGCGAACTACACGTACCGAATGAAGCTGGATGATGTGGAATGGATTTGGAAACCGAAACAAGCAAGGTTCTTCGGAACTGTAGAGACAGTTGTGAATGGGATCACGACTGTGAAAGATTGCCGTGTCCTCATCAGCGATGTGGATCAACTAATGAAGGTGTATTTGAATGGGAACGGAAGGATCAGGGAGCTTATCATCGACATATTCCCTCATCTCCCGAAACATAAAGTTATTGGACGTTTGGAGATGCAGTTTTGGGGAAGCACCCCTCTGGTTGATGAACTTGTGGTAAGAAGTCCCAGGGAAAACTTTGAACTAATCAGAGCATTTTCCAGAATGTTCAGTGCAATCACGCGGTGCTCAAATCTCTTGAACCGACTCCAGATGACTTTTACGAGGAGTTGAAAGTCCGAAACCTGGAAATATCAGAGGCAAGAACGACTTTCGAGAAGTTCAGGAGAATGTGTTGGCAGTTGAAAGAGGGGAATCGGCACGAGTTGGGATCCTCTTATCAGGGTGAGCACGAAGGATTTGTGGATGGTTTTTGGGAGGAACTGAAGCAAGAATTGCACGGAGAGATGTGGTACAAGTGAGTTGAGGGGGTTCTGGATGTGAAGTCATTACTGTTTTCAGCGATTCTTTCACTTCAAAACTGGCCGATGAGAAGTATAAGCTTTTGGTGACAAGAAAGTCGACTTACAATGGCCGACTAGACAACTTCCTGTTCCGCGTGGAGATTGCAGAGCTGCGAATTGAGGTGAGTGTTACAGGATTACTATAGTCTGGCGGAGCGCATTTGCATTACTCCAAAACCTTGTTGCTCATCAGCTTACAAATTATTTCAGGATCACCTGACAGCCAACCTCCGGATCTTCTGCAACCTTGAAGAACATTACATTGGCAAGACCATTTGGATTCTCATCGTTTATCCTTTTATCATCTGGAATATCAACCCGATCATCGCTTTTGTTTATCATCTTATCAGCACCATTTCTTTATCGTCTACTGTGAGTAACATTCCTGGAATTGTTTTTGTATCCAAAGTTGTATACAACTATGTTCGATATTTCCATCAAGAATGGACAATTCGGCCAAGAAGGACTTGGATGCAACTCACGATTATAACTGTTTACACCGCTGCCTTTATGATCGCTGATATGTGTTTGTTTTTGAAAATCTTCCAGTGTGGTCATTTCTTTTCGATTTGTTTCATCATTTGTGCAACAGGATTTTTTCCTGAGTTGTTGTCTTTCTAATTCAACACTTTATTGTCAGACCTCACTTGTGAACAACTTCCATTGTATATCTCCTGATTGTTGTTGATAAAGTATAAAAGTGTGCGCTAAGACAAATTTGTAGAAACTGATCGAAACCTGGCTTCCTATCAAAATGTTCAGCTTCCTGACTTATTCCTCTCTGTCCGTGGCATCGTTATCACTTTTTCTTTTTTTTTACTCTTCCTTATCAGTGTGTTCCTCGACTACACGTCGTTCTAATTGAAATTTGTTAATGGAATAAAGTTGGCTCTATTCGGTAAAAGAGGTCCATTGGAAATTAAAAGGTCCTTAGAGAAATTAAAAGGTCCATTCGGGAATTAAAGGTCCATTCAAAAAAAAGGTCCATTGGCCGAAGGAAACGTTTTCATTGCAAGAAAAAAAGGTCCATTCGGGAATAAAAGGTCCATTGACCAAATTTAAAGGTCCTTTGGGAAATTTAAAGGTCCATTGGCCAAAACACCCCAAATTTTCAGAAAACCACCATTCCCAGCTAAATTTAAAGGTCCATTGAGAAATTAAAAGGTCCATTGAAAAATTTCAAGGTCCATTCCTGAAAAAGTTCATGATTTTCAGAAAATTATACTTTGAGCGGAAATGTATGGTTTTTTAAAACATTTTCGTTTTTACTTTACTTTTCTTATTGTTACAATGTTCATTCATATTATTCTCCCAATTATGAGAAACAAGAACTGGAGGAGGTGGAACTGGAAGAGGAACTGAAGGAAGTCGAAGAGGAGCTGGTGGAAGTCGAAGAAGTCGAATAAGTCGAAGAATTCGAAGAAGAACTGGAGAAACTGGAGGAAGACATGGACTATGTTTCTACTGACGATGAGCTCGCCGAAGAATTGGAATAAACAATTATAAAAATGTAAAAATAAAAATGTAAAAAAATTCTGTAAAACAAATGTTGTAACAATAAGAAAAGAAAAGTAAAAACGAAAATGTCTTTAAAAAACCATACATTTCCACTCAAAGTATAATTTTCTGAAAATCATGGACTTTTTTAGGAATGGACCTTTAAATTTTTCAATGGACCTTTAAATTTCCCAAAGGACCTTTAAATTTGGTCAATGGACCTTTTATTCCCGAATGGACCTTTTTTTCACAGATCAATGGACCTTTTTTTCGAAAGGACCTCGATTTTTTAATGGACCTTTTAATTTCTCTATGGACCTTTTAATTTTCAATGGACCTCTTTTACCGAATAGAGCCATAAAGTTTGTGTTGAAAATGTGAGGAAACTGATTGAATGAGCTTTCTGAAGAAATACATAGAGACTGGAAAACTATAGTTGAGTGTATGAAATCCAATGAGTTGGGATGTCTCGGTTTACGTTCAGCGAGCAACCTGTACACCAGCTGGCAACTCAATCAGGAACGATAATCGTTAGAAATTTACCCAAAGAGGAGACACACACACATAGCAGCGGCACACTGGCAGGTCCCTTCTCGACGTCTTCTCATCGATCGATTGGTTGCATCATGGGGAATTGTGCGTCTTTGGCAGAAGAAGCTCCTGCAGCTCCGTCTCACTTGACATACTTTGCAAGAAGAAGTGTCATTGAACACTTTTCAATCGGAAAAAGGTCAGTTGCTAAATAATTCATCCATTTCATACCTCAATTCAATTGTTTTTCAGACGGGAACTCGTCAAAAAGATACCATCGTTACGAAGAGTCAATGCCAAGATACCCTTCCACTTTGATAAAGTCAGCCTTTCCTATGCGAACTACACGTACCGAATGAAGCTGGATGATGTGGAATGGATTCTGAAAAAAGAAGAATCGAGAATCGGCACTGTGAAGACAGTAGTGAACTGGAAACCGATTGCTGTGAAATATAACCGGCTTGTCGACAACGATTGGTGTAAATTGATGGACTTTTATTTGAATGCGAATGGAAGAATCAAAGAGTTGTGCCTCTCCCATATCTCGGATTTACCGAATCAAATGGTTATTGGACAATTAGAGATGCAGTTTCAGCCGAGCTTAAACGATAATTTAATCGAAGAGATCATGGTTTGTCGTCCCTAGTCAACTCTTCGAACTTATCCCAACTTTTCCAGAAGAAACAGATCAACCACGTGGTGCTTGAATCTACTGAAGGGACTCCGGATGACTTCTACGAGAAGCTAACCGTGCGGAAACTGGGGATAACAGAAACAAGCAGAACTCTGGAAAAGTTTCAAAAGATGTGTTGGAAGTTGAAAGAGGGGGGTCTGCATGTGAAAGGATCGTACTATGAGGCAGATTACGAAGTATTTGAACCTGTGTTCTGGGAGTATCTGAAAGAAGAGTTGCATGTTGAGATGTGTCATGAGTGAGTTGATTGTTGTAGTCGAAAAATCAATAAGGGTTTCAGTGATTACTTCACTTCTAAACTGGATGATAAGAATTTGGAACTTTTGGTGACAAGAAAGCCGGTTTATAACCGAAGAAACAGTTGCTGGTTACGAGCGGAGATCGTAGATTATGGAACTGGGGTGAGACTTTTCATTATTCAGAAGCCTTATCAGCTCATCATATCTTTTAGCTAAACATGAAGGACTGGAAGATCTCCAACCTTGACAGGGATTACAGACACTCGCTCTACCTGATTCTCATTGTGTATCCATTGGTCATTCGGAATATCAAACCGATAACCGCCTTCTGTTCTCAAAGTATCAGTACCTCTACTCTATCTGATTATCTGTCTAATTCTCCTAGATTCCTGTTCATAGGTCATGAGACCTACTGTCAGTTCCAAAATCTGTATCTCGAATGGACAGCTCGACCGAGGAAGACTCGGCTGGAGCTCACGATTGCCACTGCTTTTGTCCCCGCCTTCCTGATCACCTATTCTTACTTGAACATTACGATTAGCGAGATCATCTCATCTTTGCTGAAATTTTTCATTTTTTCCGGCCGATTATAACGTCTGTTATCAAACTTCAATTGTGAACTACTTCCTGGAGCAATGTCTTATTTGAAATATGTTGATGAAATAAAGTTTGTGCTGGAACTGTAAGAAAACGGGAAAAGAACGTTTTGGGGAATGGAAGCTTGAAAGAGATTGTTGAAGCAAAGATGATTCTTCTGAATCAAATTGGCTTTTTATACCAGCAGGGGATCACAAATCATATTATTGCCGTCCCGCGGGAAGTCACCTGGTTGCGGGACGGCAATAATAGCACTTGGTGGTTTCTTTGCTGAGAAACGACAAGAAATATGTATACCAGCCGGGGATCATGAATGGTAACTGGCGGCAAACCCGAGAACGAGACACAGACATAAAGTTTAAAAAATCACAAAGTTCTGAAAGTTTCCATTTTTCCAGGTCGTTATTCGTGTCCGAACACTCGACTACTTTGTCGAAAATAAAGAACAGAACACATGAAGAATACATATTTAACTCATTTATTAAAATCACGATAAAGTTGACTCATTTGAGATTCTTCAGAACGAGTGGCACAATCGATTTCCAGTTCTCTCCAGAAATGTTCGGATTCTGCTTTATCAGCCTATTCAACTCGTTCGAGAAATCCAGAACAGTCACTACATTTTTCTTGTCATTACTGGAGTCTTCCGTAATGGCAAATGGAATGACTAGAATAAACGAAATTTCGATGAGGATCCAAATTAAAAAGAAGGCTCGTCCTGCTCGTGACATCGTGGAGGGAGTTAATGAAAAATAGTGAATCAAAGAAATTACTGTGAAGGTACCAATCCATACTTGCCCTAGTAATGCACGCTCTTTCAGGTCTTTTGAACTGGATTTCAGTATGTTTTGTGAGTGGAAAATGTAGAAAATGATTGAGGCGAAGATCAGAACGAAAAAAAGGAAGTTGTAGATGTTGTTGTCGAAGTAGGCCCGCCAGTGGAAGTTCTGCTGAGAGAACCAGTCATTCGGGTATCCTCTGATAGCTTGCCAAGTCTGCAAACATAAATGTTTTACAGTTTGTTCCCCTGTGCTAACCCTATCTTCCTTCTTGACAACCTTCATCTGACACCTATTTCTAACATTCGTTCTACACCGTTTCACAAGTATTTCGCAATCCGGATCGTCCATTGGAATCGTGAAAAAGTTCCTAGAAAACGTTGAATGTGTTCAAAAGAGACTTGCTTACATGCTCGACGTCTCCACTTCCAACTTCTCCTTCACTTCGTTCCAGAATTCATTCCAATCGTGTCGGAACCATGCAGTGTAACAAGATCCGACCTCCATTTGATCGTTTTTGAACTTTAGACACATATTGCTGAACTTCTCGACTGATGTGAACTCTTCGTGGATTTTAAGTTTCTTGAATTGTAAATCGTCGAATAGATCGTCAGGAGTGTCATCTTCCGTTTCGATTAGAAGATCCGCAATTTGAAGGTTCTGAAAACAAAAGAAGATGTTTCCTGACCACAGAATGGTACAAGTACCTGAACCTCGTGCTTCCAACTCGTTTCATCCATCATCTCAACCATCAACTCCATATTTCCAATCCTCGTATCCCGGAACATTGTCAAACTCCTGCCAACTGTACCTCTCAGCGATTCATCCGTCCATGTCAGTTCCAACGAACCGATTCTCGAGAACGACAACAAATTCGGAGAGTATTGGATGTTCTGCAGCTGCATGTGCTTCACTGTGCAGTTCTCCCGGAAGAGGTAGTACCGAGCAAGTGCCTGCACATCTTCAATGAACGATTCTGTCTCCAGAACATTTCCTTTCGGAGTGACGAGTTTCTTAGTTCTTCCGTCGTCTTCCCTCAGAATCGTCCACTTCATCTGATCCAATTCGAAAACTACTTCATTTTTATACTTGGGATCATCTTCATCATAGAAATCATCGTGATCTTTATCATTCAACACAAGAACCACTTTCTCGAAGCAGTATGGCACTTTTCGATTTACTTTCCGTAGTGATGGAATGGATTTCACAAGGGTCTGCCTGAAATTGAATAGATAGAACACACAGCACATTCTGCTTCTCACAAACCTTTTCTCAATCGAAGAGTACTGAAGAATGGGTCTGATAGACGGATAAAGAAGCTGACTCAGCTGTTCATCCATAGCGAAATGCGAATGACCAGGAGAGGTAGCGAGAGAATGATTGGTCGGAGAGTCGCAGGCGCATGGAAACGGTCAAGAGACAGCTGGGCATATGGGTTATTAGCCGAGGGGTCTCGGTGGGGTATGATGGTGGTGGGATGCTTCAAGGTTTCAAAACAAAAAAGAGTGATACAATATACTTCAAATACTAATCGACACTTCGGTGTTTTCTTTTATCAAACGTGATAAATGTTGTGGTTCAGTCCGATCAAGTTGGAAAGGTTTTGTGTTGGCTAGATCTCAAAAGGTTTTGTATGAATGTCACGGATGTTTGATTGAAGTTCATATGGCTGATCTTTATTGGAAGAAAAGTAAGAAGAGTTAGATTTTCGGCGCCATTGGTTAATGACGAGATCCAATTCGATTAGGTGATTGACACGACGTTTGATATCCTAACCAGTCCGCGTCGCTGAAATCCTTGCTCTTTTGAAGTTATTTCAAGCAGTGTTACCCCTCTTTCCATTACAAACATGTTGCGAATAGTGTTCCGGTACTCGGAGGAGAGCATGACACAAATGAGAACGTGGAAGAAGAAGTTGATGGCCAGGACGAATGTTACTATGCTTGGTAGCAACTGAATTATTTTTCTTAAAACATTAAAATGAATTGCTTTTCTTTTATGTATATTCCCTACGAAAACGCTTCTATCCAGTAACGTTGTGCTTGGACAACAAATGAAAAAGCCAAGAATATTCGGATGATCAGAAACTGAATAGCCATGAGCACCACGAGAATGTTGATCTTTGTAGTCTGAACTGCTTCGCTTCCGAGCGATAGACCTCTTCTTCTCGCTTTCTGCAGTTCGACCACGAGCAGAAGAGTGAAGATGATTGTAAGAATACTTGGGATAAGTTCAAAAATAGCACCATCGATTAGGGACACTATCGTCGGGTAAATGTCTTTTTTCACATAGGTTGGTCTAATAAATGTGTATACGGGTGACCAAGTGTGTACGGGACAACGAATGCCAGTTTCTGCGTAGGCAAAGACAATAAGTGTACGAGTAGTTTTCTCAATAAACGGCATTGGAAGACAGATAAGGAAGACGACAAGGACAGCTTGCACGCCGAAGCGAGCGGATATAAGTCTGTTGGAACTAAAAAGTTTTGTTTTTTGGATACTGGAACAGTGCGATGAACTCACATAGTTGGAGTCTGACTCCGGATTGCCAGACAACGAACAATGGTTAACAAGAGGCCGACGAGAGAAGAACAGCGAATGAAGTAGTTACGGGCCAATTCGGCAGACCAGTTGAACATGATCATAAAATAGGAAGGCTGAAGATAGCTGGAAAGCAGTGAAATCGGAATTGGACAGTTGTAGTTCAATTACCAGGTTTGTACCGTGCGTAAAAAACTATACTCGGTACTTCCCACTTTTATAGTTACAACACGCCAAACTTCTGACAAGATGTAAGCGAGATCAGTGATGGCGATGGCGACAAGGAAGATGTTTGTGGAAGAAGTGCGCATGGACTTTCTGGTTAGAACTACAACATGGAAAGTCAGGATGAACAAGCTCGGCACAACAAGATAGACATTTCCTCTTTCAGAAACCGAGTTAATTGTGCTAGAAGATTAACTCTGACAGTTGGGATCAGTGGGTAAAGAACTCACTCCAATGGACCATCATATTCCTGGAATTCGTAGAACCAGTCAACGAATTCCTCGGAAACACCCTCCCAGAAATAGTCCTCCATTTGCTGCCTGTTTATGTATCCATACATTGTCAACATTTCCGATTCCGAGCGCAAGGATGGGATGAGTAGAAGAAAAAGAAGTGGAAGACGCATCGTGGAAGGAATGGAAATGAGCAGAAGAGGAAGCTCGGAAAAAGAGGGCTGGTTTGAGAGAACAACTAACAATTAGGGTGGTATTTCTGAAAGTTTGTTTCCCGACAGACTAGAATGAGTGTTTGAAGAGCAATGCATCCAAACTTCAAGCACAGATTCGTGAATGTTAGCTGGAGACTTTTGATAAAGGTTGGAAAACTTTATGATTCATAAGAACAAGAATGGACAAAGTTTAGGAACTGAGAGTGTAGTGACCAGATTGATGATACAAATCACGAGATAGACACGACGTTCGATATCCGAACCATTCTGTCTCTCTGAAATATCTCCCTGGTTTCTAGTTTTCTCAACGTCAGTTTTACCGCTCTCTCCATTACGAACATATTGCGAACGGCGGTTCGGTATTGTGATGACAAGCTGATACAGATAAGAAAGTGAAAGAAAGAGTTGATGACCATCACCAAGGTTATTATGCTCGGCAGGCCGCTGATTAATGAGCTAAACGGAATATGATTAACTTGTCCTTTTTCTGTTTCCCTACAATAACGCATCTATGACGTTTAGTTGGGACTGGAGAAATGTTGTGAACGTTAAAAAGATACGGGTAATCACGAACTGAATACCCAGGAGAAGCACGAGAACGTTGATCTTTGTGGTCTGAACTGCTTCGCTGCCGAGAGATATACCTCTTCTTCTCGCTCTCTGCAGTTCGACCACGAGCAGAAGAGTGAAGATGATCGAAAAGATACTGGGAACGAGTTGGAAGACTAAGGTGTCAACTATGGCCACTACAAATGCGTATTGATTGCCATCCGTGTGCTGTGCTAGTATGTAAGAGGGCGCCCAGATGCGCTCAGGACACAAAGAATTGGTCACATCGTATTTGAACAGTACTACTTTCTGCGAAAACCAGTCGAAGATGGGGATCGGGAGACTGATCAACGATACGACAACGATGGCTTTGACCGCAAAACGAGTGGATATAAGTGTGTTGGAACTGGAAAACGATAGGTTTTTCGATGGGACACTGGCAACTCACAGAGTCACACTTTTACTCCGAATCGCCAGACAACGAACTATGGTTAGCAAAAGACCGAAGAGGACAGAACAGTGGATCAAATAGCCACGGAGAGAATCGGCGATTAGTAGTAACATCCACATGAGATAGGACCGGGGAAGAGCGCTGGGAAACAGAACTATTGAATTGGAAAGTTGTTCGCCACTCACCATGGGTCATTGCGTCCTTCCCACCAGGGATTAATATAAGTTCCTTTAGAAGATTGCCAGACACGGAAGGCTTCTACCAGAATGTACACGAGATCTGAAAAGGCGATGGCGACTAGGAAGACGTTGGTGGAAGATGTTCGCATGGACTTTCTGGTGAGCACAAAGACATGGAAAGTCTGGAGGAAGACGCCCGGAACTGAGATATAGAAGTTGGATTTCAAGGAGAAGGAGTACATTTTGCTAAAGAATTTTGTTTCGTTTCGAAAAAGATTAATTTCAAATTACTTCAAAGCTCCTTCCTCACTCTGAAACTCGTAATACCAGTCAACGAACTCGGTGGAAACACCTTCCCAGAAGTAGTCCTCCATGGCTTCCTTGCTTGGAAACGCGTAGACGGACCAGGCCTCTCCTTCTTGGCATGATGATGGGATGAATAAGAAAGGAAGAAGAAGGAGTAGAAGCAGCATGGGGGGAAAGGAATGACAAGCTTTCAAGTGGCGGGGAGAACTTGAGAATCGAGCGCAGGAGGTAACTAACAATTATGTGAGAAATTGAAAGGTTGTTTTCGAGATCTGACAAATGTTAGTCTAGAACAAATGTGATCCGCACCTTTCCGGAGCTGTTATTCAAAACTCTTCAAGATCCAGTGCCATTTCAAGAAGAAAACACTCCGTTGGATCAGATGGAAAAAGAGCTCTCTGTCTGCAATGACTGGTTATCAAAGTTGATTCACTGCAAAGTTAGTGTTTAGTTACCGTCGTGACATACGGCATCAGAAAGCGCTCTACTAGAAAAATAGTGTGAGAAAACGAGAGACTGCAGACAAGTCAGAGAAAACTCTCTCGCTACCTCACACTCTTTTGGCACCCGTCTAGTAGAGCGCTTTCTGATTCCTTATGCCGTGACTATAGACATTATCCAGATCTATTCGTTCAACATCTCTTCAGTAGCCAATTCGATTCAAGCGATCTTTGCCTTGTCGACCTTCTCTTGAGAATGAACGACGTCTTGACTAGAGGTAACTCGCAATTCTGTTGATTCTCCTTGGACCCGTGCGATCACTTTCCGAAATCGTTCTTTGAAGCTGCACAACCTTTCAACATAATTGTTAGTCATCTCCTAGATTCTCTAGTTCCCTCCCACTTGTCATTCCTTTCTCGATGCTTCTTCCTCTTCTTCTTCTTATTCTTCCATCATTTATCTCCTGCCAACTGACTTCCTATGGATTCATTGACAAACAACAAATGGAGGACTTCTTCTGGGAAGGTGTCTCAACTGAATTCGTGGATTGGTTTTACGACTTCGAGTACAACGACGGACCTTTGGAGTAGAACAGTGAAATTGACAAAGTGTCAAGTATCTTTTCAGAACAATCCAAGTCACAGCCGAGAAAGGGAATCAATATCTAATTGCTCCATGTGCCTTGATAATGGTTTTCCACATGATAGTGCTCTCCAGAAAGTCAATGCGTACCTCTTCCACAAACATCTTCCTAATCGCTATTGCTTTCACTGATCTTGTGTATATTCTGGTGGAAGTTGGTCGTTATGCACACGATTTCAACTGGACTAAAATAAGTTCTGTGCAATGGGAGATCAGCACTGTTTGGTGAATGAAAACACGCAACATCTTGAACTTGACTATTTTCCAGTAATGTGCAGGTCCCGCGGTTCGTGTTTGCTCTGAAGTGGCATCTCGAACTGCTCCGTGACTATCTCGTTCGTTGCTCCGCTTGGTTCGGACTCGTGCTCACAGTTGTTCGATGCCTCGCAATCCGGAGTAAGAACCCTGCAATGTGTGTTTACTTATCTGTTCTAATCAACTCTCTCTTTCTCAGCTCGAGCACACTTATCACTGCCCGTTTCGGCAAGCAAGCCGTTCTTGTCACCGTCATTCTCTGTCTCCCAATGCTGGTTCTCGAATCCCTTTCCCAAAAGATCATCGTATTCAACTACTTGCGAACCCCTCCAAGTTGCCCTGAGCTCATCTGGTATCCCACTTTCAAGATAGTACGGGATTCTGGAGATTGGTACATGCCAGTGATCGCCATCTTGGAAACCATCCTGTTCAACGTTATACCTAGTGTCGTTATCATTATCTTCACCGTCCTGCTCGTTACTGAACTGCGTGAAGCCCGGAGAAGAAGTATGATACTCGGAAACGAATCGGTCCAGACCACAAAAATCAACATTCTCGTGATCCTTCTCGGAGTGCAGTTTGTGCTGTTGAGGGGTGTCTTCGCTGTCACCACTAACATCATCGCAGTGAGATATTTCATTCCAGCATTTGAGTCTGTTTCCATGCGTTTCGTTTTTCCAACTCATTTTCCTTTCAGTACACTAGCAGCTGATTCTGAAAAGATCCGAGCCTTCCTTCTGACCATCAACTCGTTCCTTCACTTTCTCATCTGTGTCAGCTTGTCATCACAATACCGGGACACAGTCCGTAACATGTTGGCGATGGAGAAACCGGTAAAACTGATTCGAAAACTAAATACAAACGAACGAAGTTTTTCTTTTTCAGAGAAGGAGGATGGTCCGGATATCAAACGTCGTGTCTATCTCGTGATTTTGTATCATCAAGCTGGTCACTACACTATCAGTTCTCAAACTTTGCCCGTTCTTGTTCTTATGAATCATAAAGTTTTCCAACCTTTATCAAAAGTCTCCAGCTAACATTCATGAATCTTTGCTTGAAGTTTGGATGCATTGCTCTTCAAACACCTCTGTCGGGAAACAAAAATTCTCGCCACGAAAATGGTTTCTGGCCGAAGTACGGCTTCTGAACAAGGTTTTTTGACTTTCTCCAATGGAAATGAGTACAAAAGCATGTCTTCATTCATTTCCAACCAAATTCCAGCAGTTTCCATCAGTTTCCAGTACAAAAACATGCATTTTTGAGTATTTTGCCGTTTTTTACCAGAAACACCTCATTTTCACTAAAAATCGGTGGAAACTGCTGAAATTTGGATGGGAATGATTGAATTCCCTTCATCTGACCCATTTTCATAAGAAAAAGTGTCAAAACCTTGTCCAGAAGCCGTATTCCAGCCAGAAACCATTTTCGTGGCGAGACCCATCACTCGCCGCGAGACGACAATAATAACGAACTGAAGTTTCGAGTTGCTATGATGATGTACATATACCTCAACTACTGAATAAACTCTCATTATTTATATCCTTATTGAAATTTTTATGAAACTGTGAGAATAAATGCTCTTTTCCCGATCCCATCACCCACTGATCCCATGAGATGTTCTTGAAGTAAGTGACTCCTCTTCTTCTTACACTGCCACCCTCCGCCTGATTTATGAATGCGATTCAAAGTGGCGCCAGAGTGTTTTAAGTGAGCCGTGTGCTCATTGAGCCAATTTGTGGTAGGTGGAATGGGATTGCGAATGAGTTGGGGTGGTGATGAGTCAGTGGAGTTCTTGGAAAGCTATGGAATCAGAATGACTGACTGAAGTGACGAAATCTGATGATATGGATTACTGTAGCTCTGAAGCTTCTCGATCAAAAGTTCAACTTGACCTACTTCTCCCTTAATAATCCCGTAAGAACCCGAAACCTACGCAAGACCTCACGTGTGCCCTCGTCACCTTCTTATCAGTGTTTCCTACTATTTCCGTATTTTGCAAAATGACTCAAAGCACTAAAACATTTCGAAACTTTCTTTCGCCTCGCCCATCCTGTTTTCCAAAGATTCCATTTCACACATTCCAACACTCAAAGTCATTGTATTTTACGAGTTAATGATACATTGATAAAATGATAAGCGGAAGAGGATGAGTAGGTACTGTAGGTGAGGAAGTGTGCTCCACGGCGATATTTGCTCCGCGGATTCGGTAGTCCAATTCACACTGTTTATTCCCTTCTGAACAAATACATGGGTCAAAACATTCGGCTTGTTTTCCCTCGCATTTCACTCATTTCCCACTGCCAACTACCTGTTATAAATCACTTTCGGTGGTCCTCTCGTCGACGAGATAGTGTGCACAATCGAGAGACGCCAGAGAAAGAGAGCAGTTCTTAAAGTGGGCGGAGTCTCGAGGGGAAGAAGAAGCTCTAAAACTCGAAAAGTTTCCGTTTCATTCGTTCTGGCTGTCAATTCCTGTGAAATCGTCTTAAAATCTTCACTTTTTCTCAAATTCCTCCCGACACTAAGCCATGTCTCGCCTACAGTAATCCTACACTACAGTATACCCGCTACAATCGGTTTGTTTAGAGGGTAAGAAGTGCAAAAGTGTTTAGTTGCAAGTGTGCTCCATTGTACTTCACCAAAACATTCTCGAGTGAGCCTCTAGTGAACAACAAGAACTTGGGTTACTGTAACTGACATGACAGAGCATGAGCGCTCTATTGAACGACCGTAATCTTTGCTCCAATTCAGTTATGCTCCACTATCAATTCTTAACTTTTACTATCTAATTAATCGTTGATCAACTTCATAAAAGTTTCGACCACCTGATAACCTGATAACAATCGCCTGATCCTCTTGCACACACCACCACGACAAATCGCGTACCTACAGTATCCTCTTCGAAGCTACAGTAATCCTTCCCGTTCCCCCTAAATCCTCGGAACACGTTGTGTGTTCTGCTCGCTTCACTCTACTCCTCCTATCACTCTGCTTCTCTCCTCGACACGACTCACTGATAACACTGATAACCTCTCGAGACTCGCCGGGAAAGGGATGGGCAGAATTCATGGAATTTGCTTTCTTCTCTCACTTTTGACGTCAAAATGCGTGATTTTTCGCGGGTCGTCAAGACTATTTTAGATTCAGTGTCCTTCACACATTTCCCACTTGATGATCTTGACTTTTTGATTCCAATTAGCATGGTTTTGGTTCATTTCACTAATTTACTATGTTGTGTAAATGCGCTCTAATCAACCGCAACTAATCTCGCCGCGTAATCGCTTTGCCTCGAAACCATTTCCTCCCAAAAGTGCAAAAGCGTGGCGAGACCCCTGACATTTATGTTCTTGTACTTTTCGCCTTGAAAGGGATACCGCCGGGAACATCTGGCCAGGGCGGTGAGAATGGCGTGTTGGGTTAAGCACTCGACAACTTTTTTCATCTTGCCGATCCAAAGAAAAAGTATATAAGGATGGCTTGAGCGTCTTGTCACTGGAGCGCGCTTTCCTATGCAAAGCTTCAGAATCCTATCGTTCAGTAGAGCGCATTTGTTTTCTCACGTCTTCTGCGACAACGAACGAAAGTTTTCGGCACAAACGTGCTGCGCCTTTAAAGCGGGGTACGGTAGTTGCGCGATGATTAATTTTCTCTTTTCTACTAATTTTCCTCATTTTTATCGGGTTTTCAACTGATTTTCTCACTATTTACACGAAAAATACTCTTTTTTTGTTCTTTTTTTGATGTAAAAATGCGAAAATCGATTGAAAAACCGATAAAAATGTGGAAAACTAGTGGAAAAAGTCGAAATTAATCATTGCGCATCTACCGTACCCAGCTTTAAAGGCGCAGCACGTTTTGCGTCAAAAACTTTCGCTCGTGAGCCTCAACTCCGTAAATCTAGCCATCATACCTGTCCATCATCAGTCGATTCAACACTAATAAAGCCATAAGTTCCACCGTGACCAAACTACCGTTTCATTTTATCACTCGTGTCTTCTCCTGCTTCTCTTCTCTCCAACTTTATTACTCTGCCCAGCCATAAAACTTTGGTCACAGCTGCTACCGTACTCCCCACTAAAACTAATATCTCCACGTCATCCGCACCTGCTTCCCCTGCCAAAATGTGTACTCAAGGCCGCCCGTTTCTCTCCAACTTCTTTCTAATTGGCCCCGATTACTCGTTTCCTCTTCTTCTTCTTTCTATTCTTTCAACTAATTCTGCTCCATTTTGACCTCCCGATAACTCTCATAAAATGTCTAAAAACGGCACTGCCCCGAAGTCAACATGTTTCTCTCCTCCTTCTCCTTTCCCTCACTTTTGATTGGCTTATCAGTCCGTAACTTTTTCACATTCCACTCTCACTTCAGAATTCGCAAACAATGCGGCTGCTGTTGTTGTGCGCGTTGGTGGCCGTTGCCACTGCTTCCCTTTATCACCATCATCACAACAGAAGACGCAGTTTCCCGAGACATGTGAGTTTGAGTATTCGGGATTATTATTACTGTAGGGGTTAGGAATAGTTTTTAAATATGAAGGTTAGAATATTTTTCTATAAGAAGCTTTCAAACTTGACCTACCGTAAAACCTCTATTAGAAGGGCACCCAATAGTTTGTCTTTGAGCTTCACTATCTCAAAAACTAGAAGAGTTATCAAAAAGTTGTCAACTGCAAAGTTGTAGACGAAGATTAGAACTACAACTTTGCAGTTGACAACTTTTTGATAACTCTCGTAGTTTTTGAGATAGAAAAGCTCAAATTCAAACTATTGGGTGCCCTTCTAATAGAGGTTTTACGGTACTCATCCAAATTTATCCATAGAGCGCGCTTCTTCCCCATCACCCTATTCAATTTTTCCATCTTCCAGCGCGTCCGCTCCCCATCGACCCGCACCCGAATCCACGTGAGATCCGAACGAAAAGCCGACGAATGCCAGAAGCACGAGCATCATCTGATCTGTGGACCAGAGAGACATTGCGACAAGACGTGTGACAACATGTTCAGGTACCCCCTCGTGACTTTCCATCCATCCCCAATCATTTCCAGCCCTCCAATGTGCGTGAACACTCTTCACCACGCCAAGTGCTACTTCCCGAGGTGTGTGTGCAATGATGGATATGTGAGGGACGAGAATGGAATCTGCATTCGGCCGTCGCACTGCCCCAACACTTACTACGAGCCGGCGTCGATGCTTATGGAAGAGGTACGGTGTTTGCGGACTTTCGAAGCTACAGTAACCTCACTGGAACGCCCTTTATCAAATAGCCAAACCTACCGTACCCCTAGTTTTATGCGTTTCGCAACACCTTGAAAAATACGTAGATTGGCCAAAAACCATGTCAAAACATAATATTGTCGTGTCGCGTCCGCATTAAAATTACCATAAAACGGGCGCTATCACGACTGCTGTGCTCTGCTTGCTCCGTGCACTTTTCCTGTTCTTTTCGGGTTTTATGGGTTCGGCGCCAGCCCGATTTAACGATTTCAAAATTGATGAGTGTACAGAGAACGGGTCAGTTACCTGGCCTTTTGATACTTCTTCTCGGTGGAGCGCGCTTGCATCTCACCTGTGACATTATGAAATCGAAAGCAAAGAATCAAAGTCAAGAACCCCCCTCTAAGCCTTCTTTCCCTTTCCCAAAAAACGAAATTGACAGTCCTAGGACGAAATAATCAGCAAGAACATATAAGCGCCTTACGGCTGTAACCTTTGAGCCGTTAGGGAAAGAGTTCCGGAACAAAAGTTGTCGTATTTCAGGAGAGCGACATGATGATTCAGTTCAAGCCGGTCAAGTTCTCTCGGATCGGAAACCATCGAGTGATGCGAGTCTCGAGAAAGTCCCGAGTTCATCAGCCAGCCGAGCTCAGCGTTCGCATTTGAAACAGTTCTCAATGGAGCGCACTTCCTGCCCGTTTTTCCCTGTGAAAGTCCATAATACTATGTAGATCTTTGTAGATCGTCTTGTTTGTATCAAATGAATTGCTTTTTTGTTTCAGTAATGTTCATCTGGGGTATCCACATAACTCAAAAACACAGCAATCAAAAGTCCGAAAAGGATTAGCATGATGATGATGAAACCAGTCAACGTGTCTTCTGGAGGAAGAGCTCTCTGAAAGTTCATTGGAGCGCATTTGCATTCTGCAGAGTTACCAAAGGGTTCGGCCAGCATTCCTCAGACGGAATCATTGCACCAAGTTCCCTCGAAAAGACTTCATTCATCACACAAACGAAACCAGTCGGACAGCTTCTGAAAGATCTTCTGATTCTTGGGAGGATCCGAGAACAACTCACTCTACACTACAATTCTGCGGATCCGTCGTGAAATAATCCCGAAGTCTCTGCTTCGAATTCAAGGGTTGCTCCCCAATGAAAACAACTTTTAGGAGAAGGGGATCGCAGAAAGCGAGCTTCCAGTTGGCAGGGAATTTGCACATCGGGTTGCATTTGACACGGGAGATGTACGGTTTGAGGGGCTGTGTTTGAAGGAGGGTGTTGACTGGAAAAAATAAGAGAAAGTGCGCTCTGTGGGACTTTGAGGTAGAGTTCAATAGAGCGAACTTGTTTGGCTAGTCTCGGCTTTTGTGAGCACTCTATTGAAGGGTGTGCGCCCTACCGAACAGTCTACTGGAGCGCACTTACCTCCCGGACAACAGTATCCCTTGTAACAAATGCCTCCGGGATGCATGCACTGTCCCGAGTAATCATCATCCAAATCTCCTCCGAAACACTTTTGCTCGTGACCCACTGGCATCTGATTCCCCGGACACAACAGTGTCTTGTTGCTCACACGATTCAGGGATTCTGAAGCTCATCCCTATTCTTACTGTAGGCTTCTAACCATACCAGGATCACAAGCATTATGCTTATACGGCTCATAGTTCTGCAGTGGCTCTTTTCGGAAATCCTTGGGCGCCGGTTCATCAGGAGAGTTTGGCTGTTGCGTCTCATGTTTCTTCTCTGCAATTCCGTGCTTGCAGACCTACAGTAACCCCTACCATGAGCCCAATAATCCCAGTGATTGACATCCGGACAGAAGGAACTCTCGTAGCACTTCAACTCCTCATCCATTCTGAAGTCGTCGGGCAGATTCAGAAGAGCCTTCATGTCCATGATCTGCTTGACCCATCCGTTAGAACTGCAGCCGTGACGTTCTGTGAGAAATGGGTCCAAGGGTCCCCCCAAGTGATAACTCACCGACAAGATCTTTTCTTGTTCTGATAAAAGAGCCAACTGGTACGAAAACACTGATAAGTATGAGATAACACTTGAAAGACATCACGGAACTGATCAGTTCCGGGGTCCTATAGGACCATGTGGCTGTAGCTGAACACGTCAGCTGATAGGGGTTCACGTGGAAAAAAACACAAAAGTTTTTATTGAAACGGTACTAAAGAAACACTGCATTGGCGATTAGGCCCTTTTGGTGGTTCCGTTCTCGGCGAAATGTTCCAGCATGTCACGGGCGATGATCATCCGTTGGATTTGAGAGGTTCCCTCGTAGATCTGGTAGATCTTCGCGTCACGCATCAACTTCTCCACCGGATAGTCGCCGTTGAAACCGGCACCGCCGAAGATCTGAAATGATGCATTTGTGCTCCACCGAACTCTCGTTTCCCACCTGACAAGCATTCGCAGCCGCCTGATTCGCAGTGTCGGCGGCGAAGCATTTCGCAATCGACGCATGGAACGAGGAACGGCCGAGAGACTCGGATTCGATGGCGGCTTTGTAGGTGTAGAGACGAGCGAGTTCGAGGTTGATGGCCATGTCGGCGAGCATGAATTGGATGGCTTGGTGCTGAAAGTTCACAGTTAGGTCTCGCAGCGAAAAGTCAGCTTACATTAGCAATCGGTCTTCCGAACGTCTTCCTCTCCAACGCATACTTGGTCGCTTCGTCCAGACATCTCCACGACAGTCCGACGGCTTGAGAAGCGACTTGCGGGCGGGTCAGGTCGAATGCGCCCATCGCCACCTTGAATCCACTGCCCGGCTCGCCGAGCACGTTCTCCTCCGGCACACGGACGTCATCGAAGGTGATGGTGCGGGTGTCCGAGGCCCTCTGTCCCATGTTGTTCTCCTTCTTGCCTCTGCCGAGTCCGGGCGAGTTGCCGTCAACGATGAATGCAGTGAACGCCTTTCCAGCAGATGCCTTCGGGTCGGGATCGGATCTGGCGAGCACGAAGAACCACTCGGCGTGTCCTCCGCCCGTGATCCACGCCTTCGATCCGTTCAGCACGTACTCATCGCCCTTCTTCTCGCACTTCATCCTCACTCCACTCACATCGGATCCCGCACCAGGCTCCGTGACAGCGAAAGAAGCGATCAAGGGCTCAGCGGCAAGCATCCCTAAGTATTTCTTCTTCTGCTCCTCAGTTCCGGCAAGCAGAACCGGTCCAGCCGGGAGAGAAGGACCCATGATGGCCAGCTGGATGCCAGTGCATCCGTAGGAGAGCGCCTCGAGCACCAGACACGAGTCAAGTGCGCTCAGGCCGGGACCGCCGTATTTCTCGGGAATGATTGTGTTCATGAAACCGAGGGAATGCGCCTGACGGACGATTTCCCACGGGAATTCGCCGGTTTTGTCGTGATGGGCGGCTTTCGGAAGGATGACTTCCTTCGAGAATTGAAGGGCCGCTGCGTGGATCTCTTTCGAGGTGTTCGACAGTTCTGTAAAAAAAGAATTCTTCGAAATGGAGCCGTGGAGCGCACTTACCAAACGACATGTGCCTCGCTTGTATCTTTTTCCATCCCAGATTCCGGTTGAGCCGAGCCGATTTGGAAGCCAAATTGGAGAGCATTCTTGAATTGCTGAAAAGTGCAAACTGGCACCGAACGGGCGGGATTTTGCATGTTGGGACAAGTGACGTGGAGGGATCACGGCAAAAATAGAACAAATGTTAAAAATTCTGAAAATTCATGGAAAAACGGTGCATTAGGGTAGCGTAAACAACAAAAAACATAACAAAGTTATCAGTTATTCTGGTTCTTCTTTCTTCATCGCGACGACCTTCACAAAATCGTTTCCGTCGATTCGGAACTCGGCGGCGACTCTGGGCTCTCCGACCGTCTCGGGCAAGCATCCCTTCAGAAGACGTCCTCTCTTGCTGAACGACTCTTTCGAGAAGTGATTCCTGCACATGAAGTTGTCGAAATTCTTGCGAAGACGTGCCTGGAACTCCTCGCCGAGCTTTTGGAGCCACACGTGAAGTCGGTTCTCGGACATTGGAATCTTCACCATCACGTTTCTCTCGCGGATTTTCAAACAGAAACAGCAGCATTTCGGGTTCTTCATGGGTGCTTCGGGGATGCGAATGTAGCCGACGGGCAGGTGGAACTGCTCCTTTTCGATGATTCTGACGATTGAATCGGTCGTGTTCTCGTCTTCGAGCTTCTGTTTTCGCGGCTGACGGGCCACTTTCGGAAGGATTTCAGAGTTCTCAAAGTCCGAAGCTTTCAGTCGTTTTTTCGAATTGTCCGGTTCACAGCCACGATCACGAGCGACGGGAACCTGAATTTTAAATTTTTTCTAGAAATTCTAACTAGCACTCACCACAGCCTTCGGACATTGAAATCGTTTGAAAAAGAACAACATCAGCTGTTTTATTTTGTCCATCTTCAACGACAATCCACATATTCGAGTGATGTTCACCTTGAACAAGCTCATTTTGTTGATGCCCAATCCCCAGATTTCTATCGGTTTGTAGATTCCCAACACTCTCATCAGATCCGTCGCCGCTGCCGTGAAGTGGAATCTGCAGATCTCGGTCCATGGGCCGTAGAAGATCACGACCGCTTCATTCATCGTCATTTTCCGGCAGAAGACGTAGGAGAGTATCACGAACATCCGATCCATTTTGATTGTGAACGGTTCCATCAGTCGGCCGGGTCTCTGAAGACCGCACAGCTTACAGACCACGTAATTTTTTGAACTGAAACAAGTTTTTGTTGGAACTAAAGATAAAACTTCTAGGCACCCACGGTTCAACTGGTTTCTCTTGTTTTTTGGGCGGCTCTGATTTTCTCTCCGGTTTTTCCGGTTTTTCCAAAACATCCGGCTTCTTTCGTTTGCGAACCAAACGCAAGAAAATTCGACGTTTCACCGGCACAGGTTCGGGTTTCTTGACAAGTTTCGGCTTTTCGACAGATTCTTCCCTGCAGAAACATAACTTTTAAATTTCAATATTTGATTTTCTCCTACTTGTCTTTAGTTTCTGGCTCAGCTTCTACAATTTCGTCTTCTTTATCCGCTTCTATCGGGATATCCTTTTCCATGAAAAGTACTGGCGGTTCTTCCGGGGGCGTGGTTTTCTTTTCTGTAGACATGATTTTCGGGGATTCTGACATTCTGAAATGTAATTTTGATACTGGAGCTTAGAAAGAAACACATGTACAACCAGAAAACAAAGTAATCCTTGAAAATCTGCAAAAAGTTGAGAAAACATTGGGAAAAGCTGAAAGTTTTTGAAAATCTGAAACGCTCCGCCTCTTTTTGCAAGTTTGCGGCACGGTTTTTACTCGCATTTTGCTCCGACTTTTTTTCAAATTCGCAAATAAATTTTCATCAAACAAACCAGGTTTTCAGGAAATTTCAGCTTCGAATTGTTTATTTTTCTTTCATTTTTCACATAATAAAGCAAGAATCAAGGCAAATAAAATATTTTTGGACGCCAGCGTCACTAAATAAGGCAGAAATTCACATAAATGCAATTGAAAATTGGCAAAAGTCGTTCGACAAGTTTGAAAGCGAAGTGGTGTGGGGGAGGCACTAAACGGTATTAGAATAACTAGGCGACTAGAAAATAAGTTGAACTTTAGCAAAATTGTACAGAAAAATTGGAAAAAAAATCTAGGAAGTTTCGGGAAAATGCGGTTAGAATAATACTAGGCGGGAAGGGGAATTTTCAAAAAAATAGGAAAATGTTCAAATTTTACAATTTCTAAAAAAAAAGAAAGAAAAAGAAGTTTCGAGAAGTTGAATCAATAAGCGTGTCGTTTCTGATTGTGGTCAGTTATTTTCGTCTCTGAAAGTTATTAATTTTTAAATTTTCAGTATTTTCCTCAGAAATCGGAAGAAAAATTGATTTTTAGCAAAATTAGAATGTGTTTTCCTCAAAAATTTATCAACATTTTCGTTGCGAGACCCAAAAGACATACCCCAAGAAGCGCTTCAGAATTCGCTGGCAGGCCAGCTCCCGGAATAACAGGAGTGTCTCTTCGTGGTCGGATATCATAGGATTTTCCGTTGGCGCAAAGTTCGACGCGAACTCCAGATGACGGATAGGGGCGGGGCCTGGAGACCTGAATCTTCTTGAGCGATGACGTCGACTTTGAAGCCGGTGGCATCGTCAGGATTCTCCGAGGCGGTTTCGACTCGGAAGTGGCGGTCAGTGTGCATTTGGAAATCTAAACTTTGGGAAATATAGATTTTTATTTAATTTTTTTACGAGCTGTAAATTGGGGTGTAAATGGATTTGTGAGATATAAAATTGGAAACAATTGAATTGTGAGTGAAAAAGTTAGAATGCAATGCAAAGAAACGAAAAAAAAAGAGTGAGAAGAGAAGAAAGGAGAATGGAATAGGGGGTAGCAATCAAGGAGACTTCTGGAGCACACGAAATGAAGCATTCATGGGGCTGTACAATTGATAAGGGGGGGGGGGCTATCAATCACAACGACGATCATTTCTTTGCACTTCTCGTCATGTACACCGGGAGTTGAGAAGTGGAAGCGGATCCGCGGGTGGTCCGTTTCTCCAGGGTCGATGTCGTTGAGTAGAGCCGGTTCTGATGGTGCGGAGTGAGCGGAGCACGAGCCGGAGCGGCGATTGGCACTCGGACAAGGTCAAACTGCAAAACACGAGCCACGTCACGGAAAAGAAAATATCGATTCGGAAAAGGGGGCGGGGCATGCAGAAAGGAAAGGAAACTGAGATCCATGCTGGATTAGAGAATGTGAATTGACCCAGCTCTACAAGTGCGCTCTACCGAACTGGTCAGTAGAGCGTATGTACTTCCCCGTACTACTAACCTGTGGCTGAAGTGTTCCGTTGAATGGCGTCGCAGTCGTCGATCCGATGTTCTCTGGCCGCAATCTGGACTTGTATCTCAGATTCGACGAACTGGTCGGAAGAGCCGGCGACATGGGCTTTATGGGCGTGGTGGGCGAGTGATAGCGAGTCGCTTCACTTCTTCGGGAAGCCATTGATGGGAAGACGGCTGAGGCGGGCTGAAAGAAGAGGTGATAAGGTGATAAGAAGAGTGATAGAGGTTAGGAAGAAGCCACGTGTCTAACTAGAGCTTTAGGGAAACCAAAGAAACCAAGGAAGGACACACAAATGATACCTCGTATAACAACGAGTTGTGGAACCGATAGCTCTCGTTGCCCTGAAAATTTTATGATGGAAGGAAGTTCGCTCTATCGAACTATCCAATTGAGTTTGCAATTGCGCCCCATCTTTCAAAGTCTCCCAAAAACTCACTGTTCTGCTCAACGTCGCTCCACTTCCCGACGTGTTTCTAGTCCGATACGCCACATTTCCATTGGGAGTGCTCCGCAGATTCCGGCTCGTACTGCTCGAAGACGGCGTCGCACTCGACTTTGTCGGCGTCTTCAGAAGAGCTTCTCGATTCCGATTGAGGTATGCCTGACTTGGAAGAGCCATCGGAGGTGGAGCCGAGTACTTGATGAACCGTCGGCCGGATGTTTCTCTGTCTTCAGTGGGGGAGTGCTCGTGCTGATGTTTCGCCTTGAGCGCCAGCAGCCGATCTCCTTGAGATCTTCCCTGAGCATCCAGGGCGGTTTCATCGACGTCTCGAGTGGATTCTGGAGGGATCACGAGAGGTTTTCCGTTCTGAACCTGGACCTTTCTCCGTAATATGTTCGGTCTCGTGTTCTCCCGACTCCTCTGCCGTCTCTCGTCTCCAATACAGATATCATCCACTTGAGTGACCAATCTCCGAACACTGCTCTTCTTCTCTTCCTTTTGCGGCGTCAGATGAACCCCATTCGAAGCGGACAGTCCCCAGCACATCTTCTGTTTCTCTACCAGATACAACTGCTGCGGTCCGATCACTGACCCGGGTCTGCACACTCTCATCCATCCCATACACTCGCCGGCAGTCAATCCGAACTCCTTCATCATCCAGCACGCGATCAGAGTTCCAGTCCTGCCGAGTCCTGCCTTGCAGTGCACTGCAACTCCGCCTTTCGCCGAGTCCACAACCTTGATGAACTTTATCATTATCTCATCAGAAGGCGTGCTCCCGTCCACGAAGAACATGTCGACGTGCTGGAACCCGGCCTTTGTGAACTTTGACGCGTCATAGTTCTTGGCATTGAGTCTGACGATTGTCGAGACGCCCTTGGTCTTGAAGTAGTCAAAATAGACCTCCGGAGCATGATACGGGTATCCATTTTCCTCTCGACTCTCGTTGTGCGGCCCGCAGAAGCTCAGAACCTTTCCGGGAATGATCCAATTGAAGTCTCCGTTTTCGACCCGTTCGTAGTACTCGTACTCTTCGAAATCAAAGTCCTGGAAGTCGAGCCAGCCGAGTTTCAGCGCTTTTTCGATTCCACGTAGCACGTCGTGAAGGTGCAGCAGATACAATGGGGCGCCCATTGAAGCGTCTCGGAATCCGACCATTTTGGGGCCTTCGCCGGCCGAAACTTTGAGGTAAGCGTCGTCGGCACTGATTCCTTGGTATATGATCTGAAAAAGAATTGGGTTAGTTAGTGATAAGCTTATCAGAAGGAGAGATAATTTTATTTTGGCGCAAAGCCCGGAGCGTTTCTCGGTCATTTTCGCACAAGAAAAAACCGTGGGAAAACGCGGAAAAATGTCAATTCTTGCAGTTTTCAGCTAGATTCCAATCGATTTTTTTCTGTTTCTTACTAGATAAGCTCCCAAAATGTACGCAGTGTTCACTCGGATCTTCTCGTAACACCCACTGCCATCTTCTTGACAATAGAGCACAACTCGTCGGCCTCGCTTTTCCTCTATCTGCAAGTCTCATCTTTTATCTCATAAAGATGACTATCCTCGTACCTCCAAGAGCTTATCTATCTGGACACACAATCGATAAAGCACTGATAAGTTCCAGGGACCGAAATCTTCGTAAAACGGTTCATAATGGTACTTGTTGTGAATCGATATGAAACACGACTTTTTGGCGAATTCGTCGTTTTTATCGACTGTCGCTTTGAGCGTTGGGAAGCATCCGAAGTAGAGTTGTCCTGGGAGAAGCTGCAAATATTCGAATTTAAAGAATTTGTGATTTTTTGTGACTTACTTCAATCAAATTGCTTTCAGTTATTGTATAATTGTTATTATGGTTAGTAGTATTCCGTCGTGGAGAACTGCTTCCTTCCCGCATTATTACTTTTATTAGGAGCTTCTTCTTGGGCGGCCGCTAGCACATTCCCACTATTTCGCCCTGAAAAACGATTGATTTGTTTGTGTTTTTTTGAGCAAATACGGCGGAAGAGCTCAACAAAAAAACGAGAGATGCTCAGCTGTTTTGAAAAAGGAAAGAATGCGCTTTCGTGGCGGGACCTGAGTAACAGAACGAGTCATGCGTCTTTGGTACAGTAGTCGTGGATTCTCGCCACGAAAACCACTCTTCATCGTTTGAAACCAATAAAAATCCGATTGTAATGTGATTTTCTATCATCTTTTATTGGTTTCGAATAGATTTTAAACGGAGATTACGCTTTTCGTGACTTCAAATGTTAATAAAAAACCAGAAACGAGTAGATTGAGCAAGAAATTGTAAGTAAAAAAGTTGAAGTTCCTGAAAGTCGTTCCATAGTTGATTCCGAAGTCACGAGGTGTCTACTAATAAAATCAATAAGTTCCGATGTGTGTCAAAATGTTACATGGGTTGTTTGGAGGGAAACACGGGTACCCGTGGTCTCTCCCATCCCACGTCTGTTTGAATGATGATGCACTTGGCCCTGAGAAGGCGCCGAAATAGTGTACGGGTCGCGGAGACGCCGCCCTGTCAGCAGGGGTTGGCAAACTGCCAATTGTCTCTGGCCTCGAGGCACCAACGACTGTCGCTCTGCCGCCGATCAATTTGAATTCGCGTGCGGTGGAGCGTGTTTGCGTCACGCGGCTTTCGGAACTTTTTTCGGCTAGCCGGCTGGGTTTCCTAAAATTCCAGAGAATCTTCTGGATTTTTCTGGAAAATATAAATTTTTCTAAGTTTTCCGCACGTTCCCGTACTTTTTCGTTACTTTTCAATGTTTCCCTCTAATTTTTGTTAATTTTCAGTGATTTTCCACAATGAATCACAGCTACGGAAAAGTGGAGCTTCCAAAAAAGAAGAACTGGACAGAATCCGAACGAGCAGCTCTTGCACAGAAACTCGACGATGATCTTGAGCAGTTCATGCAGGAAATGGCCGCGAAGAAGGTGATTCATCCGGAAACCAGCAAGAATCCTTCATTTTCCAACTTTCCAGGCTGAAAAAAAGGAGGAGAAGAAGCCGTTCGACTTTGACGAATGGTGCAAAGAAATCGATCAGCATCCGGCGTTCATGAAGGAGATGCCAACGAGTGGGAAGTATCAGGACACTATCGACGCGCTTCAGGTACCGATTTCCTCATAAATTCAGGGAAATTCATGTTTTTGATTGTTTAGTCCATGAAATACGACAAAGAAGACGACGAGGACAAGCAGATGAATGCGGAACACCACAAAAAGGAGGGAAACAAGCATTTCCAGTACAAAAAGTACCGATGGGCCACGGATTGCTACTCGAATGGTTGGTTTTTCCAGTTTTCCCGGCTGCAATTCATCTTTTTCACTTTCAGGAATCAAGGAAAAGTGCGACGACCGTAAACTGAACGCCATTCTTTACATGAACCGCGCCGCCGCCCAGAAACACATTGGCAACTTGCGATCAGCGATCAAGGACTGCGCAATGGGTCGGAAGTTCGATCCGACGCATCTGAAAGGGGTTATCCGAGGAGCCGAGTGCCTTCTGGAGCTGGAGTACGCGAAGGACGCGTTGAGTTGGATCGAGAGCAGCAAACAGGCCTTCGCGTTCACCAAGGAGACATCAGAGACTCGTATGGGCTTCTTTATTATGTAATTGTAACTTTCAAATAACAGTTTTCAGCCGATCTGACCGATGACGAGAAAAAATTGATAGACGACCTCGAGAAAATGCGAGTAAAAGCAGTGGAAGCATCTCTGACAGAAGAACGGAACAAGCGGAAGTCGAGAGCCGAAGAGCGGAAGGAGACGGAGGCGAAGAAGAAGTTGCTGGATGCGCTGAAGGAAAGGAATCTGAATTTGTGTCCGCGAGTGCCGTTCGATCATCCAGAACTCATGGATATGGCCAGATTGACGGTTTCGTTGCCGCTGATGCATACGGTGAGTTCCACTATATATTCTGTTAAAATCTGATTGTTTTCAGCACGAATGCGTCAAATTCGACGACGACAACAACCTGGTCTGGCCGATCCTTCTCCAGTACCCCGAAGCCGGTCAAACCGACGTTCTCACAGAGACTTCCGAACTGACGGCAGTAGGAACACTGCTCCAAGAAGTGCTCCACGAGCCGGCCGAATGGGATCCAGAACACAAATTCAAGTTCGAGAATGTTCGGTTTTTCGTGTCGGACGAGTACGATGAGTATCTGATGGAAGTGTACGAGTGGAATGAGTTCAAGGCGGTTTTGAGCATGCCGGGATATCAAATCAAGCAGGGATTGCCTGTTATTATGGTGAGTTGGAGGTGCGCTCTAATGCAAATCTTAAAACTCCGTGTTTTCAGGTTATGACAAAGGAAAAAGCCACAGAATCGCTGGAAGCCGTCGCTGAAAATGAGAATCGATACGTCGCAAAATAATTGTTCAAAAAGATCTTGTCATGTTGTTAATTCACTCGTTTCCCTGTTGAGTTTTTCTTGTTTTTCACATATTTATTCGAAAATTTCAAAATTTCCTTCAAAAAAATTCTTTTTAAAAATTTTTTTTTAAATCTCGATTCATTTTCAATTTTTCTCGGTTTTGTGGGTTTTCTCCCGTCTTTTCTATTTTTAAGCCGTTTTTTTTCCTAATTTTCCCAATTCCTGACAAAATTTGAAAACTTTCCAGACTTTCTAGGCTTTTCAATTGAAAATGAAGCGAAAATTAAAGAATGGCGGTGAGACGAAGCCGAAGAAAAAGTCGAAGAATCGAAGAAGTGTGGTTATCGATCCGATCCACATCAACCCAAAGTATTTCGGAGAAAAGTATCAAGAGGAGTTCAGAAACCGATTTGATAGTGAGTTTTACGGAAATTCAAGTGAAAAATGCGATTTATCAGCGAAAATTAGGTGGAAAATGCCAAAAAACGAACATTTCCCTGTTCAGAATCCACGAAACCGTTTCCCCACTGGCAACTGCGAAATTTCGTCGAAAACAGCGACAACGTCGTTGAAAAAGTCGAGGAAGAACTGCAAAACTTCCCGGATTGGCAGCGAAAAGAGAACGATTTGTACTCTCTGTACCAGACGAACGACTTGAAATCCATCGATCCCGTTCAGTACCCTGCCATTTTCTCTTTCCGTCAATTTCTGTACACCGAGGTGAAAAAGTGGCTGGCGGAGGTGTCGGGCGTCGAGTTGACGGAGCAAGTGGATTGTAATGGAAGCTGCTACGCGAGGACCGATTCGCTGTTGCCGCATAACGATCTGATCGAGACTCGCCGCTTCGCTTTCGTCTTCTACATGACTGAAGCCAACTGGGATTCTAAAGTCAACGGAGGAGATCTTCAACTCTTCAATCATGACAGTAAGATCTTTCCGATTCAAAATACATATTATTCCCTGAATTCCAGAAAAATCCCTGCAACCCACCAGCGTCGCCACCCAATTCGCTCCTCTTCGCAACTCTCTGATGCTATTCGAAGTGTCCCAAAAGTCGTGGCACCGCGTCGCCGAGATGCTCTCCGAGCAGCCGCGCCTCTCGATCAACGGATGGTTCCACTCGACACGAAGACTCGAACCGAAGCGTCTGAAGGTCGAGACGATCGAGAGATTCGTGCCGACGGCCAAGTGCAAGTTGGCGAAGATCGTGGCGAAGGAGTTTATGGAGGAGAAGAGACAGACCGAGGTGCAGCAGACGTTCTCCGACAGTTCCGAGCTCAATTTGGAGAAGTTCTTGGTTCAAGGAACCCACGACGAGGTCTACTCGGAACTCTCTTCGAATCCTTCTTGCTTCGAGACCGTCGGCCCTGTCAGCAAACGCCACGTGGCTCGTCTCAACGAACAGAAGGCCCAGAACCTTCCGTCGACTCGACACATTCTGGAATGTCTCAAGTCGAAGAACTTTGCGCGACTCGCTGCGAAGCTCACTGGAGTCACAGTGGCCGGCGCCGAGACGAGTGTGAAAGTGAGTCGAGTGGAGCACGGAACATATTGGGTTCTGGGAGACGAGGACGCCGAGCAGAGTGCCACTGATGGATACTGTCTCGATGTTCACGTCTTCGTGCAGAAGACGGAATGGGAGGATTCTGCGGGAGGAGAGCTCATCTATATCGAGGAGGGAGAGACCGAGGAGGTGAGTGTACTAGGGTGATTCTGGGAGCTTTTGCAAATGCGCTCCATGGTTGACCTGGAGATTCACACTAGAGCGCACTTACTATTTGTATCAGAACTGTCAGAAAGTCGATTGCGATATCGGTTTCGCTTTGATTTTCACCATAACATGTCGGACTTCTTAGACCGCAACCGTCAATTGACTCGGACCCTGGCTCATTTGAAAGAGAATCATCAACTTCCTATAGTGAACTGGGCTCAGATTTTGCAAATAAGTCCTTATTTTGGTTCACGGAGCCATCAAAGTGTCCAGTCAGTACTAATTTTTCCGCGTGAAAAATGAATTTTTCAGTGCTAGGTTCTACTGGATTTTAGTACTAGACTTTGAAGGCTCCGTAGTCCAAAATAAGGACTTCTTTGCAAAATCTGAGCCCACTTCAATATAGGAAGTCGATGATTCTCTTTCAAATGAACCAAGTCTCGAGTCATTTCCGGGTTGCGGCCTAAACAGTCCGACGTGTAAGCTATGCCATCATCCTATCATTTTTCCAGCTCCTTCGCATCTCGCCATCTCCTAACGCGGCTTCTGTCGTGTTCCGTGAGCCGGGAGTCATCTCGTTCCTGAAGTTCGCCAACTGTCTCTCGTCGGATCCGTTCTTCCTCTTCACTGTCTCCTTCTACAACGTCAACGTTGTCGACGACTAGAATCCCGGTTAACTTGTTTTTATTTATCTCCTGTTTTTTGTTGTCTTTCTTTCTTTTTTTTTAATTTTTGGCCACATTCACATTGATCTTCTCATTTTTCCCCTTTTTAAAACACTTTATTTTGATCACAAGCCTATTCCTCCTCTACTTCCTGACCCTTTGCCTCGTGGACTATCAACGAATCTATCACAAGTCTTATCACATTATCACCAACTGGAACTTCCACGAAAACCGCATCGAAAGGAGTTCTCCGGGTGAATGTTTCGTTCATCCGAACGGATTCTGTGAACTGGACCGTTTTCCCGTCTTGGACATCGCCGAATCGGGAAATCTGAAGGATTCTGGATTCAGAAAGCGTCAGGGGTTCTGAAGACTTACAGAATACGTCACTGCTTGTTCTGGAGTCAATTTAATGAACTTCCTGTACCAATCTGCAAAATCGCTCAATTGAGATCCTTCTCACTGGAGCGCACTTACCATTTGCGTCAAAACTGTCGGAAAAGTGGGTTGCGAAATCGGTTTCGCTTTGATTTCGAACCGAAATTTCGATTTCTCCCAATGTTTTATCGATTTCCAAATTGTAGTCAATCGGTTCTTTTTCCTTCTGGAAACGTGGGAAATTTGAATTTTCGAGTACTTGACCTACTTTTAATTTCGCTGTTCCGGCTTTGAAAACTAAGAAAAATATCAGAAAAAATGCGAAAATAGCCGTGGAATTCATGGGAAATCAGTGGGAATTTCAGGTTTCCAGTTGGAATTTAAAAGTGTCAAATGCCATTGTTCGTTTATTAGTTTTCGGGAAAACTCGTTTTTTTCATGTTTTCATCAGGAAAACTGACGTAATCCATTCAAAAATCGATAAAATGTTAAATTTCTCTGGTTTCCCTTTTTTTTATTGTTTGCAAACCGTGCGAAATCCGGCGAAATTCGCTCAAAATCAAAGTTTGTAAAAAGTGGGCGTGGTCTCGTCGCACACAAAAGATAACGCCTGGCGGAACCCGCGAGGTGTCGGCCGTTGCGGCAAATAACCTCTCGAATGGCTGTAGGCTCCGCACCCGTGATGAAGAAATTAGATCCAACTCCCAGTCCAGTTGATTCGTCTTCTGGTGCATGCCGATAAAGGCGAACGAGCGGGTGATAAGAGCATTTTCCAAATTTTATTTACTTCTGACAATTCGAACAAATTTACAAACACACGTGGCACTTCAAAAGTTTCTAAACAGATACAGCCGAGCTCGTCGTAGTTGTCGTTGAGCAGAGACACGTCTTCCGGCACCAGAGGAACTGCGTCGCCTGGTTCGTTTCGCAAAATCCGGCACTTTTCCAAGCACCGCACTTCATCGGAAACTCATCGACAGCCGCCAAACAGTCGATGCCAGAGTCGGGCGGTTTCGCAGTTTTTCGAAGCTTTTTCAAGTCTTGATCAGCTGGAAAAACAACCCATTATCACTTTTATCAGTAGAGCGCACTTACCATGCAACTCATCCAAAATATGCCCTCGATTCCGCTTATTCTGATCGATTTTCTCCCGGGAAGTGAGGTAATCGAGGCTGAGATTCTTGCCTCCCTTCTTCTTCTTTTTCTTCTTTTTGTCCTTCTTCGGCTTCTTTTTCTTCTTCTTACTCTTTTTCTTTTCCTCCACTTCTTCCTCATCTTCTTCTTCATCATCCTGATCATTGCCACAATCCATGGACTCAAAGTCATGATAGTCATCCTAAAAAGATACTGATAAGAGTCTATTATTGCCGTCCCACGACTGATGGGTCTTGCCACGAAAATGGCTTCTGACTGAAACTGACCTTGTCTAGCAGACGTATTTCATGAAATCCGGAATTTTCATCAGAAAAAGTTAAAAAACCTTGCCCGGAAGCCGTATTTCAGCCAGAAACCATTTTCGCGGCGAGACCCATCAGGTGACTCGCCGCGGGACCACGGCCTGTAACAACGTACGCGAAACGTCGCGGTGCTGTACAAGCGAAACGACTGCTGCCGTGAAGTCACAAAATCATCCAAATACAGCAAAGTTCATCAAAGTTTTCGTTTGGAACTCCGCGAGTTCTCCGAGAGGACTACAGCAGTCGAATAATTGCATGCGCCTTTAACCCCCATTTCGCTGCGAGACCCGCTCGCTCAACCCCGGAGAAAATTTCAGTGGACGCGCGTACGCTTTTACAGGCCGTGGAGACGACAATAATATGAAGCCCCTAAACTCCTTATCACCCTATCAGCCCTCCAGAATCCCCGGACCCTCCAACTCACCCCATGTCCTCCTCCAGTAGTCGTTGTCGTCGCCGTCGTAGTCGACATTGTGTATCCCCAAGCGTCAGGATACGGTACTTGATTGTGAGGGATCGGTTGGTTCTGCTGGTGCCCCTGATGATGTCCCAAATGCTCCTGACCCTGTCGTTGCGGTGGCGGACACGACGGTTTCATCCTCCTCCTCCCTCCCTTCTTCTTCTTCTTATCATCCTTATCACTATCATCTTCCTCCTCCTCTCCATCTTCCTCATCATAGTCCTCCTCTTCCTCCTCGTGTTCCTTCTTCTTCCGTCCTTTCTTCTTCCCCTTCCCCTTCTTCTTCTTGGGTTCCTCTTCCTCATCCTCCTCTCCTTCATCATCTTCTTCCTCTTCGTTCTCCTTATCATTATCAGTATCCCCATCAACTGCCTTCGGAATCTTCACATCTCCATCAACCTTCTTCAACTTTCCAATCGTATCCTCCTTCTCCTCATCATCTTCCTCTTCTTCGTCTTCTTCCTCATCCTTCTTGCTCCCCTTCTTCTTATCTTTCTTCTTCTTCTTATCACTCTTATCATCCTTATCACTATCATCCTCCTCCTCCTTCTTCCCACCCTTCTTCTTCTTCTTCTTGTCCTCTTTCTTCTTCTTTCCCTTAACAGTTCCATCCTTCTCCTCATCCTCCTCAGCTTCATCATCATCGTCTTCCTCCTTCTTCTTCCCCTTCTTCTTATCTTTCTTCTTCTTGCTCGACTTCTTCTTCTCTTCCTTATCATCCTTATCACCATCCTCTTCTTCCTCATCTTCCTCCTTATCTCCTGTCGTTTTTCCCTTCTTTCCATCTCTTTGAAGTGGCTGAAAGTAAGACAAATGGTTTCAGAACACGATCTTCATGATCAGGTTTCTGGCTGAAATACGGCTTCTGGACAAGGTTTCAGCACTTTTTCGATTAAAACGGGCGAAATTACGTAACTTCAAGCATTTCCAACCAAATTCCAGCATTTCTCGAGAAAATTAGGTCTCTTTGGGCAAAAGCATCAAAATTCCCAAAAATTCAGGTTTCTGGACTGAAAATTGGTGAAAACTGCTGGAATTTGGCTGGAAATGATTGAAGACATGTTTTTGTACCCATTTTCATTAGAAAAAGTCAAAAAACCTCGTCCTAGAACCGTATTTTAGCCAGAAACCATTTTCGTGGTGAGACCCACCAGGTGACTCAGAAAACCAGGACACTCACAAGGGAGGTGCGTAAGGTTAGCACGTTATAATTGGCTGAAACCTAGCAGAAGGGTAGGAATACCCCTGGATAGTAAGGATCCAAAAGCGTTTCCGCCGGAGATTCTCCTGAGGCCGGTTACATGCCAAAAACCGCACCCGAAAGCCTGTTTTCAAGCTTGAATTCCCATAGAAGTGAGTAATTTTTCACTTAAACATTTTAAGTTAAAGTGCAATCAATGGAGAATTCAAGCCTCAAAACAAGCTTCCGGGTGCGGTTTTTGGCATGTAACCGGCCTCAGGAGAATCTCCGGCGGAAACGCTTTTGCATCCTTACCATTCAGGTCCATCCCTACCCTTCTGCCAAGTTTCAACCAAATCTAGCTATGTGACCCCACACACTTCCCTTGTTAGCCGTCAGGTCAAACTGAACTTTAGAACTTCAAAATCCAGTCTTCTCTCCCACCTCCAGAACACTTTCCAGACTACCCTCAACCTTCCCATAACTCACCACAATGCCGGCTTTCTTCACATCCGCCAGATCGATGCCTCCTTCTCCCTGTTCTTCCTCTCCAACTCCTCCTTCCTCCTTCTTCATTCCCTCATCATCCGCTTCTTTTTCCTTCTTCTTCTCCACCTTCTTCACTGGCTTCATCGTCGTCGTCGTCTTCTTCACCCCTTCTGAATCCTCATTCGCTGCTTCCGCTTTCATCCCTTCTCCATCCGCCGCAAACTCCCCTCCACCTCCTCCTACCGCAGTTCCCTCTCCATTATCCACCAACTCCTCTCCTTTCCCGACATTCACTCGAACCGGAGCCATCGGAGCCGGGGGACGTCGGGGTCTTCCACCTCCTGGAGGCCTCCTGCAACAATCAGATTCCTTATCAGTGCCCTTATCACCTTGATAAGCCAACTAAACAGTGCCTTACCTTCCCCTAGGCCTTGGCGGCGGAGCTTCGTCGTAATCATGTCCTCCCGTTTCGTATCCCTCCGCGTCGCTGAATCTTAACAAAGTGCAAGTGTACATGCTATTTGAACTCAATCCCATGCTCTTATCACCTCATCAACTCACTTCTGAAACCACGGCGGCTGCCCGTGAGATCCTCCCCCTCGAGGCCTTCCCCTGACCCATGGCACAGTCGTCGTCTTGATCTTCGGAGCCTTCGTCGTCGTGCTGTATCCGGGACGAACCCGATGGGACGGAAGATCGTCCCAGATGTGAAACTGGCCTTCGGACTGATGTTTGATGTTGTGGACCACTGAATTGACGGCTGCAAGGGGCATTCCATCGGCACGGGCATAGTAGTTCCGGTAGAAGGGATCTTGTTGACGGGGGTCTTGTTCCAGTACTGGAAGGATTCAGAAGTTTAGATGGATTCAGAATATCAGCAGATTCAGGGATAAAGGATTCAAGATTCAGATGAGTTTTCTGAATACACTCCAGAATCCGTGGCTACGGTTCTGAATCTCAAATTCTTCAAGACCAACAAAATTACAGTTTCGGAATCTGGACGACGTCAGGATTCAGAGTCAGAATTCAGAAACCTCTGAATTTTGAATCCAGAAGCCCTCCGCAACCATACAATGCAATTGCGCTCTACCGGACACTAACAAAAACTTGAAAACAACTCACCAATATGCCCGAGATTCGACATCTCTTCTTGTCCATTTCCTCTTCTCACCACAACCATTCCCATCAGAATCCATAGCTTCATCACTGATAATAGAGACTGATAAACTGATAAACTCATTTCGCGCTCATCGAGAAAGGGGGCGTGGCCTATTCTGGAAAACGGTTTCAGTTGAAGAAGATTCGAGACGAAAGAAAAAGAAACTCCGAGAAGGAATGGTGTTGTGGTGGAGATGATGGGGTTGTTGGCAAGCACTCTGTTTATGGAACCCGTTCATCCATTACCATTAGGCCATTAGAGGCAAGAAAAAGAAGAAGAAGAGAGGTGTGAAACCAGACGAGTTATTCGGCGAGGGGACACTTGCAGATCAGCCGACTTGTTGTCTTCTCCGTGGCTAATTATTGGAGACTCATGGAGAAGAGCGACGGATTGTTTCTTTTTGAAGGAGAAGAAGAGGGGGAAACTGAAACAACACGAAATCGCTGATTTGATGGAACAAATTGATAACCAATTTGAAGAATCTGCTTGAAACCTCCGGATGACCTTTGGTAGTGATCAATGATAAGCTAACATTTCGGTTCTAAGGATGACAAACGTGGGAAGAAGAAACTGTTTATTGAAAGGATAATTTGGCTAAAAATTCATCTTTTTTCTTTTTTTTCAGTTATCAGATCACAAAAAAACGAGCTTTATTGAGCGAAGGAGTTTGTTTGGATAGTACGGAGTGGAAGTTCAGGTTGTATACAGTTTGAGCAGGAGAGTTGGACAGCAGAGTGACGGTTGCTGTTGCGGTTACGACGACTTCTTCTTCTTGTGATAAGAGTCCCTCTTATCAGTTAGGCTTCTCATCTGAACTGTGTGGGACTTAGAAAGTGGGCCCTTCATGAATGAACACTACAACGCTTCACTCCTCTAAGCCACACCCAGCCAGGTCATGCCACGACTTCTTCTTCTTCTGATAAGAGTCCCTCTTATCAGTTAGGCTTCTCATCTGAACTGTGTGGGCTTAGTAAGTGGGCCCTTCATGAATTAACACTACAACGCTTCACTCCTCTAAGCCACACCCAGCCAGGTCATGTCACGACTTCTTCTTCTCCTGATAAGAGTCCCTCTT
>LR538954.1:153346-213778 GCA_900536315.3 Caenorhabditis becei | reverse complement strand
CCACCTCGCTTTTGTCCGCCCCGCTTTTCGACATCGCCCCGCTTTTGGGACGCTCTCGAGAAATCTTTTGTATTCAGACCGCTCGCCTACGAGTTGATTTCAATTTCGAGCGTTTTTGGCACCGTGCCAAGAATGAAACAATTCGCTGACTCACAGAACGCGCGAAATTCAAAACGGCACGCCGTGGGATCCCGTGTTAAAAGTTTCTGGAGATTCAAGAGCAGGATTCCAGAGGAATGTCCTGAACCCTTTCCCCGGTCTTCCGATTGTCTGCAACCCCTTCCTTATTTACTTCTTCCTGTTGTCCGTGTTCCAAGTCGTTCTTGCAGACCGTCGTCTTTCACGTAATCGCCTCTTGTCTCCAATTTGCCCAATGCGTCACCCTCGTACTCGGCTGACATCATTCTTGTTTTTAATGGTCAATTGAGTACAAATCGACAGTTTTTGATCCTTTTCTCACAGAAACCACGAAAAAGTGACGAGAACTGACGGAGAAAGGCTAAGAAATGGTCGGGTGTTCCCCCAAATGCTTTTCCTGATAACTTGACCATTGATAGTGATAACAGCTGATAAAGTCATAACAAAGGACGGTTTGTTTCTGAGAAATCAGTGAAAAAATGTCAACAATCCAAAGACAAAGATCAGCCATATGATATTGGTTCGGTTGAATTCTGAAGTCACTGATAAGGCACTGATAGTGGAGATGAAATAATGAAACGATGAGAGAGGAGAGTTCAAACGATGTTTGATTGTTGGAAGTGCGCTCCAATGGACTGTCTGGAGGAGATGAACGAGGAAGTGATAAGGTGATAAGAGCAGTGATCAAGGGGTCAAGGTTCATTGGGAGAATCATCCTTCCAGAAGATGTTCAAAATCTTGATTCAGAATTCCGAAGCAGTCCAGAATGTTCCAGAAGACGTCATGCTTCTGAATCCCAGAATCCCGATTCTCCTCCAGAAGACGTCGTCCCAAGCCATTCCTCTTCTCCCACAGTTCATCTTGACCCCTCTCGGGTAATAAATCTGCCGATTGATCTGATCTTTAGACCAATCACTTTCCGATCACATGATCCTTCTCCTGGATGTTCCTTGGGAACACCTTGACGACAACTTGCAGACCGTCAGTCCTACAGTAACCCGTCCTTCGGGAATCCCTTTGCACCCACCTTTCCCTTTCCGTAATCCGATTCCCCCCGTTTTCTTGCCTTCCACCTGACCGCTGCACCCAACAACAAAACCCAAACCATATGTAGTGTCTAACCGTCTGCGTCTCTTCGATCCCCGTGCGCTCTGCTCTCCAGAAGAAGACGAAGAAGACGTGAGAAGTGATCGGAGGAACCGAGGCAGAGAACGCGAGACGTGTACGTCAGAGACGACGAACTTGTCATCTTCAATCGTCTCGACACACTCTGGTTTTTTGTCTCCGCCACGCTTTTCTGGGCCTGTTTCTGTTTCTCACGGCTGCTGACTTTCGAAAATAATGTTCCTTCTTGTTATCACTTGTTATCAATCACCTTGCGAAGGTCAAAACGGAATAGCACATAAATTCGAAAAACAAGTCATTACACTTGACACATTAAACTACGGTTTTATGGTTGTGTGACGAGGGGGGAAAGTGATAAAGTGATAAGGAAGAACGGTAGACAACACAAATGAAAGCTGCTGGAAAACAAAACAAAACACTGCGGACTTTGCACCAGACTTTACGCAACATTTCAAAATTTCAAATTTGGGCCTGTTTTCGTGATTTTCCAAGTATTTTCGTCTCAAAATAAGCTGAAATGCTCATTGCGGACAATGCACCAGACCTTACGACATTTTGCAGAATCTTCAGTTTTCTCAGTTTTCGCTCTTTTGTAAAGTCTTTTTCCAGGGTTTCCAAACGCTTCTTTCAAAATAAGCTCGAATTCTCATTGCGGACAATGCACCAGACCTTACGACACTTTGCAGACTCTTCAATTTTCCCAGTTTTGGGCCAAAACTTTTGGCTCGACCCTTTCACTATTTATAAAATCTTCATTTTGTCAACACTTCTTTTTTCGGAAGTTTTCGTTCGTTTTCAAGAGTTCAAATAGTAAACAGAAAGCCAACAGTTCAAATATGGTTTCAATCAAAAAGAGAGAAAACAGTTGTCGGAGGAAAAGAGAGATCATTTCGCATAAAATGACCCGTCTCGAGAGGAAGAGAAGAATAGAATTAGAGGGGAAAGAGAGAAAGAGGAACACGAATATGTACAGACAATCGGAAGGGAAAAGAGTCTAGACGACGAGGTGAGCAAGATCAGAAGTGTTCAGTTGAACGACGGTCTCGGGTTTTGGAGAGCTGGCCGTCCGGTTCTGTTGAAGGCGTACGAGGGCTTCTTCGTATGTCGGAGGGGGAATGTCGATGGACATGACCTAAAGAATATGAATGAGTTGGGTCTCGAAGCGATTGAACTCTTACCTGATTGTAATTCGGCGGTGGCTTACTGTAAGCTCTCAAATTGAGCTGCTTGATGATGTCAAATGTAGTGGAGAACATGGTGTGGATCTCCAAAATGAAGAACACGATGGATATGGTCAACCAGACGAAAATGGCCGAGTTGGAGGTGGTTTCAGCCATCTGGAGACCGTAGAAAAGGGCAGAGGAGGAGAGGATGATCTTGAGGAGGACGTTCGGGGAGAGGAATACGGGACGGAAGTTGTAGAGGCCGTACATTGAGAGGAAGACCACGAAGGTGTTGACGAAGAACATCAAGAGGGTCATCTGGAAAAATTGAGGTTGGGATGATAAGTTTAGGCTCACTTTCAGGCCTGAAATCCAGCCTCACAGCCTGAAACCTTGTCTTTTTGGCTTCAGAAGTTAAGTCAAACTAGACTGGAGTCTTTTTTAGGCTTCAGGCTTCAGGCTGCCCAATACTAGGCCAACTAAGCTTCTAGTCCGTACTCACATTGGAATCCTCTCCGCAAATCTCCAACGTCAAAATGACACTGTTCACAAAGTTGATCATGACCAGCATCAGCAGGCACATTCTGCTCTGAAAGACTCCATTTTGTTTCGAAAACTTTGGCAAGTTGGGTCTCACCTGGAACAGCTTCCTGCGGCTGCGAAGCCAATTCTGCACTCGGAATCGTGTCGAATGATCCATTTGTAGAGTTCTGGAACCGAATCGGAATGTATTCGGGAAACTATAAAATGCGAGGCACGCGGGTTGTATTCACAAGGTTTAGGCAAATTTTCTTTGTTTCGTGTCCAGAAAAAGGAAGAAGAAGAGGACAAACAGTGTCAGATGAGAAGAACTGTTTTTGGAGGAGAGAGATAGAGAGGAGGAGGAGAGATGATGGATGGATGGACGGACGGACGGTGTTTGTGAAAAAGATGAATGATGGGGACAAGTGGAAGAAGAAAAAAGAGAGAAAAGGGGGAGGAGTTGGGGAATGGGAGAGAGGCGGAGAGATCAAACAAGGCTCGGTTCGGAAGGGGGTTCCCGGGGATTCTGAAGGGAACTTTGACTCGGAACACGCCTCTTTTTTGAGCTGGCCTTGAGATTTCTGAAAGTTCAGAAAAGCGTCTAGGGATTCTGGGGATTCTGGAATCTTCAGATTTTTCAGAAGGAATTCCAACCAGGAACAAAGTTACAGACCCTTCTGAAAAACGCCCCTTTTCAAGCTGATCTTTGAGAGAATTCAGCTGATTTCTGGAACTTTCAGAAGGCGTTTGTGGATTCGAGGGATTCAGAAGATTCTGAATCTTTAGAAGACCCGGGGCAATTTGTGAAGGCTCAACTAAAATGCTTTAGAATCTTCAGAAACTGCACTAGAAGCTTCTGAATCTTATGTAGTTCAAATCCTTATCAATTCGTTCGTGAAAGCATCTAGAAAGTTCGAGAACCTTCAGGAACTGTTCTAGATTCCCAGGAAGTCTGTTGGACGCTTCTGAACCTTTTGTAGTCCAAATCCTTATCAGTTTTATCAATCCTTATTCAAAAATGTATTTATTCAAAAAAGGAATGTACTTGCTTATCTAAATCCTCCTCTTTTATCTTGTAAGAGCTCCCTCCAAAAAAACCACCCTGAAAAGGAAAAAAGGAGGAAAATCAGGCAAAACATGTGTCTAGACCACTTTCAGCTTGGAATTGCAGGTTTGAGGGATTCTGAATCTGAATCCGGGATTCAGAAGACACTGACGTCAATCCGGTGGAAATGAGGAAAAGGGCATGGGAATGTGCACTTCTTCATGGAATTTGTAGCCTTCAGAAGGGATCGGAACGTCTTCTGAATCCGTCTTCTGCATGTTTTCAAAAGTGTCGAAAACTCAAAAGCTACAATTTCCTGGAAGCGTTTTCCATGTGAAAAACACGAAATTTCCAGCAGAGAGCACAATAGACTCATTTTGACACCTCCCTGATAACATAAAAATAGGTGATAAAAGAGAGATATCAGTAGAGATCAGCTTATCACAAAAACAGAATAAAAAGGAGAGGGACACATCATACTGACGGCATTCGGAATTCAATTCAAACTCCTTGCTTTTTTGCAATTTGCGTCCGTTTTTGATAGAATTTGATAAGATTTGATAAGAATGAGGGGGAGAAAATGGGGTTCAGACGGAGCTTTTCTAGTTCCACTGATTGCGAAAAGTGAGTCAAGTTTTGGAAAGAAAAAGTGCTGGATTTCTAGACTTGTCTGGTTCAAAAACTGAGTCATTGTGGGAAAAAGTGGGAAAAATTGCAATGATTTTCTTTTTTTTTCAAATTGTCTGCTAAATTTCTTGAAAAATTTGCTCTTTCCCAGTAAAATTTCACGAAAGAAAAATTTTTTAAATGTTCATTTCCGGGTTACTGTAGTCGCCGGCATTGCGTACAATGCACCGGATCTTACGACACTTGTCGCGAAATCGCCCAAATCGAATAGAATTCTGGCGCAATTTCTCAGACAGCTTTGGTAGGCGGAGCCAATTAATTTTAATCGGTCTACATGAGAATTGCGAGATAAATTTCTCACGGTCAGACCATGATCAGAAACACGTAATCGGTGAGAGGTCCCGAAGGAAAATGACGGTGTTTCTGTCTGGTTCAAGGGTTCAGAAGAGTCCTGGGGAACTTTTGTTCGGCGCCGTCTGAATCCTAATAAGACTCTTTCTCTCTTTTCTTTTTGTTTTTGCCATTTGACCTTCGTCTTTCAATTTTCCAGCTGTCGTGGCGGACTGAAAAACAACAACGAGTCTCGAAAATCTAATCTTTTCACAGATTTTATTCGCCTATTCGGGTAACTTCTCATGGCTTCCAAGAACGGGTCTCGAAGCGAAAATACGCCCGGTTGGGTCTCGAAGCGAAAAGGGTCAGAGCACTAAGGAAATGGGGAAAGAAAACGAGGAAAAGCGACAGAGAGAGAAAGGGAGAAGGAAAACGATAATTACACCTAATTATCTCTCCAAAAGTCAGTCAGAAAGACGTAGAAAAAATAGAAAAACTCAGAAAAAATGTTTTAATTTTTTTCCAAAAATTGCTTTTCCAAATTTTCCGCACATTTTTTTGTCTCGAATTTAACCTAATTTTCAGATATAAATTGAAAAGAAAAAAGAAAGTATGACTTTTATGACGATAAAACTAGTGATACGGAATCAAATTTCGCGTTCTGACAAGTAGTCCTAGTTCCCTTTTATTCAATTTCGACCAGGAAAATAAGAAAATAAGCGATAAAGTGAGCCTAAATTGGGTTTTCTATTGAAGAAAAGTGGGGGCGAAAGAATGGGAAGTTTCCGGAAAAGGCAAAGTGATTCAGAGAACTTCTAATGATCAGACACTAAAAGTTTATGGGAAAATGACATGGATTACTGTGGTTTGCGTGGGATTTTGAGCTTATTTGATAAAACATAAAACCAATTCGAAATTGAAAGAGGGAAAAGAAGGACCTATATGTGTATAGCCAAATAAATATATTTATTTACGGGACCATGTATAACCCCTTGGGAACAATTCCAAAAGACTTATAAGTTTTTAGAATAACGGCAAAAATTTTTTCAAACTTGGTACTGAACTTGAAACAGAAAAGGTCTCTTGACCTAGTTTTTCGAAAAACTGCAAACTTTTCGACTGAAAAACAAAGAAAAAAGTACTTTTTCGGTGGGTGTCGCCACCTTTTTTATCACCGTTTCCTCTCCATTTCCGCTCGCCAAAAACCCATACATTCTCAGAAAAAACGAACAAAAATTCGGGTGGCGCCAAAGCAAAAACATTATTTTCGGTTGCTCTGAACCAAAAATTTTGAATTTTGAGATCAGATTTTCGACTACATTATATTTTTCAAGGTGTTCTCTTGGGTATTTTCGTATAGCAAAAAATAGTAAAAAATGTTACGAAAAGAGTAAGATTTTAGTTTGGATTTTGGTCTTTTTTGAAAAACGAGAATATTGGAAAAGCGAGCGGATTTAAAGCTCTCCGTGAGAGCAAAAAGATTAGAAAATAATATGAATAAGATGCACTTTGGTGGTTTTTCATGAATGGAATATGAGCTTTTCATGGAGTTCAGCTCATTTTTTTGAAACTTTACTTCATTGTAGGAACACAGTGAATTGTGATGTTTCTGAAGCAGAAACATGAAAACACGACATGGATAATGAGAAGATCAGTGTCTGGGGAGAAGAGTGATTGGAGCATGTGATACGCTTTTGTTTTTGGGATTCGGACATGGAAATTTGAATTTTACAGAGTTTGCGCGTCGAGTATGGTGTTTTGGTGTAATTTTGCGTCATAATGAATACACAGAATTTCAAAATGACAGGCATTTTCGAACTTGACCTAGTTTTGCGAAACTGTAATTGCGCGTCAAATATTGCGCATTGGTGCACTTTCGCGTCATGGTGAATGCACAGAATAGCAGTTTTCATTGAAATTTCTAGAAAACTCCCCGAAAAAACTTCAAAAAAAGTTGAAAAACTTGTCCGATAACGGCTAGACTTGAGCACTTTTCTCAAGTGGTTCCGTCCTTTTTCGAGTGCATTTCTTCCCATTTTTCGAGAATAATTTGCATTCCGAAGACGTTTTTTTTCGAAAAGAACACGGAAGAAGGGGCGGTTTGCAGAAAAGAATTGAAGATTTCGAATAAAATAGAGAGAAGGGGGCGCCAAATTCAATTTATCATTTTCTTTCTCGCATTTGAAATTTCATGAAATTCGTTGAAATTTCCTATTCAAAAGGCGAAAAACGCTTTCTCTTCGTCGGTTTTTTAGTGAATTCTAAATGTGAAAAATGTTCAGGAGAAGGAAAAGGTAAGTGCGCTCCACTGCCAACCACCGGCGGTTTCTTTGATTTGGACTGACCCAATTATAATTTAACGATCCGATTAGAAGAACTGGCTGAAAACGGAAAGTTTAAAGTCGTGAAATGATAATTGGGTTTTATTAGCGGGCCGGGCCGGTTTGGGCCGGACTGTAATAGTGTTACAGTCGGCTGATAAGTTATCAGTGCTGATAACCAGAGGAGATATCAAAGTTGAAAGTTGAGGGATCAGTGACTTGTCTCACAAACCGGATGCCCTTTTATATCTGGTCTGACCTGACCCCCGGAGGCTCCGCCCACTTTTCGAAGAAGCTATGCATCTTCTGCCACGGCAGATCTTCATGCCATTCGATGTCTCTCGAAGTAATCGTGTCTGCGTCTCTCCGTCTCGCACACTCTCTCGTCGCCGATACAGACTCGTTCGGTTGGTTTTTTGAAGAGATAGTGTGGGGATGGAGGAGAGGGAAAAGAAAGATATGCGGAGGGGAAACTGGAAATGAGGGAGAGGAGACGATGAATGGGAGGGAATGGTTTCAAGTCGAAGAATTACGTGATGACGAGATGATGGTAGAAAGGAAAAAACAACAAGAAGAAGATGACAGAACGGTTCGGAAGAGAAGGGATTCTGGATCCGGAAAGGAGATGAGTTAGCTTCAGAAGACGTGACTTGTAGGCTTCTGGAGCTGTCTCTACTTTCAGTATCCACCAGAAGACTACTGAATTCCCGCTCGAATGACAGAGAGACAACTGAAATCCCAACTCCCCGCCCAGCTTTTCCACCTGCTGGAACAGTCAGCAGGTCCACCCGAAATGTCTTTTTCCAGGTGGTTCGGGTGACCTATGTTGTTTTCGACGTAGGGAAAAGCGGCATTAGAATACGGAATAACATCTAGAAGCAGGAAGGCGGCCAAATTTAGGATAGAGGCTAGGGGAAACGGATTCAAAAATAGATGGGCCAAGGGCCAGCTTCGGAATTTCAGAATGATCTTCGGTAAGCTTCAGAATTGTTCTGAAGCTGGCTAGTGCTAGACGAACCTGATATTATTATTGCATCTCAAAACTGCCGATCGAATTCGAAATTTCAAATTGGCGCGCACGATATCTCGCTGCGAAAACTACAGTAAGATTTGCATTTTTCAGTTTTTTTCTGACTGTTTTAGGTGAAGTGTTGTCAGAAAATGCGAAAAATGCCATAATTCATTCAAAAACAGTCGGAAAAACTCAAAAATAGCCGAAAACACTCAGAAATGCACGTCTTACTGTAGTTTTCGCTGCGAGTTATTGTGCGCGCCAGTTTGAAATTTTGAATGCAAGCGGCAGTTTCCAGATACAACGATAATACCAAGGAGCTGACTCAAAATGAGCCTTGGAGCCCAGAGCCCTGGAGCCCAAAGCCCCTGAGCTCCTGAAGTTCAGTTAACTTTGACTCTGACTCAACTGAATCTCAAATTCCTGTTCTCAAGTCCAATATCCCTTCCCCAAAGACCTGAACTTTAATTTCGCATGCCCTCTCCTTATCAAAGTCACAAATATTTGTAGCAGGGACTTGCTCCAAAAAGCACACAAAGATCACGAAAACAAGAAGGAGCTTGGTGGGAAAGGAAGTACGAACTTGTCACGAGATGATGCACGTGGGCGGCGGGAAACATGAAAACACTACTATACATCCTGAACACAGGTTGAGTCTAGTTCGCCATCTAGTGATATATTCCCATGGGTTGGGATCAGTAAACAATATAGCAGAATGTGTGAAACAGGATTCAAGGTGAAGTCACTTGGAGCTGTACAGCCAACTGACTAAAATTAGAAGTTCCTCGGAGCAAACTCCACCACTGATCAAAGTCAGAAGGGCAAGCAAGTGTTCCAGACGATGAGTACGACTACATTTTCTGGAGACTGGACAGAAGAGGTGACGTGGAGAAGCAGGTGGACGTGGGGATGTAGGTCAAATTTATTCCGGGATGGGAGGGACAGGTGGGGCTAAATGTAGACAAGGCAGGTGGGGAGAAGAGACGGATTGGGAGCATGGAAACATCAGGAAGGCCATGAAGCTGTAGCTAGTCCCGTGGCGAGTCACCTGGTGGGTCTCGCCACGAAAATGGTTTCTGGCTGAAATACGGCTTCTGGACAAGGTTTTGACACTATTTCTGATAAAAATTTGTAAGATGACGTGAATTCAATCATTTCCAGCCGACTTTCAGCAGTTTCCACCGATTTCCAGTGAAAATGAGGTCTTGTTGGTAAAAAGCGGCAAAATACCCAAAAATGCATGTTTTTGCACTCAAAACCGGTGAAAACTGCTGGAATTTGGTTGGAAATGAGAAAATTCACCTGATTTCTCCTATTTTCATCAGAAAAAGTCAGAAAACCTTGTCCAGAAGCCGTATTCCAGCCAAAAACCATTTTCGTGGCGAGACCCACCAGGTGATATTATCGCCGCGGAACGGCGATAATTTGAGATCAGGAAGACCTTCATCTGAATCCTGATGTTGAAGCTGAGCTTCAGATTGAACTGGAGTTCAAGCTTTCAAATACTAAAGCCGTGGCTCATCTGAATCCTAACAGTCTCCTTCTGACACTTCCTCCATTCCAAGTTCAAGTTCCAAGGTACAACTTCCCCAGACACCCTGGAGACCCACTGCTGTTTGACCTGAAACACTCTGTCTGACCAACTTCTGACGATACTTGAACCAATCAGTCTTTTGGTCCAAATAGTTTATTTTTGTGCTCATTGTATACGCTCTAGGGACGTAAAAATGGAGAGGCAATTAGCACTGGAATACGTGATTTTTTGGATTATTTTGTTTAATGATAGCTGAACATTTGAGCTGGAAATGGGATGATCAGAGACGAAGATTCAGAAGCCAAGATTCAGAATTCAGAACTCAGAATCCTCAATCCCTCATCATAAAGCACTAACACCACCACTAACTTCCAGTCGCTCCTGAAAGCAGAAAGTCCTAGGTATTCAGTAAGGATTCAGAATCCATTGCCATCTGAATCTTGAGAATCTCCAGAATCTTCAACATCAGAATTCCCGAATGAATTCAACGTCACGAAGGCCTTCTGACGTCTCCACGTGGCCATTCTCCCAGGAGTATCCGTTGCTTTCACCTGACCACTTCACGTCACCCTTGAATCCTTGGATCCTTCCTTGTCCAAAAGGGGGATAATGGCATTCATAAATAAGACGATTGACACTGATTGACTGATTATTTACAATCACTGATAAGGAATCAGAAGCAGAAAACAAGAAATGACGACGTTTGGCATTTGAACGATCAACGACTATTGACAGAAAAGTTTAAAAACGGCCTTCAAGAAAGGTTGTTAAAGAGGAAGCTGATAAGGTGATAAGAGAGATATTACACAGTGATAAGAGATATCAGTGACGAGAATGGAACGAGCGAGATTAGGTGACATTTTCACTTTCGTTGGCTGACGGGGGATACAGTTTTGCTGAAAAGAAGAAAAAGACGTTGGGGATTCAGAAGAGGGGCCTTACCCATCAGAATCTCAGCGATTAGGAGAAGCGAAGCGATGAAGGATCCGGACAGGTGGATCACGAAAATGGAGGAGAGCTGGTTGAGAGTGAAGCTGGACATGGAAGGTTTCTCGAATAGGGAGAGTTCTGGATAGGCGGGAGTGTAGTGATTGTCGATGGTCTGATAAGAAGGCAATGATAAGGTGATAAGAGGATGAACTTACACTGAACGCTGGCAGGATCTTGATGATCGCCTCGTTGAGCTCTGCTAGGTAGGGAAAGTTCGGGCGGACGATGTAGGCTGCTGGGCAGACCTGGAACATGGGTGATTAGGTGATAAGGGATGATAAGGTTACAGGGAAGTCCTTGATAAGCCAGACTTTTGAATGGAATAGTTCTTGAGTCCAAATAGAAAATTTCCCTGTGATTCGTTGAGCTGGATACCAGCCGAAACCGACGAGAGGGACTTTTTGCTGGAAGCCATGAATCAGACAGGAATCAGATCTTCTGAAGCTTACCGATGCCACGAATTCCCGATCATTCAGAAGATTCAAGTCTCCGAATTCCGGAGGATGTTTTGCAAGGATGTCAGCGAACATTGAGATGCATTGGTCGGGAGGGATCTCTCGAGGACATTCAGGAATGCGATCGGAGGATGGAGTGAACAGACGGTACGTGCCTCTTCTGGAAAGGTCAGGTGGAATAACCGGATCTTTGAAAGCTCACCTCAACTGCTCGATAAACCCGTAAAAGTCTTCAAAAGGCATTTGTTTCTTGTCCGAAACCACCAACATTCCACTCAATTCGGAGGTGTAATAGTCGATGAACACGTGGAACCAGGCAAGCAGCCAGATCGCTGAGAACAGCTGAAAATGAATGGTTACGAGGAGCTGCAGGAACCAGTGTTTTGATGGAATGTGTTTCGGATTCTAAAATCTGAAGCGCATTCCATGTGATCTCGGAGAACCCGTCTCGTCTTCCGGATTCTCTCGTCGCTGAACAAACGTTTCAGTACGTGAAAGGCGAAGAATTTCGACGGGTTCTTCACGCGAATCTCCACGTTGAACGTGCTCAGAAGCACTTGGGATATGCTGTTTTGGACGCATCTGGAACTTTGAACAGTGGAATCTTGGCTTCATGCGTCATGTTCCTTACGAATAGATTGTCTCCTTTGTTGATCGGAACTCTACAACTCGCAGCACAAAGAAAACAATTGAAACGACGAGAATCGTAAGACTCAACAGGAACCAGACGACTGTGGAAAAGGGTCGGAACAGGAATCCGACGTCTTCGGACTTTTGAGGATCTGCGATTAGGTAGACCTGGTTGACTTCGAATTGGGTCGGATAGGTGAAGGTGACGATGTGGGCACGGTCAGCAGTCATTCGGAAACGACCACAAGCCATGTCGAGACGGCCGCGCTGGATGTCGCCGAGCATTCCTGCGATATCTCGAGTAGAGTGGGAGATAGGGGAAAAGTGTCAACTGATGAAATGATCCAGAGACAATTTGCTACAATTTTGCAGTTGACAACTTTTTTTGAATCTTGCTTGGGAATAGAGATAATCAGCGAAATATGTGCTTTTTACGTTTTTACTGATAACTCTTTTATCTTTAGAGATAACAAAAATCTGTCAACTGACAAAATACTCTAGAGACAATTTCCCACAACTTTCCTCTTCACAACATCTTGCTATCACCACTGATAACCCACCAGTAGCTGTCCGATTACTGAGCACATGTCCGATCTGATTGTTGTACTGCACAAACTCAAAAGTCCACCGCAACGCCTTCATCAGAGTCTGACACTGCTCGATTTCCAAACCGACTTGATGTCCGATTTTGAATGTAGATCCTGGTGATAAGATCTCTTATCAGTTGTTATCACCTTAACATTAGAGCGCACTTACCCTTATTGTTGAGTGACGAGTCAATGCCGATTTTCAGATGCGGACGGCTCATTTTCGGAAAAATAACAAAACTTCTTCTGTTTTCGCTTCTTTTTTTCTTGTTTTTCTGTTCGTTCTCAAGTTTCCAAGCGTGGCGCGAAAGTCAACATAATCATCACTTTATTGAGTAAAAAGTGAGGAAAAGCTCCATCGAAACAACCGAAAAATGGAACGAATAAATGGATAGACAGAGAGAGATTCGAGTGTAAACAGATAAGGGGGAGCAATTTTATTAGGAAACGAATGATGCGGTTGATTGATTGGGGGTACACGTAACAAGAAGAGGGGGAAGCGGAAGCAGGAACAATTCATGCCTAACTGGGGCGTTACCGGTTTAATTGGGAGCTAGTGGGGGGAGAAGAAGAGCTATCAGAATCTGTTGGACCATTGACCGTTCCAGCCGTTGGAGTTATTGTTGTTGTTGTTGCCACGAGGCGGTCCCCCACGGCCACGGGGAGAATCTGAAAAAATAAAAAGAATTTCGGGGTTCAGAGACGAGACATACCTTGGAAGAACTTGGGCGGCGGCATTCCACCTCTCGGCGGTCCTCCTCCGAACCCTGGTCCTCCTCGCATCGGAGAACCTCTCGGCGGCGGTCCTCCTCTGAACGGCGGTGGCCCTCCACGCATCGGCTGCATTCCTCTCATCAGCGGAGGTGGTCCTCCTCTCATCGGCGGACCTCCTCGCATCATGGTCGCACCTCTGGGCGGTGGTCCCCCGCGCATCGGAGCTCCTCTCGGTGGTCCTCCTCGCATCGGTGGTCCTCCCCGTCCTCTCATCATCCCGGGCGGCGGCATTCCTCGCATCATCGGCGGTCCTCTCCACGGCCCACCTCCTCGCATCATTCCTGGCGGTGGAACTCCTTGCGGCGATACCACCGGGTACATCAGATCCGCTTCGTCTATCTCTCCGGCTTCCAGATCGACCTTCTTCTCCTCACTAGGCATTGGTGGCGGTGGAGGCGGTAATATCATAGACGGCGAGAACATTGGTGGAGGTGGTGGGACGGGAAGAGGTCCGGAAGTTCGCGTTAGCGGTGGCGGTGGCGGGGCGGTCATGTCACTCGGAGGCGGTGGCGGAGGTGGTGGTGGCGGTGGCGGAGGCGTCGGCGAAGAGCTTCGACTCGTGGATCCGTTGTCAGAGTCCGATGTCTCCATTTCCATGGATTCACTGGTGTTGCGTCGCTTGCCTGGACGGGATCGTCGCGAGAACTTCTTCCTGGGCGTGTCAACCGGGTCACGGATTGGTGGTATCGGATCTGGAAAATGGGCAACTAGGTCAATTCAAAAGTAAAAAACTCTCACGCTTCTGATTCATGTCTGGTGGAATCTGAGGTGGAATCGGATTCTGATTCTGAACAGGATTCTGAATCGGCGGCACTAGCGGAGCATGATTCGGATTGGAGTTAGGTCTCTGCATGGGCATCTGATACGGCGTGAAGTTGCCGGACGGTCCCTCCTCTCCGTTCTCCCTTTGCCACTTCTTTCGCCCCTCCATATCGTCTATCTCCTTCATAAACCGACGCTCCATCTCGATGCGTCTCTCCATCTCAACCAATCGTCGCATGTCTTCTTCCAGTGAGAAGTTCGAGTTTCCGAATTGGTTGTGAGGTGGTGGGATCTGAGGCATTGGCGGCTGAGCCACCGAAGCACCCATAAGCAGTTCCTGTGGAATCGGAGCAACTGTTCCTCGTCGGATCGCGTCTTGCACGATCTGCTCTTCGGACATCATTCCGAACGCCTCGGTGAACTGTGGTTGTTGCGGAGGAGCGATGGCGGTGGGGAGATGGGTTGGTGGCGGTGGAACAGGTGGAACTGGAGGAACTGGAGGAAGGGCCGAGAAGGCCGGCACGAGTGGAACGGGTGGAGCAATGGGGATTATGTGGGATGGCATAGAGGTACACGGCTCCGATGTCTTCAGAGACGGGACAACCATCGGCGGTCCGTTCATCGGAACATTCGAGATTATCGGCGGCGGCAGACTAAAGTCGATGTTCGGAACGTTGGCTGCTTCGGATTTCTGATTTCCAATGACCGGAGAGGCGCTTCCGTTGGCTTCCTCCATCATCGTCTGACTCTCGATTCTCTGCTTCTGACGGGAAGCTCGCTTCTCGGCTTTCTCCTCCTCGATCTTTCGCTCGATGATCTCCTTTATCTTGTTTTTATGAGCATCGGTCACGTCGGGGTCCATCATGAAGTCCTTGGCCGACGAGACAATGTCTTCTGGAAAAGGAAGGATATGGGATGGTTTTGAAAGATGAAACTTACGGATTCTCACAGAAGACTCGACAATCTGCAAGATGAATCTGAACTTCTTCGACGCCAAGTCCTCGGGTGTAAGTGCCATCCCGGACGGTCCCGGCTTGTCTCCGTTGTGCGGAGACCGACTTCTGGACCTCGACCTCATCCTCCGCTTCCTGTACTGCTCCTTTTCACGTTCCTCTTCCTTCCGCCACGACGCCGCCACGACTTTCTCCCGTTCCATCCGATGCAATTGCGCCTTCATTTCAATGTCGGACAGCCGGACCGAGTACATGAAGCGTGATCCGTACTTGGCATGAAGGCATATGATGAGCATGAAGCAGTTTTCGGTGGTGCCGATGTTGTACTTGACAGGGGCGAACGTGTCGTGCAGGATTTCAGATCCGCGATGCGGAAACAGAAACGCAGAGATGATCTTTGTGCTGAGGATGTAATCCAGCTGATAGACAAGGTCCTTATCGAGATTGTAGTCCAGAACCTTCTGGTAACCCGACGATCTACCAGCCGGTTGTAGCTTCAGAACTGAGAACGCACACGCTCGCCTGTCGTTCATCGCGTGGTTCGAGTAGACGAGAAACGTTTGTATGGTTCGGGGCGTGTGCAAGGTGAACGTCTTGTCGGCGAGTTCTTCCTGCAACATTTCGAACATTTCATGGTTGTCCTCGGTACGGGCGAAGATCGGAGTGGCGACCGAATCGAACGGCTGGTTGGCCATGAAGATCCGCAAAGCGAACTCCCAGTCGACGGGCTTGTCCTTCTTCTGGACACTTCTTTCAACACGATCCGTCGGCTTCCTGTCCTCCGAAGCTTGCGTGATTGCTTCATAATCATAAATCGGAGAGTCGCCTCCTCCACCACCTCCATAATCCTCATTATTGTCCAACTGATCCATCTCCATCTGCATCTTCCTCTCCCTCTCCTCCCGTTCCTCCTGCTCTTCCCGTTCCCTCCGTGCCTCATGTCTCCGTCTAATTCTCTCCTCATCCGCTTTCCGTCTCCTCTCCTCTTCGTCCCTGAGCATCTGCTCCCGGAGCTCCTTGTTCCGTTCTCGTCTCTCGTGAAGTTCTCGTTCCTCATCCTGCTTCTTCAACTTCTCACGGGCCTCTTCAAGTTGTTTCGATTGGCACACTTTGCAAGTTTTCGAGAACGCATGGGACATGTGCTCAGAGGTTGTGTCACGGGAGTCGTCGCCGATTATAGAGTCCAATGGCTGAAAGATCAACTGATAAGAAAGAAGTGATAATCAGTACTCACATTTCTAGGAGCATTTGATTTCCGTTTGTTCTGAATCGGAATGCCCACCGGTTTCGTCTTCCAGCACTGCGGGTTTCTCAGCGAATTCGCGTCCATCGCGATCAGCTTCTCCACCGTCAACCTCTTCAGAACCACTCCGAACACGAATTCCTTGGCACTCTCCGCGTCGAAGTTGTGTATGAACTGTTGCTTCCAGACACGGTACTTCGGGTGCGAGATGTTCCGATCGCACTTGGCAAAGAGGCTCTCCTCGAGTTGTTCGGCAATCGTCCTCAGCTGTTTCCTGTCGACGCCCTTCATGTGCATCCGTTCCACTCTGGTCACCATCGCATTCTCCATATGGGTCCGATTGGCTTCTCGAACCGCGTCTGTCGTTTCTGGCTTCTTCTTCGGAATCGGCTTGGACAAAGCGGCCATTTTGGAGTTCTTCTCTCGGTCCCTCACTTCTTTTTCCTTCTCCTTGACGATCGGAGCATTCTTCTTTTTCGGGGGATCAGCGTCTGAAAATAAAGATTTTTATACGTTTTCCAGCTAAAGCTTACTCGGAGTCGGATTCGCACTGAACGGCATCCAATGCGGCGAGAGCAGGAAGAAGGACCGAAGTTCTCGAGTGTAGACTCCAGAATGCACAGTTTCGCCGGTCTGCACGTTCATCACAGTGACTGTCTCAGCGTCGGGATTCGTCTTCATGACCTTGTTGATGATTCCAGCGACACAGTTCACGGAGCAGTAGTGACTGTTGCCACCGAGATAGTACTTCCACGTGTCGGAGGGCACCAGAGAGAGAACCTTGTCGCAGTTGACGCATTTGCTGAAAGGAATCGGATTTCAGAACTGGAACACCTTCTAGAAACTGACTCTCTGAGATGCGAGCTCGTCGGCGTGTCGTTTATCGTCGGTGTCCACTTCTTCCTGGCTTCTTGATAAAGCGCCGAGAACGGTTGTTGATACGTGAGAATGAACGGACACACATCCGAATCGCAAGTCAGCAACTGCTCCTCGGGGAACGCTGTCACTTCCTCCTGTTGGCTCAGCGACATTCCGTACTCTTTCAGCATCTCCCGAACGTCTATGAAGTTGTTAAACTCTTTGAGCTCAGTGAACGCCGATGTGACGCATGAGAACTCGTTGAGCAGTTGCTTGCGGGTCTTGCCGGCACAGTCGCGGGGTTTCAGAAGGGATTTGTCGAAAGATGATGTGGAGGTTGCCGAGTCGTAGCGTTTTCTGGAAGGATTATCATGATTCAGAATACAAACCGTCAAGTACAAAAAAGCCCTACCTCTCCGCGGCCACCTCGCCCTTCTTCTCCTCGCCATCGTTCTCCGTCTCCTTCCTCTTCCGTTTCTTCTCCGCCACCGCTTCCTCCGCCTCTTTCTTCCTTCGCTTCGATGCTTCATTCTCCGCTTTCCTCTTCTTCTCCTCCTTTTCCTTCTCCTTCAACTTCTCCTCCTTCGCCTTTCGCCGTTCCTCCTTCGCCCGTTTCTCCTCCTCTTTCCGTTCGTGTCTTGCTTGTTTCGCCGCCTTTTTCTGCGCTTCTTCATCCGAATCCACCTCTTCTTTCACTTCTTTTTTGATCGACACCTGCGGTATCAGCTTCAGGTCTTCCTCTTCTTCAGAATCCTCCATCGTCTTCTTTTTCTTCTTCTTTTTCACAACTTCTTGATCTGAATCCGAATCTAGTGCTAGCGAAGCCGATGTCGACGGTCCTTCCTCCATCTTTTCATTTTTTCGTCGTTTTTCCTTTTTCGGAGTGTCATCTGCGTTGTTTTCTAAATCTGAAGACGTTGAAAACCAGAAAAGTTTCCAAAACACCTACTTTTCCTCTTATTATCATCCTTATTGGACTTTTTCGATCTACTTGCAAGAAGATTTTCTCTAGCCGCTAGAGCCTTCGGCAACTGAAAACTCGCTATTTTTCCTCAAAAACATTCATGAAAAAGTAAAATCTTACCGATTGTATTATTATTTTCTTCAGATTATTACACGTCTCCTCACTGACGACTTCAAACAGTTTTCCTTCGGTTTCTTCAGTTTCTGAGGTCATTTTGAACTGAAATTGAGTATTGCAAAAGGGAAAATAGGGGGAAAATAACAAAAATATATGAAAAACCGATGAAGAACGGTCAAGGAACGGAAAAAAAACGAATAATCTAGTAAAAAAACATATCACAATTTATCAGTTGACCAGAATGATTCGGAATATCGACAGGATTTACAGAAAGTCACGGGGAATGTTGAAGAGTTAATCAGAATCGGATGACGGCTCTTCTGATTCCGATGCATCGGACGTCTGATCCTTGTACCTCGACGGCTCGTCGCCACGCTTCAGAATCGCCGGATCGACGCCTTCAGATGCCATTTTTTGAGTGACACCGGCTTCGGGGACTCCCTGAAAACATGATTACAAGTTTTTTGAAAAAAGGATGTGAAACATACCATTTTGAGCATTTTGAAGTATTTGCTGTATGCTGGATCGTCTTTGATCAGGATGACTCGTCGGGTGGCTGGCACTGGAGCTTCTGGAGCAGGAACGGTCCGGGGAGCGGCTTCTGGAGGTTTTGGAGCTTCTGGGGGGGAAGCTGACTCATCTAGAGCTACAGGGACAGCGTTTGGAGCTTCAGGGACAACGGGCGGAGCTTCCGTGACTTTCCGCTCCACCTCCTTCGTCTTCACAGCCTTCGGCACGTCTTCTCCATCCAATTGCACTGCCGACAACTTCACCTCCATCAGTCTCAACTTCCGATCGGCCGTCGTCAGCGATCTTTCGGCCTTCTCGAGCACTTCTTCCATTTGATTCCCAAAGTTGTTCAGAATGTCGAGCATTTTCATGATAAAGCAGTTGAAGGTGACGGCCGTGCGATGATGATCAGTGCCTGGAACCTGGAATGTTGGGTCAGAAATGGGGAAAACTGGAAGGAATACCTTTTCAAGGTCGATTTTCGACTTTGGACCACGATCAGGATCCGGGGCTGATGTGCCGGCTTGTGAGCTCATTTTCTGAAGGTAACGGGTAAAAAGAACTTGGAAGATGAGAATTGCGAGATAAAACTGCGGGTAAAATACCTTTGGGAAGCGGGGGAATACGAATCAGGTCAGCAGCTTTATAGGGGATTAAGAAGTGGGGGAAGTACAATCAAAAATGAAAAATGAAAATAAATATTTAGGTGAAAGTAATTTTTCAGAAGGACGGACAAATAATCACAAGACAGCAGTGAAACGTTTTGATATATATTGCGAATGAGATCAGTGATCAGGGCATGATTAGGAGGGCAAATCGACGACGCGGATCTCTTCGATCGGCTCGATATGACGGCGAGGAGTGCTTTGAAGGGAACTGTCGCTGCTGGGAACCGGCGATCGATCGAGAACGGCGCCGAGGTTCAGAGGAGGCAGTCGATCATCGGGGACGAGGATCTCGTTGAGTGTCTCGACGACTGGCACGATTTCTTCGAGGAGGAGCTGGAAAATGTTATTTTTGTTTTGCTTTTATTGATTTTGTTCTACCTGGATCCGACAAACATCATCGTGCAATTGATTGAGAGCGTCTAACGAGCTGACGAATCCGTCGTGAAGGGCCTTTTCGGCCTTTGTTTTCTCAAACAGCCGAATCATCTTTGCCTCGACGTTTTTACAATTTTGCGGGATTTTTGATTGATCTGCGGCGACAGTTTTAGCGTTTATTGCGAAATGCTCTTGGAGACGAGCGGCCAGTCTGGAAGAAAAACTTGAGTCATCGGAGACAGTTCAAATTGAAATCTTACTTGAAAAACGGCCTTGAGCTGATTTTCTGATGTTGATAAGCTGCCGAATTTGCCGATTGCGGGTCTTTCTTGCCAATTACTTGCGGAATAACCGGCAGGAAACGGGGGATCTCGGCGAATCGCTTGTAAATCTCGTCGTCTTCGATGCGCTCCTGTGGTGTGTTGCCGTCTTTCACTGTCACTATGCCTTTTGAACGTTTTGTGCTTGTGCGGGTTAGAAAAGAGAATGAGGATTGTTGCTGCTGACCTGGATTGGTGGAAGTCGAGGAAGCGCCAGCGGCACTTTGCTCGTTTCCCATCTGGAAATTGGGAAATTTGCATCACGCCTTCAGAAATGGGATGTTACCTTGAATTATTTACTTTTGTGGGTTGATGCAACTCGGTCCCATTTGAATCTGATCAATTCCGGTCTCGTTCCAAGTGGTATTCGGGTCAGCTGGTTGACGGACGGTGCTTGGGATCGCGTCGGCTTCGATATCAGGCTCGAATTCACGCGGAATCTGCACTTCGTTCTGTAAAAGTTTGAATTTGTTATTGATTAACTTCTTTTGCGCACCTTGGGGAGTCGCTGAAAGATCCACTCTCTGTCCCACTCGAGAAACCTGTGATCGAGTCTTGCTTCGGATGGCACGAAAGACATGCAGACGACTCGCGCCGGCGAATTACTCGACGCTGCAAGTAAAAATAGGTTTTAAACTATAACAATTTCGATTTTTCAAAGTTTTTCAATCAAAAAAACGTCGGAGAAGCCGGAGCGAAAGAGAATACGGCCGGGAACTTGACGAAAAAGAGGCGCAGACACTCAACTCAATAACCCTGCAAGCGCGCTCCATTGCGAATGAGGACTAGCTTTCTCCAGTGCAAATTCTAGTCCTCGGGCCGCCAAAAGAAAATTTTTAAATTCTGTTCCGTTTTTTTCGAAACCTTCTTGCTTTCCCGTTGATGTGCGTATGCTTCCGCTTTCTTCCGACCTAGAAAATCGATAATTTAGCTGATCAATAATGAAATGAGCGGTGGAAAAGTCAAGTCAAAATTAAGCGTAAGTTAAAAAACGCTCTTTGACACAACAAAAAGCAAAATCAGCTTTCAGAACTTCAAAATCTTGGATGAAATCGGTCGTGGTGGTTTTGGTGTTGTCTACGCTGCAGAACGAGAAAATGGCGAGAAAGTGGCGATTAAAAAGATCGAGCGATCGGTTGCTCAAGTACGGGTCCGCTCGGAAATCCAAACGATGAAGCAGCTGAGCCATCGGAATATCGTGGAGTTTTACGAGGATTTTGTCGAGAACGGCGAGACGTATCTGGTCATGGAACTATGTGCCGGTGGCTCTCTCCGTGCGTACGTCAAGCAAAACGGGCCGCTGGATGACCAGGCAGCAGTTCACATTCTGCGGCAATTGGTCGCCGCCGTCACTTACATGCACGACTATCGAGTTCTTCATAGAGATTTGTCCGCTGGGAACGTGTTCATCAAAGACGCCACCAAAGCCAAGATGACAGTGAAACTCGGCGACTTCGGGCTGGCCACTGAACTCGGAAGAGGCGAAACTGCATGTACAATTGTTGGCACCCCGGGCTACATTGCTCCGCAAGTGTTCAGACAAGACTACGATCAATCCGCCGATGTGTATTCTCTCGGAGGAGTCCTCTACACAATGCTCACCGCCCATGATCCCCCGCAGAAAGGAGCACCGGACACTAGGAATTTGCCGGTGGTAGCGGCCGAATTGGTGCAGAGGATGATGCATCCAGACGCGGGGAAGAGGATTCAGCTGAGAGAGATTCTGATGGACGAGTACGTGAGAGACATCTCGAAGGACGACAGGCAGAGGTCCCGGGATTCACTAAGGAGAGGATTCTCGTCGAGAGATGGAAGATCGCAGGAGAGAGGTCTGGTGAGAAGAAGTGCAAGTCAGCCGCCCGTGTCAACGGGGAGGGTGTATTCAGCCAGTAATCGACCTGTTCATGATAGGGTAAGTCATCTGATAACAGATCTTTATCAAATGTTAAATTCAGATGCCCACAACATCTTCCCATCGAGACTCCGACCGGATAGAACCCCGCCCACGACGAATATCCCATCGAGAAGAAGAGGAACCGACGGGGATCTGGCCGATTCCAATGCTTCGACTCGCCGGACAGCGGATACGAACCCCGGGCGGGCGGTACATTGTCGAGATGGACACCCGATGTCGGTTTGAAGTCGCCGCCAAGGGAGACATTATCAGTCGGATTCTGATCGTCGAATACGATCCGTACCGACGGGTCCAGACGGTATTCGTGCATCGGATCGCTGAAAAGCGGGAACGAGGAAGAGAAGAAGGCGAAGAGTTGATTGAGCTGAGCAGGAATCCAATGGTTTATACAGAGTAAGTCGGCAATCTTTTTTATTTTGAAAAAACAAATCAAAATTAAACAAGAAATCAATAACCCGGAGCAGTTCTCGGTGTTGGGCAGTGTTCGCAGCCTCCTCCGCTTCCGGGCTCTCCCGGTGGTCCCGGTTGTCCAGGTCTTCCCGGCTGTCCGTCCTTTCCGTCTCTTCCCGGTTCTCCAGCGGTTCCTTGCTCTCCATCTTGTCCCGGATTTCCAGGAGTTCCCGGCAGTCCATCTGGTCCTGGCAATCCCGGAGGTCCAGGTCTTCCCGGTGGTCCCTGAGCAACATTGACCTCATCGCAAGTTCCCGGTTCTCCGTTGTCTCCCGGCACTCCTGGATCTCCGTCCGATCCCGATTCTCCCTCGTCTCCAGGCTCTCCCGGCTGTCCTGGCAATCCCGGAACTCCTGGAAGTCCGTCCTTTCCGTTTCTTCCGTTGGGTCCCTTTGGTCCGACGTTTCCTGGTGGTCCTGGTGGTCCTGTCGGGCAGTCGTAGCACGGTGGAGGAGCATCACGACGTGGAGCAGAGTCCTTCGCATCCACTCCGTCTTCTCCGTTTAGTCCCGGCTTTCCATCTCTTCCGTCTCTTCCGTCCTCTCCTGGAGGTCCCGGTGGTCCCGAAGGCCCAGTCTTACAAGAACAACATCCGCCTCCAGGAGCCAGAGACGACTTGCTACTGCTGAAACCGGACTCCTGGTTGGTATTGGACTCGGCAAAGTCGTATCCGGCCTGTTTCTTCACAATGATTCGGCGTCCCTTGACTCCAGAAGCTGCCTGCATTCTCTCGTATTGGATGAACAATCCGACGGTTCTATGACGGCAGAAGTCGATTTCAGAGTGCAGATTTGTCTGGATGTGCTGCATGTAGTTGTAGAGAAGTGGGATGGCGACGATGCAAGTCAACGTGGAGACAGTGCTGAAAAAAGGGAATAAGTCTTGATCATGGATTAGGAATTACCTGATGCAAATGCCCATGAAGGCCACTTTGCGAAGCATCGAAGCCTCGTGATTCAGTTCTTTGTCGTCCATAGCAGGAGAATGTTCGGGAAGATGTGTTTCCATGCATGGAACCCCTCTTTTATACTCCCCCGACACTTCTCGTTTGTTATCTCCGAGACGGTTTTTTTGCCGAGTTAGGTTTTCTTTGCTTTCCGTTTCATCGCCCGTTAGCATCTGAATCCCCGCTAAGACAGTTTCCACGTAGCCGGAATTAGGTCACAGGCTTATCACCTTATCACTTTCCCCTATCTAATGGTTTTTTATGCTTATCAGGGAGAAATTGCTAATGTTCGCTTGTTTCACTCGGTATCTCCGAATGGTTTTTTATAAATGTCCGAATCTCGTAATGATCGTGACGAGACCCAATTTCTCAAATTCAGACTGTCCCAACTGCCGAATGACGTGCTCAGCGACTACACCCGCCTCCACAAAATGGTCCTTTCGCTTCGAAGTCGAGTCGCCAAAATCACGTATCGCCGTCCGCCCCAGTTTCCCGAAGCCGCCGCGCAACTCATGGAAAATGGAGATTTGAGGATCAAGTTCTCTAGATGTAAGCATTCTGATATGAAATTCTGGAGCCCTTAACCTTTCCGTTTTCAGCCGTGATCGTTCGAAAAGTGGAAAACGGCGAAATCTTCAACTGCATCGACGGGACGCGCAGCAAAAAAGAAGGCGTCCACGGGACGACGCTGTCCAAAGTCAACGAAGTCCACGCGTACCTGACCCGTTTCGAGCAGTGCCTCCGCTCAATGGGCCCCGGAATGACTGTATTCCCGATTGCCTTCAGCACGGGAACTAATATGTTCGTTATCTCTTATCACTAATCAACTAAATCTCTATAGTTTCAGACTCGGTAATAACTCGCCCTCCTCAATGATGCCGTCCGCCGCCAACTCACGATTCGCCTTCAGCAACATCTCCAATCAGCCGACCGTCTCCCAAATGCCCCGATCAGCGCCGTTCCTCACGAAACCGCAGTATTCGGGCCGGCCCGCGTCGACAGATGTCGTGAGAAGAGTGTCGAACGACGAGAACTCGGCTGGACAGATGCCGCCGAAATACAAGTTCAAAGTGGTGAGTGAGCAGAGAAAAAGAGAAAGTGAGGGAGCGAAAAAAGGCAGAGAGCGACGGCGCTGCGGCAGCAATCGCGCCCTGTTGAACGGAATACTTTGAAAATAACATTTTTAGAAATTCCCAAATATTTATTCACATTTCAGAATGCCCAACAGCGCGTAATCTCCATCCAAGCCGCTGACGGTCGAACGATCCGCCGATCGACGCGTCTCTCCGATCAGTACATTTTCATAGATCCGTCGATCAGTACCGACGAGCAACGCTTCCTGCGAACGGGGCGAGTGCCCGAACGCGCTTCGGAACTGTTCCATTATCTGCAGGAACGTATCAAGAATCAGGGCGGCTAGTGTTAATAATCCCCCGTTTTCGTGCCTTTTTATCCCCCACATTCCTGCCTTTCTCATTGATCTCTCCTTCTTCTCTTGTGAATGTTCTTGTTTTCTTTCCCTTTTTCCTTTTTCTGCATAAAATATTCATTTTAATATTTAGTCATGACCTTTTTTTTTCGTATTTTGTCTCTATTGGTTTCCATGCCTAATTCAATCTACCTATCTCTTCATTTGTCGTGCTTTTCTCTTTCTTTCCGCTCTAACTATCCCTTTTCCAGTGCTAGATGGCGTACCGATTCGGTAAAAGCTTCTGGACAGATCAGGACCGTCTGCATCTGATGCAGGTCTGTCAGGAGCACGACAAGCCAGCGGACAGGGTCACGGCGCTCAAGGAGATCTACGCCAACTCCGCTTACCCGCCACCGAGTTTCTTCACTGACAGCGTGTGTTTTTCTTTAGATTATCTTTGGATACTGATAATTGATAACCTTTCCAGACAATCCGTGAAGAACTCGATCGTCTCATGAATCTCCCGACGCCGAACCTACGTCTCCAGTCGGCACAGTTCTCTTTCAGTCGAAAAGTAATGATCAAGAAGTGGGCGGAGCACTTCGCCGCCGAAGTCAAGAAACAAAAGACGGCGCAATCGGAAACCGCCCTTGTCAGTCTTCGGAACAACCAGAAACTACTGAAAGAGGTGCTGTCGGGCAATATTTCGTCGGCGAGACTCGATGAGATTGTCAAGTTGGTGGGTCCGATGGCCGAGAAGCACAAGAACGACCCGAACTTCAAACGAACAGTCGGATCGTTGGAAGCGGCGATGCAGGATCGATTGAGAACGGGAGAAGCCATCGATGTGGAGAGACTGGTGGCACCGGCGACGAGACATGAAGAGGTTGAGCTGCAGGATGAGATGAAGGGGTTGTTCGTGACGCCGACGCATCCAGAGACTCCGTGAGTTTAGGAAGGAGGTTCTTGTTATGAATTGTTGGGTTACAGAGCCGACGTGCACTTCTCTCCGATGCTGAGTCTCGCAGAAGCTGTCAGGGAGGCTGCTCCGATTCCAGAACCACCTCGAGTCGCCTCTCCGGTCTTTGAGCCGATTCCACCAGTGGAGGATGATGTTCCAGAGGACTTCCTGGAGCCGGCTCCGTCTGCTCCTGCTCCGTCTACTTCTGCTCCGGTAAAGGAGGTAAAGGAGGTGAAGGAACCCGAGCCAGTGAAGGAGCCAGAGGTTGTTACGAAGAAGGAAGAGAAGAAGGTTGAGAAGAAGAAGGCCGAGGAGAAAAAAGAGGAAAAGAAGGAGGAGAAAAAGAAAGAGGAGAAGAAGAAGGTTGAGAAGGAAGAGGTCAAGAAGCCAGAAGTTGTGGAGGAGAAGAAGAAGGAAGAGAAGACGGAAGAGGTGCAAGAGGAGGAAGAGGAAGAAGAGCCAATGCAAGTGGAGGAAACGGCAGAGGTCAAGGAGGAAGTTGAGGAGCCCGAGGTGGAGAAGGAGCCGGAGACGGAGAAGGTTCCGGTGGTGCCGGCATCTCCGGAACCAGTCAGTCAACCTGCTACTCCACAGCCCTCTGTTGCTTCGAAGACTCCTCAGAAGCAGAAGACGCCACAGAAGAAGGTCGAGAAGCCGGAAGAGGTGCCACTCGAGGTGAAGGTCGAGGATCATGAAGACGAGGAAGCGCCGTCGTCGTCGTCATTGATGCCATCGACTCCGTGCCAGTCGCCCCCGTCAGCCTCGCAAGCGCCGACACCGCGCGGACGTGGACGACCTAGAATTGTGAGGGGTGTAGCCGTGGAGCCGTTGGTGCCGCAGCAGCCGGTGGTGCAGAGAAAAGCAGAGGAGGGTATGTTTCAGCATGCCATCGGTACAACGCCCAGCAAGAAGAAGGAGCCCAAGGAGTCGCCCGCGGAGCCCTCTGTTGCGCCGCGCAGCAGCAGACGACTCAACGACCAGGAACCGTCGACCAGCACCGCTAGCTCGTGAGTCGTTCTTTCCTGTAGCCTGTTCTCTATCCTCTACTAGTTCTAGGTCCAAAAAGAAAAATCTGTCGGCTGCTCTCGCCTCGCAGTCGTCTGCCTCGTCGTCGGCTCGCAAGCGGAAAGAAGGAACCGAAGAGCCGGCGAGCTCGTCCAAGGGCTCCTCGGTGCCTCCGTTGCTTCGCTCCGAGTCGTCGTTCGATATGGCGACTGCTCCTGGATCTCCAGGATATGCGGCAGCATTCCGAGAGATCGAGGTGCAGACGGACATCACTATTCGACAGATTGTCTTCGAGACGCCGATGGGAGAGCGGCGACGTGCCAACGTGCCGGCGCCAAGCGGCCCGGCCCGCAAGGGACGCAAATCCCATTTGTCATCCGACGCGGCGCGCTCCGGCTCGCGTAACTCTTCCGCATCGACTCCGGCGCCACGCGGAAGCTCAGCCGGACCAGTGACGACGCGCTCTATCGCGTGTCAAACGAACACTCGGTTTGACATTGACAAGGAGGAGCTGGTGGTGATGAGAGTTGATGCTCACCCGAAGATAGTCAATGTTCTCCAAGAGCTGGGCTACGAGAAGAAGATTGTCGTCAACGAGGAGACTTGCAAGGTAATCAATTGTCTTATCAGCTCTTATCACTAAACCTCTACCCAACTTCCAGGAAATCGCCGCCGAAAACGCAGCTCTCGGAGAAAGCGACATGACGAGAAGAGCTCCGAAGGCCGAATCAAAGAGAGAATTCAACTTCATAGTGGAGACCCACGACTCTATTGCAAAACGTTCGTTCTCTTGGCTATCAATTATCAGTGATAACCTTCTTATCACTACTTTCAGGACTGGTTGAAGAGAAGGGATATCAAGTGGTGTCAGCGACTTGTGACCTTCCATCGAACAACGATTCGCCAGTCAAACGGCATCGCAGAGATGATAAAGGAAGAGATGATGCGAGCAACATCAAGGTATTCTTTATCACCTTATTAGTTATCAATTCTTCGTTTCAGTACCAACTGCTCACAATGCATCGTGCTCTCTACGAGTGCGAGTGGTCGGAGAACTTCAAAAAGCCGGTTCCGTCCAGCGAGGAGGGCTACGATCAGGCGATTCGACAGAAAGTGGACCTCAGTCTGATAAAGAAGGAGATAGAGAACGGCGTTATCACCACGGTGCCCGGATTCCTTCTCCGCTGCTATCGGATGTTCGCCAACGCGATAATGTACAACGGGTACGACCACGACGTGTGCGTGCAAGCGAGGTTGATTCTGGAGAACGTGCTGGGAGACATCACGTCACTGATAGACGACGAGCGGAAGGAAACTCCACAGCAGAGACGCAGCCGGGCAAAGGAAACGAATCGGGACTCTTCCAGGTCAGGATCCATGGAACCCGAGCCGATGGACTCGTTGGGAGAGGTCGGAAAGACCCGCAACGTGTACCGCAAATCGGCCACCAACGATCACACCTTGTCGACTCACGGCAGCCGCAGGAGCCGCAGAAGCATGAACTGAACCCTTTTATCCTTGTCTGCTAAATTAATATTCATTCAATTTCCTGTTTACCTCCTTTTAAATTAACGATCTTTTGAACCTCTTTGCTTAATTCCGTTATCTATTTTATCCATTTTATTTTTGTAATTTGTATTGCTGTCCCTTGAAACTGACAGAAAATGGAATTCAATTGAATGAAGGTCAAGGAATTTTTATGAGAAAAGCAAGTCGTCCGCTAACCTAGAAATACAGGAGATTACTGACACTTTTTCTATTCGTTTCATATATTTTGGGGATACTTTTGAACACTTCTTCTCTCGGAAACATCTGAATAATTGAGGAACAAAACTATGAAGGGAATAACATGGAACTTGATGGAAAAGTAAAGAATTCGTATTTCCTTTTTCATTTTTCTGTTGTGTACATTCTTCTGAATTCGTCTGCGAACCCCTAGAACCAATATTCCACTAGACCAGAACAACGGGGAACCGTGTCACGATCAATCGATCGACGCATACGCATCAGCCCCCTTCCTCACACTCTTACTAATTTCTGTTCCTCTGTCTGACAGATAGGTCGTTTGTGTTAGTTGGCTGTTTCGCTTTATGGTTATTTCGTGTCTTTTAGGTTCCTTTTATTTTTTGAAAAACGTTGTTTTCAGGCTGACTGACTCTCAAAATGGACGGTATCTACGTCGAAAATGCGATTTGCGAGCCAATGGCCAATAAAACGATTGACAACGAGGACGAGATGTTCCAGGAAGTGCCAGAGATGAGAAATAACAAAGTAAGATTCTAAATCCAGCAAACTTTGAGCCAAACACATCATTTCCAGGAGAACACGTCGTCTATCGACAATGCCAACCCAGAGCTCACCGAGCAAGAAGCCCTTGCAGTTCTCGGTGTCAAGGAGTGGGACGAGTACCCGCCAATTGAGACGTTCAGCTATTGCGAGGATCCAGATTTGCTGGTTGTTAACATATCCGAGGAGGATGTGATTCTTGAGAAAGACGAGGCCAACGTGGAGGATCAGCAAGAAGAGAATAGCGACATGAAGAAGAAGGACGAGAAGGAGGACCTGGACATCGATACGCTGCTCACCGGGCAAAACGCTTTCATCTCCTGAAATTCATCTCTCCCTCCTTAAAATATCATAAATCACCCCAAAATTGTGTCATGATCTTGTCTACCGACCTCATATCTCTGTGTTTCGTGCATTTATTCTTAATATTCATGAACCTATATTTCTAAAAAATTTTTGTCCAACCTCTGAAACATGTATATAGACCCAGCAACCGAGAGAATTGGCCGACGGGACCCCGCTTACGGTTTATCTCGCCATCTGGCCCAATGTCCTCCAGGTCTCCTCTCTCAACACACATTTGCAACGCGTTGCAACGTTTGTTCTGACCCCATTGGCTCTTGTTTTGCGATAATTATTTTCTTAATTCCAGTTGCTCGTGAATATTTATTTTTTCTGTTCATCTCTCGAAAATAAGATCACAGAAAAACCATTTTTGCCCGAAAAATTTGCCCTACGCTACCGTGCAACAGCGCTCTACCGAACGTGCGCCAATTTCAAATTATCGATCGTTGCCAACTCATTTGTCACGGAATTTTCGCTGTTTTCGCCAATTTCCACGCGTTTCTGTTCATTTCGACTTTTACTACTCGTTTCTTCAGCAACTAATTATCAACGACAATCAAAAATGGACATTGAGGATGCGATGCACGAGCCACACGGCACAATGCAACAGCATTTGCGTGAGTTGTCCACCGAAACACCCGAAATATTCATAAAATGCGTTTTCAGACCAAAAATTGGGAAGACCGGCGGATTTGGGACAGAAGACTCCGCTGAGAACGGGTCTCGGTCTGATGGTGAACGAGTCGAAAACGCCCGGAGCCAAGTCTCTGCAGGGATTGGCGTCGGCGAGGAAGGTGCCTCCGTCGACGGTCAAGAAGACGATTCCGTGCGACGAAGAGTACGAAGTGTTCCAGGATGAGCCGGAGGAAGAGATGCCGCCCGTGAGAAAGATCGAGGTAAGAGCGGGAATCTAGAACGTTCAGAGCCAAATTTTGAATTTTCAGGAGAAACCTTCGGCTGTCGACACTGCCAATCCGGAGCTCACCGAGCAGGAAGCCCTCGCAGTTCTTGGCGTCAAGGAGTGGGACGAGTATCCGCCAATCGATACTGCCAATCGGTGTCAGTCGTTCGACTCGCTTGCTGCTGACATCGCCGACGACATGCTCAACTGGAAGGATCGGAGCGTGGAGCTGACCGACGAGCCAATCTCCGACGACTGCGAGGATCTGGCGGAGCCAGAGATGACGGAGCAGGAAGCGCTCGCGAGTCTCGGTGTCGAGGAGTGGGACGAGTATCCGCCGATCGAGATCGCTTCCCGGATCGCCGACGACCACAACTACCCAATCACTCTGGAGGAGCTGCATTACGAGGATGTGATTCTGGAGGAGAGTGAGGACTACCTGAAGATGATCGAAGAAGCCGAACCGTACGTGTACGATCGGGAGCTGGTGAAGAAGATCGTGAAGGATCTGGAGGACGAGCTCGAGGACGTCAGCATCTACGATTTGATCGACGAACAGAACGCCGTCATCGAAGCTCTCTTGTCCTAATTCCCCTGTATTCCCTCTTGTGATTTCCCCCTAAAACCGTGCCATGGCCCAAATTTTCTTTGTCCACTGACAACTGACCTCATTTTTCTGTGTTTTATGCACTTATTTCGGTTATATATAAACACTGCTGATCTCGATAAACCCGAGTATTTGAGGAGCAACAAATTGAACAAATTTTAAAATTATGACAGGATAGAGACTAGAAAAACGAGAATTAAATGCAATAAAACGAGATCTGAGCGAGGAACCGTACAGTAATTACATTTTGAGCCGAGAGAATCGTTTAAGAGCTGAGCCAACTTCGCACGAATTCGTCTTTTTCGCATTGCGACTCGCCATCGAACCATTCCCAAATGTTGTCGTACTGAAAGAAATTGGATTTAGGCAAGTGCGCTCCACGGAGAACTCACCGATTTCGGATCAGTGCCATTCTCGTTGGCCTTCCAGAGCAGTTCGCACACCCGACACACGCCGTTTCGATATCCGGGCGAGTTCCACGGAGCAGTGGTCCACGTGCCTTTCTGACGCCAGTCAAAGTACTCCAAATAGGCGGTTCTGAACAATGGGGCGCATTTTCAATCAGGGAAGTAGGTCACTTACGAATTGCTTTCCAGAGCTTTCAAATGATCGGCCATTTCCTTCGGATTCTTGTAGTCGTCCATGGCGATGAAGGATTTTGGCGGGAGAATGCTGGGATTTGAAAATTAGGAATGCTCTCAGAATAGTTCAGATCTTACTTGGTATAAACCTTTCGTTTCATCACAATCGGCACACTTGGAATGTTGATCCTTGCCCAGATCTTTTCAGTAACGTAGTCGTTGCAGACGGTGTTCTCGATGGCGATGTAGAACGGATACTGCTCGAAGACATCCAAACATTCGTTTCCGGGAGGGCAGATGTCTTTGAAGCGACTGTCACTGGCGCACTTTCCGCCGATTGTCACGTTCATGTGTCTGAAAAGATAAATGTTTACGATGGAGCGCATTTCCCTTACTTTGCCAATTCCAGAAGAGCCAATTCTCGTTTGGAAGTGGTGTCGCAGTTGGAGATGAGACCGAACATTCCGCTTCGCGACTTCTGAAGTCGTTTCGGCTGAACGTAGAAGCTCTGAACTTTGAATCCACGGCTCTCGGCGACTTGTGTCGGGATCAGGAACGATCCGTATTTGTGAATGGCATCGGAAGAGTAGAGATGGGTCGATGTCCAGTTGAAGAACGACGACGGAACTGCGAACCGACCGCTGTTATCCGGTGTTTCCATCGAATTGAACACGAACACTTGCGACGGTTTCCGGGAGGAAGGGAGCGGGAATCGCGAGAGATCGGCGGCGTGGAACACGACGGCGTCCGCCGAATCCAGTTGTTTCTTGTTGGTGTCGATGACGCACCGATCCGTCAGACCCGGACAATCCGAGAGCATCGTGTGCGAGACGGTCGTGCCGAACACCGTCGTCCAGTAGAGAATCCGTTTCGGTGCGAGAGTGTCGAAACGACTTCCGATTCGATCTTTGGAGACGGTCAGGTAGAGATGACGTTGTGGGCGGTGGATGGGGACGTGGGAGCCGTCGTCGGGGCCGATGATTGCGTAGATTGCGTAGAGGCAGAAGAAGCCGAGCACGCCGAGCAGCAGGTACCGGTAGACACTTGCAGGTCGGACCCTCATCTGATAATCAGAAACATAGGAAAGGGAAACAGAGGGGAAGGGGGACAGACATAGCGAGAAGGATAAATCCACCTTTTAGAACAAAAAGACATTGAAATGTGTTTTTCTTTGCAAATAAATTTATATGCACGAGTTTCATTGATTCAGAAAATGCGACGAGTGATTCCGATGGGTGCTGATCCGTTTCTTTGCTCTCTCGCCTCCATTTTCTCCTTCTTGACTCTGCTCTCCAGGCTGTTGAATAGACTCTGCGCAGTCCATGGGACGTCTTCGTCTTGACGCACTTCGGAAGGAAGCGCACGCGACAGGATTGAGATGTCTGGAAACAAAGGAAGTTTCCGGGAATTTTAATTAAAAATGCTTACCAATATCGTCGACTTTGAAGTAGCGTTGAAGCGGATGCATGGTGGTGATTCCGTAGACAGCGGTTCCGTTCAGCGTAGTTTTGCTGCCGGTTTCGGGGTTACGCTCGCGGAATTGGTACTCCTCGTCGAGCTGGACACTTTCCAGGGTTGCCGCTGGAAAATGGCACGAACTAATGGGGATGGGGAGCGAAAAACTCACAAACTCTTGCCATATTCGGAAAATTGGTGGGTGGCGCGGCGATTAATGGCTCCGGAGTCTCCTCTTCCTCCTTTTTCTTGTTGCTCGGTCCTTTTCCGGTCTTTCTGAAGAGCCCAGTCAACGGACGTTTCAAGGCCTCTCCGCTGAATCCTTTGTCCTGAAACGGAGATTAGAACGGGGAATCGGAAGGAATAAATTACCTTGAGTAGTCCTCCGAAGCGGGCTTTCTTCGTGTCGCCATCCGGTTTCTCCTGGGCACGGGTGTTCTGCTCGTGTGCTTCATCTGAAATCAATGAATCATGTCAGTGAAGTGGTAACAGATGATGAAATATCGAGACACGTCACAGTGGGTGAAAGTGCGATTTGTGCTTCACAAAACGACGGAGTAAACTCTCTAGTTGTACCAGGCGGCGGCTCACTGCCTGGCGGAGGATTCCGACGCATCATCATGGTTAAAACGAGCTTCAATAATGGATTTTTTAGATTTTGAGCTTTGCTGAGCAATATTTCGTTTCAGGCGGATTGTTCAGAGGAAAACACATTTAAATATGTCGCTCATAAGCTTCCAGCTAATTAAAAATTACAAAATACAACAAAATCACAAAATAAATTTTGAAAATTCAATTTTTTAGCTTTTATGACATTTTTGAGGAAAATTATGTATTTGGTATCAAAAAAATTGCCATTTTTCCCAGATTTTATAAATAATTGAATTTCTGAACGAAGTTCAGTGTGACTTTGAAAAATTGAACTTGAAAATTAGGAAATTAAAAATATTGAGCAGCCGCAACGCGTGCGCATGCGTTGCGTGTCGAGAGGCGGGGTTTGCAAGCAGCGCGACCAATCGGCGCACGTGAGGAGGCGGGACCGACCAATCGCCGCGCTTGAGGTCGCCAGCGAGGGGTATAAAAAGGCAAGCGTCGCGCGCGCGCGTTCAGTCGCCCTGCTCGGGCTGTGGATGAATGGTCGCTTGCGCTGCGCTGTCGTCCCTGCATCCTCCAAATCACTTGGCGGTGCCGATGACTGCCAGCGTTCAAACAGTGGAAGCGATCAAGGAGCGACTTTCCACTGCCGCTCAAAATGTAAGCCCGTCCCAATCACAATGACTAGGTTGAAAATCAATAATTTCACAATTCAAAATGCGAGCGAAAAATTCAAAAAAGCGGCGGTTCTGGGCGAAAATTTAATGGGCTGGGGCAAATTCAAATTCTTTTTTCAGGTCTCACTTGATTTATTGATTTTTTCTTGATTTTTTTCCACATTTTTCTTCTCTGTGCTGTAAATAATAAATTGCGATTAAAGTATTTTTATATCAATTTGTTCGTTCTTCTGGTTTTGTATTCCAACACAATTCAAATTCAAAGCGATTCAAGAGCGTTCGTGCTAATTCATTGGATTTGCAAATCTAAACAAAAATGTGTGCGATGGTAAAAAAAACATGGGGAAATTTAGAAAAAAAACATTTATTTAATCATTTATACAAAAAATCAATAAAACACCCATTTATTCACATCGCAACAATCGTTACTCGCTTCAGGATGATCAGACGCTTTGCGAGGAGCTGCTCAATGAACTCCGACCGATGGTGGCAACCCGAGAGATTCTAGAGGTAAGCTTCATTCCCTACAACCCGCTCGTTTTTTTTCGGATTCTCATCGGGCGTGAAGCAGGCGCCCTGCGAGAGCTGAGGAGGCAGCCGTCCTCCTCGGACGGGCCGCTTCGCAGCGACTGACTAGGCGCGCCGGGCGGAGATGCTTCCCCTCCGTCTCTTCCATCTCTAACTTCTCTGCGCCATGATCTCTCGTTCGTACTCTAGGCTTTCTCCGAATTCTTTATGTCAACACGCCAGCGCGCGCCGAACCGATCAATAGGCCCTCGCTGTAGTCGGCGATGTCTCCGTCGGCGAGACGACGAGACGGAATGTACGGGACAGCGCGCAATTATACTCAAAGTGTCATGAGCAGAAGTGGAGATGACGTGTTTTTCAGGAGACTCGGATCGGATTCGTTGTGAACAATCTTCGCAGACAGTACTTCAAGAAATGGCCGGCACTTTTAAGGATCAGTCGAGAAGTCATCAAATCGTGGTCGGAGATAGTGTGCGATGAGGTGAATAAAAAAGGAATGGGCAAAAAAATCGAAAAAGGAAAACGATTATGGGAAAAGAAACGATTTTATCGCTTTTTGGCAGTATTGGACAGTTATTTTGCAGGGAAAGAAACCGCACAGTGGATCTTCTTCCCGTAACGTCACACCAAACATGCTCTCGCCGAGTGTCGCCAAGCTGATGCAACGAGGAATCACTCCGAATACACCGGCTAACAGAAGAGTCACTTCTACCGGACTTCAAGGTGAAAAATCAGAAAGAGAGCATGTAAGAACGATAGGGCTTCAGGTGCACAAGGAAGACTCGTCTCACCGGCAAACGGATCGTACGCGCCGCGGAAACAGATCTCACCGGGCGAGGCGACTCCGACGGCAGCAGCAGCTGTCAACGGGATGCACAAGTCCGCATCAGTCGGTGGAGACCTTCTGAAGCACGCCGTCGCCTCGTCTGTCTCGCTGAAGCCGATTACACCGAAGGAGAACGGAAAGAGGAAGGTCGCCGATGACGGCACGACTCCGGCGCCGGCCATCAAACGAACCAAGACTGCTGCCGGCAATCTCTCCATCTCCGCCACTCCGGGGACCCCGACAACAACCGCTTCTGCGATGCACACTCCCACGACGACATCGGTCCTGGCGGCGAGAAAGGCGGTTCAGAGCACAAGTGAACTCTTTGCTCAGATGAGCCAGACCCTGCCGGGACACATCGATATCGGAACGGACATTCGTGAGCACGAGGAGAAGGTGAAACGGGAGTTGAAGGATGAGGAGGTAGGGAAGAGAGGAGAGTCGGTGGATGAAAATCAGGTCGGTTTGCAGCTGGCACACCACTTGCAGTCGTCTGCCAGTTTCGGAAGTGTCGCCGCGGCGGTGCCGACGGAGCGGAAGAAGCGCAAGTACGAGCGAAAGATCCAGAAGGGCACGGCGTCCGGCACTCCCGTCGCCATCGCATCGCCCTTGTTGCAGACGCAGCCGGTCACGCCTTCTTCTTCCTCAAGTGAGTTTCCTCTTTCGTCTCTCGCCTCATTCGTCATTCACTAACACACGCACACAAAAAAACATCACTCTTTCTCCATCTCTCTCTCGCTGCCTGTCTGTTGCAAAATGGGAACATTGAGAGGGAAAACTGAAGAAGGAGTGACGGGGGTACAATGGTAAACAGGGGAAAGGAGAACATTGGCATACAAATTGGCAGGAAACATGGGAAAGAGAACGAAAGGAAGGGGAATATGGATGCAGGAGACACTGGGAAAGATTGATTGGGAGAGAGAAAGTTACACTGTTTTGGCGCAATTGCACCTCTAAATGTTCTATTTTCCTACCGAATCATCATTCTTTTTCCAGCTACCAACGAAGAACGTCTCCCGGCTCTGGTGTTCCGCTTCAACAAGAACGGACTCACCTCCGCTGCCTCCACTCCAGCCGTCTCGTCACTGGCAACTTCAGATGAGTCATCAGCAAAACGGAAATACGAAAAGAGTACCCGTTCGATACCCCGTGCGACGACGCCACCACCAACCGTCACACGAAATCAGGAAAAGGAGAGAGAAAAGGAACGCAGAGAAGCGTTGGAGAGGAAAATGAAGAAGGAGGAGGAAGAGGAGGAGGAGGTGGAGGATGTCAAGCCGAAACAGGAGCTCAGCAAGCTCAAGGACTGGAAGTCGCTGATTCCGTCGATGGACGAATTGCGGATCCGGGCCGAACGGGCGGAGCAGGAGACGAAGAAAGTGGTCGATGCGGCTTCAGGAGAGACGAAGAAGGACCCGACACGAGTGCAACTTGTCAAGAACTTCAGGCGTCCGATCTTGATCCTGCCGTACCTCGAGAATCCCACTGGACCGGATTTCTTGTTGCACAAGTGAGTAGAATGTTTTCAGATCTGGCATATAAATCCGTTTTCCAGGTATCCAAATCGTCTACAGTACTACTCGGAGGACAACTTCCGATTCGGAGAGAAACGGCCGACCGAGTGAACGCCACGCACTCTCACATCACCAATTATCACATTTCAGTTGTTAACATCACTATTTTCCTCTTCATATTGTTACCCATAATTTGCAAATGCCCCACTCTTCTTCCCCCACACACACAGTGAATGCACACGAAAAGTGCGCAATGATGCCCACGGGTTCCCTCAAAACTTCTGTTGTTTCCCCCCATCCTTTCCGACTTTGTGTTTCTCAGAAATGTGTTCTACTAATATGACAAATGCCCCGCACAACTCTTTCGATGCTCTCTCTCTCCCCTTTTCCTATCCTTGTCCCCCGGCCCTTCCCCCCCTCAAAACCTGTAATAAATCGCAGACAAAAAAATGTAAAAAATCTAGAAAATGTTCTAAAACGCCCAAAAAACGCTCAAAAACTTCGGTGATGATCTCTATGTTTCCTTTAATTTGGCTTCCTCTTTCTTTTTCCCCACCCTATTTCTCTCGCCTGTATTCTTCTGTTGACTAGTGCCAAATTCGCTGTGACGTGGCACCACGTCACTCTCATCTACCACACTTTTCTTCTCTATATCCATTTTGTGCCCTTCCTCTCTCTCTCTCGTCCTTTCTCGATTGCTCATTTCGTAGTTGGTAGTCCTACCGTCTATTTTTGTGTTCTACTAGTCCTACTGGTGTTTTATCAATGTTCCTTTCCCCTTTTTCCTTCGTCCTACTGATTTCGATTTTCTTTCTCCTTTCCTCTCGTTCAGCTTTGGCTATCATCTAGGTTTTCGAATTTTCTCTTCTTTTCTTTTTTCAATACAGCATTTTTCTTGTTCCTTCCTTTTTCTCCTTTCTGTGCTTCTTCTTCCCTTGTATTTTGAGATTTCGGCGAGAGCTCGCCGCAATTTCGCAGTTATTTCTGTTGACGCTTTTTTTGTGAGTAATAAAAAGTAATAAAAACACAATTGAAATTTTATATGAAGCATGCAACTTTTAGCGGATTCTCTCTACTTAATTCACATCACAGAAGCCTTCACTTGACCTCCTTCATCGGCGGGAACGCCTTCGTGTGCACTCCAGTGGCCACCATCACATTGTCGCGTTTGCGGTAGAGCTCCGCCTAGAAAGATAGCGATAATGAACTGATAAGAGGTGATAAGGATACCTTGGTGAATGCAAGAGTACGTCCTTGTTTCGTGACGGTCGAGTCGAGGACCAGGGTCTCGCCGAGTTTCGCGGCAGAGAGATAACTGGAAAATGAGAGGGGTTTGGCGGGTTTTTGAACTTTCAGAGTGTAATTGTAAGAACTGATAAAGTTAACCTTAAGATTTGATAAGAAGAGGTTTTATCACTTTTTAAAAACAAAATGAAACTCAGAAAAGTTGGAAATCTGTTGGAAATTTGTCAAAAACCAGACCCATTTCGCCGATTTCGGGTCTGATTTTCAAGTGAAAACCGTTCAAATTTGACGATTTCTCAATATTTTAAGATCTGATTTTTGTGATTGATAATTTTTGATAAGGGGATCAATGACTACTTATCACATTCGCAGGATTCAGGGGCTTTTTCTAAATGGTTTTCAGGTGGAAACCACCCAATTCACATGTCGGACTGTTTAGGCCGCAATCCGGAAATGACGTGAGACCTTGTTCATTCAAAAGAGAGTCATCGACTTCCTATAGTGAACTGGACTCAGATTTTGCAAAGAAGTCCTTATTTTGGCTCACGGAGCCATCAAAGCCCCAGCCAGCACTAAAATCCAGTAGAAATCAGCATTGAAAAATGCACTTTCAGAAAAAATGAGTACTAAAGACAATGAACAAAATTTGTACTGACTGGACACTTTGATGGCTCCGTGAGCCAAAATAAGGACTTCTTTGCAAAATCTGAGCCCACTTCACTATAGGAAGTCGATGATTCTCTTTCGAATGAACAAGGTCCCGAGTCATTTTGATTGCGACCCAAGCAGTCCGACATGTCAATTATTTTTGAAATTTCCCGCTTCTCAACTAAAAAACTGTACAGGTAAAAAATCTTACGTGACGTGCAAATCAACGGAAACGCCGGGTCTGGCCTGCTTTGTGAGCAGCAGCGCGGCCGTCGTGTAGTTGTCGATGAGCGTGGCCGTGCATCCGCCGTGCAACGTCTCGAAGTGGTTCGTCTGATCCTTCTGCACCTCGAATTCCACTTTGATGTTTCCCTCCTCGGCATGAACGGCACGGACGTTTCCGGCGCCGGCGACACTGCCGAATTGGCCGGTCGAACCGAACTTCTTGACGACTTCTTTGGCGAGTTGCAGGTACTTGGAGCTCATGTCTGGCTGGAAAGTTGGAAGATTGACCTAACCAGTTGGAAGAAAGGCGAAAGTGGACAGGGACACGTGAAAAATACAAAATTGCATGCAAAAACATGAAACTTTACAAAAAAGTGATGGAATAGGTCAATTTTCATGATTCACTCGGCTTTATTTAGAAAAAGCCGGTTTGAGAGCACCCTTAATTAAATAACAAGATAATCAATCAATAAAATTATACAAAATGTTTCAAATATATCAATCAGTATTCACTTCTTCTTCTTCACCGCCAATTCCGTTCCCTTCATGAACTTCTTATCTAATCCGTACGATTTCGTGAGGTAATCCGAGATGTAGTGGATCTGATTCCCTTGGACCAGAACTTGAGGACCTTCGACTCCGGGAACGTCCCATTGGCTCGAGACACTTGTGGCGACGCCCGTCTGTAATGGACCTATCGACGATGTAAAAAAATACATTTTTCCGCATTTCTCGACCTATCGAACTGTGTCGAAAAATGTCGAGAAATACCAATTTCTCCCGTAGAGAAATGGTGCAACGTGGCGAGACCTTACGGAATAATTGCATGCGCCTTTGAACTGTAGATAAGTTTTAGCAAATTTTCAATCAATTTCAGTCCCAAGACTCCAGAAATTTGCACAAAATTGCTGAAATCGGTGCTCTGTTCATCTACCGTTCAAAGGCGCATGCAATTATTCGGTAAGGTCTCGCCACGTTGCACCATTTCTCTACGGGAGAAATTGGTATTTCTCGACATTTTTCGACACAGTTCGATAGGTCGAGAAATGCGGAAAAATGTATTTTTTTACATCGTCGATAGGTCCATAAGATGTATTGGAAGTGCGCTCCACCGACAAAATACCTGAATCTGATGACAAATCGTCTTGATATCGATTCCAAAAAGCGCCAGTCCGTTGATCAGTGTCACTTTCTTGTTGCCCGACCTGTTCTCGATCTTGAACTCGATCTTCGGCGCGTGGACTTTTCGGATGATCTCTCGACCGTCGGGCCAGCGGATGTACCACGTGGCAGTCATCCTCGAGTGGATCTCCTTCATCACATCTGACCAGCCGGCGCAGTCGGTGTGAAGGCGAGTGATACTGGTCAGAGGGCCGTCGAGACGGATTGATTTGGCGGTGGCGAGCTTCTGAAACCACACAGTTGCTTTGATCATTTGGTGATAAAAGACTCACATTATCATTGACATACTTGGTGACAGCATCCCTGATCTGCTTCACATTCAGCAGATCTCCTTTCGATTTTCCTGGAAACAGAGGAAGCGTGGGTTCCGTAATAGCGAAGAACTCTGCAATCGCCGGGATCTCGTTCTTATTCTTCTTCGCCGCATCCGGAGCCTCATCCACTACTTGCTCGTCGGTTACTGCGAACTTCCGGAACTCTTCGTTCGAGAAGTTCACCTCCGTCACCACGTCCGCGCCCTTCTTCTCCTTGCTTGCAACGGTCTTGATGATCCATTCTTTCTTGTTCATCTCTTGAAGGAACGTCCCGAACTTTTTGTAGGTTGTCTTCTTCATATCAAGCTTCCGGCCGTCTGGGACACAGGAAAGCACGCATTGGGTGTAGAACTGGCCGACGTCCAATGGGAGCATGTTCCGTGTGAATCGATGTTTCAGACCTGCCAGGAAGCATCGTTTCAGCAGCTCCTCCATAGTATCCTCCACCTCTTCTGGCACCTTTTCTTCGTGCATTATAATCATCCCTCCTGGCTGTTCATCATCGGAGCATCCGTCTTCTCTCGCAGCCTCCTGAGGTTCTTCATCATCTTCCACTTTCTTCTTCTCCTTTCCAATATCTCCCCAGTCTTCCACCGGATACACAGGAGGCAATCCCTTCGGTCCGAAATCCCACAGGTGATCTCTGTAGACGTGCAGAATCTGAACTCCTTTTCCTTTGAATCCGCAAGCGTGCATCTCGTCAGAAGACATAATCGCACATCCGACTGCTGATGGCCCTGTGATGGTTCCCATTTCTGCGGAGTAGAATGCGACAGCGACGGGACCGCCCTTTCGGAAGGTGGGGAATTCGAAGAAAGAGGTGCGGATTACGCCAGGAAGCATCAGATCGGCTCCTTTCTCGAGATACTGTAGCACTGGTTCGTGGCAGATGAGCACTGGATAGGCTTTCGGATTGTTCCAGAGGTAGAAGACCGTCGGATAGATGTTTCCGGTTTCGTTGAAGTCGAACAGCGTCGGAACCTTGTCAATTGTGTATACATTCATCTGGTTGTTCTCAAAAGTGGTGAGCTTCACCTGGGCCACCTGGAAAACCATTTGCTTTTGATTTATTGGAAATTTTGCATACCTGGCCTTTTTTATCAATATTTGTCTCTGCATTGACTTCTTCTTTTAATCGATTGAACAGCTTTCTTCTGAAAAGATTTGTTGTTCTGTGGGAATCAGTTTTAGAACTTACGAGTCGGAATTTCGCTGATTTGTGTTCTTTTTGACGTTGAACGGTTTTTTGAACATACTCAAGGCTGAAAATATTTGAATTTTTGAAAACTTCAAAAAAAGAGTTGAGATTCATGAGGAGGAATCAATTGAAAACAATGAGGGGTTGAGCGGACCAGGAAAACGCGAACCAGGAAAGTTTTTGTAGGAAAACAGAGCGAACAAATTTCGGTAAAACTTCTCAGAGCTCAAAGTTAGTTAATGCTCAAGGTTTCTGCAAAAAAACGAGCAATTTCATCGACTAGTTTTTTCACAAAAATTTTCCTGGTTCGCATTTTTCCTGGTTCGCTCACCCCCTCGAAAACAATGAAAACAAGTTTTTCAAAGTTTTACAAAAATAAATAAACACCAGAAAAACTGTGCCGCATGCTTGCAAAAGATGGGAACGCCCCGCCCACCAAAACCCTGCCGCAGTGTAATTTTTTCCAAAGGTGCTTAAACTTTTTAATTTTCTTGATTTTCTGATTTTCATATTGAAATTTTGTTAGTTTTCCTATCAAAAATGTATCTTTCGTCTCTAAATTGTATGATTTCATCTCAATAACGTTAAAATTCCGTCTTGAACTTATAAAACTGCTCGTTTTAGTTGAAGCTCTTGAAACGTTCCAATTCCTTAATTTTCAGGTGATTGACTTGTCGCGAACATGGCGTTGATGAGTAAAATGGCGCCGACGGCCGTCTGCGCCTGTCGTGGCGGCCTTCTGAAGCCGTCGACCAGTCTGATCCCGGCCATCCGCAGCTCGCACGCCGCCGTCTTCAGAAAGCGTCCCGGACAATTGATTGTGAACAGAATCAAGGTAAATTTGAATCAAAAGTTTTTTATTTTTATACTCTGAGCTTTCCAGGACGTCTGTCACTTCTACTTCATCGGAATCGGATTCCTTCCGGTTCTGTTCTGCCTCGCCTACAACCACATCGTCTACGGATCGTGCGAACTCAAGGACTACCCGACTGAGGTGAGTCAAAAAAACCAAAGTGACAGTGATAACAAGTAACAAGACTTTCAGGGCCCAGCACCACACCACTGGCAGTTCGAGCGTACACCAATCCGTCAATGGTGGGCCAAATGGTTCGGCGTGTCGGACATTGAGCATCACGAGAGAAACCTGGCTTACTACGAGAAGCAGGGAATTCTGGCGAGATGGCGACAAATCGAGCAGCGCGTGAAGCATCTCGAAGGGGAGCGGTGGGATTACAAGGGATGGAGCTACCAGCCAGTGTCCTCCACCTGGGTTGACTACGGAAGATGGCACGCTCTGCGCATGAGAGACCAGTACGAGCAGCACGGACATTACGCTCAGTGATTGTGAGTTTACACCACTGAAAGCAGATGAAAATCTTTTAAAACCCGTTGCAAATCCAGATCAAACATCATAAAACTTTCCATTTACAGCCTCATACAACTGCTTGTTGTGTACGAATCGCCGTCCGTCATCTCCACCAACCTCCCAATTCGAATAGTGTTTTCTGTAGCCTCGACCGTCGTTTTTCTTCTGTTTCTCTCTCATCATCTAATTTCTTCGTTTTTCAGTGCTCTTTCCCTCTATTTTTCTGTTTTCGAGTGTAAATATCCAATTTTTCATTAAAAGTGCACTTAGAGAATTGGTCCTCGGTCCGAATCGAATAAAAGTTGAAATTCATTGTTATATCCGGACTTTCCATGCGCTTTTTCCGGTTTTTTCCTATCATTTCTGCTCCTTTTCCCCCCGAATGGCCGAGTGAAAGCTAGTCCGTCGGCCACCAAGTGCGTGGCGGCCGTCCGTCGGTCATCGCGAATACATCAAAGTACACACTGTGTCAGAGCTCGTTTTCACGTGATTCAGGCGTCAAAACACGTGTGACACGTGGCAATCATCACCTGTTTTTTTTTCAGATTTCTCAACGGTCCCACGGCACCAGACACTGAATTCATGCCGATTTTTGTGATATAGCTTGTAAAAATGTAAGAGATTTCCCGATTTTTTGCTTGTTTCGCAATAAATTCGCCGGATTTTCAGAGTTTCGGACCGCAAAAATGTTGGAGAATGTGGTCGCGTGGGTGCTGAACAATTATATTGGCGAGTACCTGGAGGATTTGAACACGGATCAGTTGTCCGTCGCACTTTTATCAGGTTCGGCAAGTTTTTCATTGAAATATCAAAAGGAACAGCGAAAAGAAAGAGATTTTCTCACAAAATGATCAGAAATCACGAAAATGGCAAAGTTTTCGCTTCACTGCGTCTGCTTTTTGGCGAATAGGCTGCAAAAATGCCTGCAAGACTGAAAAACAAACATGGAAATGGTGAAATTAGCAAAATCTCACAAGAAATTCTCGTTTTTCCAGGTCAAGTCGAACTTGAAAATGTTCCCCTCAAAAAGACAGCTCTCCGAAAACTGGACCTTCCTCTTGAAGTAAAATCAGGCCTTCTTGGAAAACTGACACTTTCCGTGCCGATAACACATCTTCGATCAGAGCCATGGACGCTAAAAGTAAGAATTCAGATAATTTGTTTCCTCAAAAATTCTCCTCTTCCAGCTCAGCGACGTTCTGATCATTGTCGGACCGCTTTCCGGCGAGAAACGATACGATGTGGAAGCTGTGGAGCAGGTGGAGCAGCAGAGAAAAGAGCAAATGTTGGAGGAACTCGAGTTGAGGCACAAGACAGCGCTGCTCGATTTGTGCGGAGTTCCACTCCCGGAATCGCAGGATTCGTGGTGGGGAGCGTCGCTGATCTCGACGGTTCTTAATAATATCCAGGTAAACGCGCTCCATTGAACTTTAGTCAAACTTTCGAATTTCCAGTTGATCCTAAACAATGTGCATATCCGATACGAAGATGACTCAACGATACACGGTCAAACGTTCAATTGTGGAATTCGGATACAGAAAATGACAATGCAGACGACGAATTCTCACTGGAAACCTGGATTCGCAGAACCCCAAAAAGGAGTTCATACTTTCAAAAAGCTGGAATTGACTGGATTCAGTATATACTGGAACTCAAAGGCCACCATGACGGAAAACATTGAAGATTCGAAGCAGCTCAAGCAGATTCTGGCTCCAGAGACGTCCTCCAACGCGTATATCATCCAACCGTGCAGTGCGGAGCTCCGAATGGAAAAGAACTCGAGCAAGTTCCCGTTGAAGGCCAAGATACCCCGGTTCAAGTTCTTCATGCGACCCGATATTTTGGCGTTAGAGCTGACGAGGCATCAGATGACAGAGCTGCGAGCCGTGAATCGGGAATGGGCTCGATTCGAAAGAGCCAGACAGCACAGGAAGTGGCGGCCGCTGTGTACGATTGGAGAGAATGCCAAGGAATGGTGGAAGTTTGCCCTGAACAGAGTCCTCGAAGAATCCAGAAGAACCAACGCCAACAGGACGTGGGACTTTGCTCATGAACGAGCCACCCGGTTCAATGCGTACTGTAGAGCCTACCGGAAACGACTCATCAACATGATCGCAAACCCATCTCAACCTGCACCTGTCGATCCGACAGCTTCTGGAACAACGGCCCCTCCACCATCTACGGCTCTCGCTGTTGTTCCTGCGAATGGATCAGGATCAACTCCAGCTCCTTCGATGGAAACTCATGTGATTATGAAGCAGATCGAACGGGATGCTCAGTACACCTACCACGAGTTGCACTTGTTCAGGGAGACAGTGTTCAGAAGGTTGTTGAGAGAAAAGGAGAAGGAGCTGGGCATCACAGTGGCACAACCCAATGACACGGATGAACCCTTCGAGTCGTTGGAGCCACCGCCAGATGAAGTGCTGGTTGAGGAGCAGCCGGCTGCGGATCCGCAACCGGCGAGTGGTGGACTGTATGGATGGATCACTGGATTCTTTGGACAGGCTCAGCAGGACGAGAAGCCCGAGGATAACAAGTTTGACTTTGGGAATGTTGATGTGGGAGAGCTGAAGGACAATGTGAAGGAGATGGAAGAGGAGATACTCGATGTGCTCCACGAGTCCTGGGATGACTCGACGCTGCTCCGACGAGACGCGCTTCTGGCTCAGATCTCGCTGAGGTTGGAGCACTTGACACTGAGATTCGTTGATGGAGACGTGCAAGATGGCATCGAGCAGCAGAGAGTGTTGGCTTTGGAACTGTCCGGAGTGAGCTCCAGATGGGAGTTGAGTCCGAAACAGCACTATGTCGCTGTGGATGTAACTGTGAATGATATGAGTGTGCAGAGACTTCGATCGGGACATCGGAGACCGAAGAGCAAGTTAGCCGAGATATCGGAATCACTGCTTTACTCCACTGCAGAGAGCACCAAGATGTTGCTGACAGTCGGGAGGGACGGGGAGGATGCGGTGTCGTCGAAGGCGCCGATGTTCAGCATGCACTACAGTCGGAAGTCGCCGAGACTCATTGTCAGACACACTGTCAACTGTAGACTCCGACCCGTCAGCATTGTCTACGAAGAAGGAGCTCTCGAGGGACTCTCGACACTGTTCACTGATGATCCGACGATGTTCGATGAGATTCTGAAAAAGAAGATTCAAGGATCCCCTGAAGATGAGGAGCTGGTCGATATGAAAGTGACGAACGAGATGTCGATCATTGAATCGCATGTCTTTGTGAATCTGGAGCTTCCGGCGGTTCGAATGGAGGTTCGTGGACGTGGATGGACGAATCGGGAGATGAGACCGACGACGATCTGGGAACCCGGAGAGCCGATCGCTTGTCTCAATTCGGAACGGCTAAACTTCAGTGTGGTGTCCAAGGAGCAGCATTTGACTTGTGTAAGTAGCTGACAGTTGTGAATGTCTATATTCAACGTTTCCAGTTGAAACTCGCAATTGGCCACGTGGAAATGAAAGATATGATCGAGAACACCCACTATCCACTGCTCACCACAACTTCCCAACCATCCCAGATCAAGGCATTCTCCAATTCTTGTCCTGATCTTCATAAAGCTCCGACGACGATCCCTGCAAAGTCCTCAAAGTCCCATCAGAACTATCAGAACGCAGTGGTCTCGTCTTCAGTCCCTGATGAATCGTTCGTCGAGTACACGAAGCCACGTAAGCTCTCGGTCCCTTTTCTCCAGAATCTCCTTCTTTTCTAGTGAACCTGACGACAATGCAAATCACATCTGCCACCTCCATCGACAATCACCAGTTGACGAGTCCGCCGATCGCGCCGCCGCCCGCCACGACTTCCGGCACGATTCTGAAGCCAGAAGTGACGATCAAGATGACATATGTTGACAAACAGCACGCGCAATTCGAGAGGAAATACAAAAAGGTATCATTATAGGATTATCTCTCGGAGAATCTGACCTAAATCGGCTTGACGATGATTTGCATCATTTTGCTCGCGCGCGACACAACAAATGCTCCAGAATAGAAAAGTTCTGATTTGTTTTGAGAAAAAAGTTAATGAGAAGGGAAATCTGATGGGAACCATGTTGGTGATTGTTTTGGTGATAAGAAGGGTGATACTGATACGTGGGAGGAGGTGATCACTGGTCGGGAGGGATTCTGCAGCTTCAGATGAGCTTTCCAGATGACGTGGTTCTTCTGAATTGAGCTATATATTTCAGTTCCGCATAAAACTGTTAGGGCTTCTGAAACCCTATTTTTCACTGGAAAACTGTCTCTTCATCTGGATTTAGAAGCTCTACGTCACAGGGTTTCTGTACTTTCTTGGAAACAGTGATATCACTATCACCATATCAGAAGGAGTCCTTGCAAACCAAAAATCGAAAAGTTCCCCTAATTGTTCCACATTTTTCGACAAAATCGTACATGGCAATTATGAATGATATCACTCCTTGTTTACACGTTCCCCGCCTTCACACATTCATCCTCTTCTGGAAATAGAGCTGGATTTTGGGATGTTTGAATCGTGCAAAGTTTTAGCCAACTAAATCCCCCCGTTATCATGATGATGACGGCAGCAGTGATCATATCAGTGGGCCGCTCTTCACCTAAAATTTTCCAATTTCCGTTTCGGATTTTCGGTATTCAGCGGGCGTATTGACGGCATCGGACAGGAAATTGGACGGCGAAAGTGTACAGATCCGCTTGTTGATCACAAGGGCTCGGATCATGAGATTGCCGAAGGGCTACGTGAGATTTAGCTGTGATGTAGGTGTTGGGCCAATCGTTTCCACATGACCTCAATACAGGATACGAAATACATCACTTCCTTCTTTTTCCAAAAAGTCCCCCAACTTTTTCTCATTTCCGGTGCAGTGTACGTGAGTAGAAGAAGCGGTTTGACGAGGTATCAGATTGTGTTGTGAACTTATCAGACGACACAATGAGAATCGACAATTATTTTGATGGTTTTCAAAAAGACGCTTGTTTTTGTGAGCACAGCTCCAAATAGATGTCTGAAGTTCTCACACACTTTGTTTGGAAAATACGTCATGGTGGCTTTGAGCAGATCTGGAGCAAATGTGGGTTACTGTAGAGGAGAAAGCAGATCCTAAATGGATTCAGAAGTCATTGGAAACATTTGGAGTTCAAAATTCAGAAGATTGTATAGTGTTGACTCATCGGCGTCCGGAGGTTCTCCTAAACTACTAATTGACAGATCTATGCATATCTAACAGATCCCCCTATTCCTCATTTATCTTAATTCAAATTTATATCCGGAATGTGTTTGTGTGCTGCCACCCGCCGCGTCTTGCTCCAAAATCCATTCGTTCCGAGAAACCGGAGGGATATTTCGGAGACATATAGTCCAGATTCTAATCTCGGGTGCATTTTTGCTGTTTTTCGCCCGTTTTCCGGCCGGTTCATTCATTCCATCGAACAACAACAAAGGGATTTTTTATTGGAAAACGACTGAGAGACGGTTATGGAGTTGGTGGTGTTGTACACTGACACAAATCGACGACAAAAAGGGCGCAAAGAAGGGAACAATTTGGCAAATGGCGGGGAATGGAATCACAGAGTGGGCGGGAGGTGGGTGGTCCCTTAGAACGGGTACATCTCGACGGGTCCGGCTCCGTAGATGGCGCGAAGTTCGGCGAGAGTCGCCATGTCTGGTGAAGACGATCGTTTTCCGAATCTGCAAGGTTCATGGAATTTGTGGAAGAGGAACTTGTTTTGTGGCTGGAGAATAGGTGTTAGTTGGTGGCCCATAAAAGAATACATAACGTGTCCGAAATGCATGACAATGGGGTCCTCTGGAGCGAGTTTTCAGAATTCTGTGAGGGGGGACCACGGATTCAAATTCAAAATTCCACTCTGGAGGTCAAAATATCATGGAGCTTAACGCTCCGCTGCCCTTCTGAACTCTATGGAACCGATCGGAAACGTGACTTCACACCCTTCTCACCTCATTCTTCCGCCGAGTCCCTTGCCCTTGAGCTCTCCGATGATGTCTCCGAAAGCCGACGCTTCACGACGCTCCATGAATATCGGACGGTCTGTCTCGTCGATCGGCTGAAAATGGCTTTGTTTTCACGGCGAAAGATTCTTGCTCGGTTAGAGTTAGTCTAGAAGCCACCCCCGCTGCTCCAAATCTTTGAGAGCCACGTCATGTGCTAATTAGAGTCGACAAGGCTCCTAATCTGCTGAAATGTCCACCTTGCCTTCCGGCTAGTCACTAATGGCTCTAGTAGTAGTAGTTCCGGTGTTCCATTCGGTCTAATTGCGGTGTTACGATGGACTCCCACGTGGGCCACTTTTGACGAAAAAGTGGTCTTGATGACTTGATGGGTCCCAAGTTCCCCGTTTCCAACGGATCATAACAATGTGTCTATTGTTCGTGCCCATTCAATGTGCTCAGATAATAGCCATGTTTTTTTTCGAAAGTTGGTATGGTGTGTTTTGGATGATTCTGAAGCTAAGATTCTGGAGACTGGATTCTGAAGGCACACCAAAAAGACAGCCCTACCAGATAATTCAATAGTGTGAAGGCTATATGTTCAGTTTTTACGCTTTTTGGAAGGAACAAAGGAATTTAGTGAGATGCTACGCTACTAGTTCTTTGTTTTGAGGATTCTGAAGATTTAGAAGCCCCTGACGCTCCTTCAGAAGTTCCCAGAAGTCTGTCTTACCTGAGCCGATGTTGTTGTAGTCATCACGGCGATGGCGACGAGAAGAAGGCACAGAAGTGGTGTGATTGAGGAGAGCATTGCTGAGAATAGGTGTGTGTACCGAAAGTGACACCAAAAAGTGAAGTGAGCCCCCGGGGGCTTCTCAGTGGCCACGCCCCCTTGTGCTCCGGGAAGGGGCGGAGCCTAGGGGAGCACACGCGCGAAAGGATCGTGATGTCATGAGAGGCGTGTTCGCTCTTTGTTTTTGCTGGGGATTCTGGAGCAGAGAGAGATTTGGAGCTTTTTCTGGAGCAGAAACGGGGTTGACTTAGAAATTGACTTTGTCAAATGATTCGGTTCTGATTTGATTCTGATCGGATTTCGAATTTGGAGGATCTTGGATTCTTGGAATCGGAAAGACACAAATAGATCATCAGAAGATAGGAGAATCAACAAAACAACAAGTAGAAAGTGACGGCCTTGGGTCTTGCCACGACTTCCAGGAATAGCTACCGTAATCCCTTGAATCTCGCCGTTCCCGGAAAGGGTCTTACCACGACTTCATAAAGACTGCAATTGTTTTGTTCAAGTGGCTACAGTAATCCCCTCCGAAGCTCTGCAAATTTGTTCTGCCCATAAGCTTATTCTATTTTCATTTTGCATCGTCGTCCCCCCCCCCTCCCTCCCTCACATAGTCATAAATTTCGTTCCGGGTGCCCCTCGTGTTGACCCCCCGAGTAGTGTCGTCTTCTGGTTCCACGGGACCCCTTCAGCCACCCACCACTCGCCATTTTTCACGGTCAAATAGCACCAAAGGAGGGCCGAAAGGGTACACAGGCTTTCCGCCCCCGAGATTCTTATTGGACCCTTTTGACTCCCGAAGAACCCCCTAAAATAGATTCGGACAGAAGGTCCACCCTTAAAAAAGGGAATGATGAATGACGAAACAAATATACACATACACGGGGCCTAGGAATAATGAATGAGTGTAAAAATGACGGACGGCCCGTGGCTCATCTCTTTATGTATCCTTGCAGCGCAACTGCTCGATCGAAATCGAAATGGACGAGATGGAAATGCAAATGAACCGACGGACGTGGACGGCGCTTCTCGAGATGGGCGGTATCCTGGGCGATGATGAGCACGAGAGGCCGCCAGAAGAGCCGAATCCGGGGAAACAATCGGAAAAGATGGCATCGGGAAAGACGACGGCGTTCAGAGTCGGATGCACATTGAGGGCCAGGAACTGGAGGGTCGGAATGCCTTTTCCGAGGAATCGGACACGACTTGGAGTGATTTTGCTGACGAATACAGAGTTGGAGTCGACGATGGAGTTGAGTGAGAGCAATTCGAATACTTTGGCGATGACGCTGTCGGTGGATGGAATGAGGATCGAGGATTCGACGCCGTTCTTTTCAGGTACGGGAATGGATTCTGAAGTTGAGAAGCTTCTTTCTTTGGACTTCCAAATTACAAATTCTGAGTTTTGCTCTTTTTTTGCAAAACCTCGTGACGTCTTCTTCTTTTCAACAAAAAAATCGTCGCCTTTTAAGAAAATGATATAGTTGTTTACGTTCATGTCAATTCCATGTCAGAATCCGCGAATTCTTGAATAATTCAGCCTTCTGTCCATAACCTAGTTTTCCAATTAGTCTGCTGACCGCGCAAGAATTAAGAAAAAGAGATGAAACCCGCCAAATTAGAAATTATGCTAATTTTCTGAGAAGCTATTCATAGTTCCGCAGTGGTGGGCGTTTTAATGAATGTTTAGTTGATCAGGAGTCCAAATGTAAAATTTTCAGAAATGTACCCGGAACGGTTGATCATGCTCGACGAGCAAACGGAACAGAATGGATTTGGAATGGGATCTTCGCCGAAACGACGGCTTGAGGACTCGAAACGAATTGTGATAGACGTCGTGAAGTACCTCGGCGAGGATCCGAATCGCGAGTGCGATGTCTCCATCCGATTCCACGTGCCCGCGAATCAGAAGTTCTACTACGTCCACACCCACCGATTCTTCTGTGCCCTGATGGACTTCTGGATGCAGTTCAACGAGCTGATGAATCTGGTGACGAAGAGCAAGAAGCTGAAGATCGAGGAAGGCGCCAGAGCCAAGTGCTCGTTGGACGTCGACATTCAATGCGCGACTTCTCTGATGATGCCGATGAACTCGACGTCTCCGGAGATCCTTCTCTGGCAGGCCGATTCGATGAGACTCAAGAACACCTTCAAGACTTTGTCGGCACTGCAGACGGAGATTTTCGAAAAGTACTCGGTCGACAGTGACTACGGGTTCGATTCGAAAATCGATTGTCTGCTGGACTACGGTGACATGGTCCTTTCGAATGTCCGCGCCCATGAAGCTCGTCAAATCGATCGTCTCCACAACCAGAAACATCTGCCTCTGATCGGCGAGAAGGCCTTCCAGCAGACGGCCGTCGTGCTCACCAGCCCCAATGTCTTCTCGAGACGCTTCGATCTGAACAACAAGTTCCTCCGCAACCTGGACTCGGTGTTCTCTCGAAACGCACCGGATCTGACGATCATCACCCAGATCAGTGGGCTGAAGTGGCGGATGACGACGCAGTTCTACGTTCTGATGCGTGGAGTGTTGGAGAAGAACTTTGGAGATCCGATGATCCCTGTACCCGAGACGATCCCAATTGAGATCCTTCAAACGCCTGATCTCGCCGTCGAGATGGAGAATCACAACAAGTACGCGACGCTCTCGTTCCGAATGGTCTTCGAAGACGTTGATCTGAACCTCGAAGTTCCGAAGAAGCTCGGCGAGCATCAGAAGACACTGCCGAACAGCGAGTGGAAGCCGTTTGCGAATGTGAAGTTGGAGAGTGCGCGGATCTCGTTCAACGCGTTTGACGACGGTCAGTCGGAGCTTGATTTGATTTGCGAGAAGATCGAGTTGGTCGACACGACGAGCAGCGGACCGAAAAATTGCTTCCCGGTGATCATGCAGCACACGGATGCAGGCAAACAGTGAGTACTCTTCGGTCTTCGGACACACTGATCCTTTGATAGTTCCAGATCCAATCCAGTTCCACTCAACTCTTCCCTAATGCTCGAGACACACATAATGATGAAGAAGGACGAATGTCCGGTGCTCACTTTGGTTCTCTGCAACGCACGGGTCATCTTGGCTTATGAGTGGCTCGACGATCTGAAGCAGTTCCTAATGCTCTACACCGACTTCATTCCGAAGTGTGAGTGCTTCCTCGGATCCGTCTGATCCTTGTAGTTCTTTCTTCCAGACAGCGACGAGATCCCCTACTCAGCACGTAGTCAGGCCTTCACCACCAAACACGACGGCGCCATAGTCGAGCGGAACCACGCCCAACCGATCCAAGTGCACACCGACGCCTTCCCGGGCCTTCCGACGTTCTGCGTCAAGATCACTCTCCGTGACTCGGATCTCTATCTCATGGAGAATCCCTCCGTCAAGAATAGCTTCGCGCTCATCGCATCGACGACGGCAGTGCTGAACATGAACGACAGAGACGGTCATATCGCAGCAAACCTCGAGATCCAGTCGATGAGACTCGGATGGTGTGCGATGCAACACGAGAAACAGACGAGGAACCTGTGCTCCAACGACTTCTCCGTCACGATTTCCCTGTTGGTCGAGAGATTCCTGGCGACGTCGCCGGTGTTCCACGGACATCAGAAGGGCATGGTGATTACGCCGCCGGCGAGACATGCGTTGGAGGTGAGTCTAGAAGATTTAGGGATCTGAAGAGGGGAATATAAGAAATTGAATACAGAAACAAAAATTGAGCCGACAAAAGAAAGCAGAAGAAGCTTTGAGAATCATCCTGGAGGTTTGTTGAAGGAAGGTGGCCTCACTAACTCTCCATGTCCTTCTTTTCACGGTCTTTTTGTTGTTATTCACCACTTTTTTTTTGGGATTTCGGTTCTGTCCGTTCTGGTTCGGGGGGCCTTTCCTTATCACCTTATCATCTTATCACTTTCCAGTTCGAACTCCATAAAATGATATGCCGACTGTCGTACAAAGACGCCCGCGCGCTGAAAGCCATCGTCACGGGATACATGAAAAACATGGGAGAGCTCCAGAAGAAGTCACTCATTCCCGTCATTGTTCCACCGCCGCCACCGAAACGTGCGTTATCAGTTTATCAGTTGATTCTTATTAGCGATTTTTAGCGATTGACATTGGCAAGTATGTGATTCGAACGGAGCATGCCGACTTGTGGATCCTTGATGATCTTCAGTCGAACTCGATTCCACTGCTCCGGTTATCAGTTGCCAGTGAGTTGAAACGAGGAGATTCCGATTTTTGAAGTTATCATTTCCAGATCTCCTTTTGGAAAAGTCAGGAGAACGCATAAAATCGTCATTCCACGTGTCACTCGACTACTTCAATCAACGCATTTTCGGCTGGGAACCTGTCATCGAAGAGTGGCGGATCCTTCGGTTTCTCTCGAACGCCAAAGATCTCAAACAGACGGTTGAACTCGTCGCAGAGTCCAAGAGCACGCTGAACATCAATGTCACGGAGCAGCTCATCCAGCAGTCAATTCAATGGAATGCGAAACTTCCAGCCATCCTGGCCTCCTTTGAACGAGATGATTTCCGGAATCAGTGCACTCGATCCAGCAGTGACCATTTGCCGTATGTGATGAAGAATGCGACGGGATGCGAGGTTCAGTTCACGACTGCAGTCGAAGACGTGCTCTCGGCAAGATCGGAGCAACGGAAGTCGACGACAAGATGGACGACGGTCGGAAGGGGTCAGGAGAAGAACTTTGAGTTCCCGGCACGTCTTCTTCTCTACTCGCATCTGGAACGGGAACCGCCGCGTCAACTGATTGTCAGAGTATCCGGATGGGATGAGATATCGCCTGTGAACGTGGACTCTTGCGGGACCTACTTCCGAGTCATAAAAGCCATCCGACCCGAGCTGAAGAATGCCCGTTTGCTGATATCGGTGACGATGGAGAAGGACGGAAAGAAGGTCGTCACGTTGAAGTCGTCCATTGATGTCACCAACCATCTGCCGCATCCTATCGCTGTCCAGACCGAGGGAACTAGTGAGTTTCTCAATTTGTCCGGGTCACTAACAAATTCAAAGCTTCAGAAGGCGAACTGATGAGTGTCGAGCCGAATGGAGTCGTCTCGGTGCCCCTTGAATTCGCCCATTGCAGTCTACACGCCTATCCAGTTGGACCGATTCCTGTCATTGAACACGCAGAACTCTCGTGGAAGAAGGTCAAGATATCCGGAGAGGTGAACAATCAGACGCAACGACTGAAGACCCGCTCCGACTCGAACCTCAACCGATTCTACTGGGTGTGCTCGGCGATCCGCAGGGAGTACTATCCGGAGCACGAGTTCGAGTCCCTGCCAGGACACTCGATCCACATCGTCGCACCTCTCTCCCTTCAGAATCTTCTTCCGATTGATGTGGAGATTAAGATTCAGGACAATGTTTTCGCGATTGCTGCTGGCAAATCCATGCTGATCACGTCGGTGGATATCACGAAAGAACTGGCGATCACCGTATCCACGGACCGTCTCCAGTCGCAGTCTCCGATCTTTATCAACAAATCAGCTCACGGAGAGGGTGCCCTGTTATCGACGAAGATGGTCGACACGAAGGGACACTTGCTCGACATGTACTGCCACGTAAGACTCGGAGTCGCCCAGGCGATCTCTGTCTCGTTCTGGGTTCCCTACTGGATCGTCAACAAGTCCGGACTTCCGCTTATCATTCAACAAGACGCAGTCAGAACGGAAGCCGCTGGACAGATGGAAGAGCACGAGAAAGCCAAGGATAGGCATCCGTTGATGTTCTCGTTTGCCGATGAGAACTGTCCGAAGGCGTGTCGGGTTCGTCTCGGCAACGCATTCGTTCGGGAGAAGGGCTACCGGCCGGTGCTCAGCGACAAGTTCACTTTGACTCCAGGAGTGCAGGCATTGAAGTTGAGAGTTGAGAACAAGACGCAGCCGACGATCTACTACAATCTGGGAGTGGAGGTGAGGGCGGGCACCGGAAGGTACAAGGACACCCAGGTCGTCCTGCTCACTTCCCGATTCCTGCTCCAAAACCAGTCCACCGTCGCTCTCTCCGTCTGCCATCATGACCTCGTTGACAAGGAAAAGGACCATGTTCACTTGGCAGCTCAATCTTCTACCACATGGAACGAGAACTACGCGGCCCGTCGGATGCTTTGTGTCCGGAGAGCCGACGTGAAGCACTGGAGTTGTCCGTTCCTCATTGATCGCATCGGATCGTTCCACGTCACCATGCGAGACGCCGACGAGACGCCGAGATTCATCCGTGTCGAGATCATCCTCACCTCCGCCGTCTTCCAGATCACCTTCACCAACGCCGACCTGTATCCGCCGCCGATTCGGATCGAGAACTTGACGGATGTTCCTGTCCTTTACCAGCAGGAGAGCTCCACCCCGGCTCGGAGACATCTTCGGACGATTTGCAAGTCGAAGAGTGTCGTCGACTACGCCTGGGATGATCTTTATGGGAACAAGAAGATGGTGCTGCAAGTGTTCGAAAATCGGAGCAAATCGTACGAGATTGGAGTTCCTGGACCAGCTGAACCATTGGTTTACGAGAACAACTCGTTCATCCAACTCGCTCACAGCTTCACAGCGCCACGTGGATCTTATGAATTCACGGATGAGCAGGAACTGGTGCTCGAGACGATGCAGAAGGGAAAGGTGATGCTGAACAAGCAGAGTCGGACCGACGGAAACATGGGCAATCAGCTGTGGAAACTGTGCTCCGACGGATGCATTGAGAACGTCGGAATGAACATGAGGAGTCGAGGTGACTCACGACTCGTGCTGGATGTTCTTGAGAAGACAGGCGGTCGGTTGATGATGATGGAGAGGGATCAGAGAAGGAATCGGTGGCAGAGGTGGACGTGGATGCCCGATGGACGGCTGTGTCTTCTGGACAATCCGCAGTTGATGATGACGTCGAAGCAGACGGAGGTGGCAGTGCTGGAAGTGGACAAATCGGCGCAGAAAGGAGAGGACGGAGTGGCAGTGACACAGATCTGGAGGGTACAGAGACAACGACCCGGCAGTGGAACTCTTGGAGTGGAGTTCTTGCATTCCGGACCAACGGTCGTTATCAGAATCACTGATAGGGAGCTACAAACCAGAGCGGTATCAGAACCAACCATCCCGGCGATCAACAGGATAGCGATCCTCGACGTCAGTGTCACGATGCGTGGTGGTCTCGGAATCTCGGTCGTCAATGGACTTCAGGAAGAGCTCATCTACGCGCACTTTGGAGGAATAGTTGTGATGGCGCGACGGATTGATAACACTTATCAGATGACTGGAAGTGTGGATGTTATCCAAATCGACAACCAACTTCTGAACTCGGATAGATGGCAAGTGCTCTACTGTCAGCCGGATTCCGGGCAGAACTACGACGAGCAAATGGAGCTGCCGGCTGGAGTTCCGGTTACTGGAAGACCTGCGTTGAAGTTGGAGATGAACTGCACGCCCATGAAGCATTACGATTCGTTTGATGTGAGTTTCCACTTTCCAGATATCCCTATTGACTATTGAACTTTCAGTGTTTCCGCCTGAAAGTGTGCGACATGAGTGTCCAACTCGACGAGCTTCTCCTCTGGAAGATTGTCCAAATGGCCCAGTCCTCGGATGCTGCCTCTTCTGTCCAACAGCGATCTCTGAACCTGCCACCGAACACGGAACTGGAAAGACACGACCCACTGAGAACGCGGCGCTGGTACTTTGGAACGTTGGATTTGGAAATGGGACATGTTGGGTTGAGTGGTGAGTCTTTTCATGAAAAGTGTTTTTGAATGTGTGCGTATTGCAGTTGTGACCGTCTCAAAGTCGGGTCTTCCTCGAGATCTTCGTCTTCTGAAGCAGCAGTTCAATGTGAAGCTGATCTCCTTTGAGAACGCCTCTGTCGCCCTGCCGCCCTTCCGTCAGTACCACTACTTCGAGACGTCTTCCTTCCTTCTGGAGTCCCTCCAGAAGTTCTACATGGCGGAGCTTCAGAAGCAGACGCTCAGCATCATCGTCACCCTCGACGCCTTCGGAAACCCGCTCGGACTCGTCACGGATCTCAAGGACTCGTTCCAAGGACTGTTCATCGAGGGAGACGTTCAGAGATTCGTCGCCGGGCTCGGATACGGTCTCTCGAACAGTGTCTCGAAGGTGGCGTCGTCGATGGCTTCTGGAGTCGGAGCACTCACTTTCGATCAAGACCACGAGCTCAAGAGACGGCACAACATGATCAGATCACACTCCTCCTCGTCGACCCCACTGACTCATTTGTATTCTGGAGTCAAGGGACTGGGAGTTGGAGTGCTCGGCGGAGCAACTGCCGTCTTCACGAACATGGCTTCCGAGAGTCGAAAGAGCGGACTGATGAAGGGAATGGTGTGGGGAATGGCGACGGGAGTAGTGGATACTGTCACGAAACCAGTCCAGGGAGTCTTTGATTTCGTCGAGGGAACCGCTTCGGCGATGAAGGAACTGGCGATGCCGGCGACTGGAGTCAGGAGAGCAACTGCTCAGAAGTGAGTCTCTATCGATATCTTATCATTCTTATCAATGACATTTCCAGCCGAGTCCGTCTCCCGCGTCTCTGCCGAAACCTCTACCACCTGCTGCCCGCCTACAATGCCAACTTGGCTCAAGCTCAAATCGAGCTGCTCCGAATCAATGGTCACTCCTCCCGAGAGCAACTTCTCGACGTGGAGACATGTCTGGAGCATATCGAAGCCAATTGTGTCATTCGACACTACGCCTTGATCTCCACGAAGCAATTGTACGTGTGTGAGCAGACGAACGGCGAGAGTTCCAGTGTCAAGAAGCGCATCGCCTACAAGTTCCTGAAAAACGCAGTGCCGCGGCCGCCGTTGGAAAATCAGATTTCTAGTGTTGGTGAGTGAAGGATCCTTCCAGAGCTCCAGAATAATCACTGATCCTTCCAGAAGTAAGTCTCGACATCGAGGACGCCCGTCTCCGTAACTTCCACGTCTGGTGCAGTCGATTCGAAGTGTCCCGCCGACTAGCCGACAAGCTTCTTCGCGCCAAACAACTCTACGATCACAACAAACGAACGCTCAACGACGTGGCGTGGACAAAGTCGTTGTTCGACTCGGAGCGAGTCGCTGATTAGATTAATATCAATTTATCACCTCTATCATTTATCACTTTTACTCCTCTTACCGGTTCTTTCGCTTATGGGCTAGTCGTTTTCCATAGGAGCTGATGAGCTTTCCAGTGTGCAATCCATCCATTTCTTACCCAGTTTCTTCCTCTTCTCTTAGCGCTTTACATTCTTCTTTCTCTACCTTATTCTGATCCGGTAACCCACTGTGATAACGACCTTATACTTGGTTTCAGTTACTTTTTGGTTTTTCATTTGTTGTTGCTGGGAAAAATAATTCAAATTCGCTTTCAAACCACCCCGTTTTCGTGTAATTTTGAACATAAATTTCAGTTACTTATTTATTTATTTTAAATGTTCTTATCAATGAGGTCTTGATTCCTTTGCTTATCACTGTTATCAGTCTAGAATCATCTCGAATCCTTCGGACCTTCAGATGCTATCAGCAGCGCCACCGAAGCATCGTTGGGGATTCCGAGTGTTCGTCGCGTCGTGTGTCTTCACGACAGTCACCATTTGTAAGTATTCTGATGACGTGGCGTATTCTGAATCCCTTCCATTCCAGTCGCAGTGCTCTGGGACGAACGACGTCAGGCGGAGCGGCGACAAGAAGGCGTCAAGTATCGATTGAATGCCATCCAGCAGCACACGAACATGGAGGAATACGAGCTGCAGAAGAAGCGATACGACGAGTACAAGGCGGCCAATTCGTAGATTTTATGGAGAATTTTGAAAATTAGTTAGATTTCTGCGTTTTTTGTTATTGATTGATTTTTTTATTATCCATCTTTTTCAACAGCGGGTCTCATTCATATAAAAAAATTAAATTTTACAAAAATTGAAAATTTTCATTGTTTTTCACTTCAATTTGCGAATGGTTTCTTGCCATTTTCTTTACCTTTGACTGCCTTTTTTTCCATTCAAGTCCTAAATGTTATCTTTTTCAGAATGCAATCAGTTCTCAACTTGGGTAGAACTGCTCCATCTTGCGTGTTGCTCCGCTCGGCGAGCACGAGCCTTCAGGGCAAGGGACCACTGAAAACCAACTGGAAAGAGGACGTCGTCTACCTCTACCAGTTCCCCCGACCAGCCAACCGACAGCCGAATCTGTCGCCGTTTTGTCTGAAACTCGAGACGTTCCTCCGAGCGAACCGCATCAAGCACGAGGTCATCGGCACGTGGCTCACCGCCCGTCAGTCGCCACGTGGACTTCTTCCGTTCGTCGAGCTGAACGGACAGCAGATTGCCGATTCGCAAGTGATTGTGTGGAAGTTGCAGAAGCATTTCGATCTGGATGACAAGTTGGACGGAGCGGACAGAGGAACCGCACGGGCTGTTGAGAGAATGGCCGATTTGTCGATGAATTAGTGAGTCTATTCTGAACAAGACAGTCATCTGCATAGCCACATAC
>LR538954.1:121833-141612 GCA_900536315.3 Caenorhabditis becei | reverse complement strand
TTTCGGGTTGAAAATGGTCAGAAGAACTGGGAAAAAAGCTCCAGAATCCAGAATCCAGAAGTAAAAAGGGATTCTGAAGAATTTGCTAGGATTCTGAAGATAAAGGCTTCTGGGGGTCCCTGTTTCATAGTGATGTTATCATTCAACACTCTAGCTAAAGCGAATCTATCAACTTTGTTCTGAGTGTAGATTTAGCGAACAAAGAAAAATGAGAAAAGCTTCAAAAATGCCGTCCGAATTCAGAATCCCTAACATCATCCAAAAATTTAAAAATTTCCCAAAAAAATGTTCTGTTTCAGGAATAGCTGATTTTCCTTACTCGATACTTCTACTTGTTCATTCACAAAAATAAGATTTCACTTCAGAATCCTCCAGATTCCCTCACGTCTTCTAAAGACACAAAAGCTTGAAAACCCGCAGAACTCACTGTTTCAAATGTGTTTTTTTCGACGGGAATTCAAAAAAAAATCACTCGAATTCGTCTAGGAAAAACACTCACTCTTTTCAAAATTTCCAGTTGCATTTCATTGGGTAACAGCTCGAAATCGAACATCTCTTCTTCTTCTTTCCAGCTTGTTCTTCAAACTTTCTTCAGAATCCTTCTTATCTCTTCTCTCCAACTGATCACATTATAACCCTCTCCCCCCCAAGGGGGCGTGGCCTCGAAGTATCGCATGCTTTGAGTTCAAACGCTCAGAAAATCTCGAGTGATAAGAGGAGAAATCAGTGATTGTGGCAGACTTTTCAACTAGTCAGATGGGCCAGAAAAACATGTTTTATGGGTGTTTTATGGGCTGAAAATAGGGGAGGAGTGGGTTATTTTCAGATGGGGACGGGGGGCCATGATGAATGGGAGGGGGTGACGTGGCAAAGTGATAAGGTGATAAGAAATAGGCGGAAATCATGGGAAATCACTAAAAAAATGCAATATTTCAGGAAAAATGGCAAAAAACAGCTAATTTTCAGAAAAAAAGGAAAACTTCAAAAAATGTTCACTGTTCTCAGAGAAAGATACATTAGGAACAGTGACTTGGGAAAGTGATGGGAAACAAATTTCTATAAATGAAAATATGCGAACATTACTGAAAACCACCCAAAATCCCAAATTTTCAACAAAAAAATCACCAAAAATACCAGATTTTCACAAAAATTTCCCAAAATCTCACAAAAAGCGGGAAATTTTTCACAGTTTTTGTAACAAATTATTATCTGATCAGGAGAAAAGTGTTTGATTCCAATGGATTATACGTTTTTAACGAAAAAAAAAACAGTCTAAAATTCATTTTCTGTGGGAATTTTGAAAAACTTCGAACTTTTTGAACTTTTTCTCAAACGTTCATTTTTTTTTTTGATTTTTTCCAGTTTCCCAAAATCTTTTTACTTTCAACTCGTCAATTTCCATCAGTTCCATAAAAATTTAACTTTTTTTCCTCTTTTCTACACTTCAAATCCTAAAAGCCGCTGCCCACCGCCTCATTTCCCCCGTGCCGCCGCAACTTCCTCTCAAAGTGGGCGGAGCCTCTGCGCACAGAAAGCATGCCGGCGGGCGGAACCCGCGAGGTGTCGGCTGCGGCGCTAAATGACCTCAAAGGCAGGCGCGTCGGCTAGTTGGCGATGACGATCACAAATCCGTGTTTCTGACAAGAGATTGACGATAGAAAACCGGCTGAGCCAACTGAAAAACACCAAGTTTTGAAAACCCACATCAGAATTCGAAATTTTTGACAATTCTCCAAATTTCCTTTTCTTTTCACACCCGGAAACAGGAACTTGTCTCCAGAAGCCTGTCTGGTCGTGTGTGAGAAGAGTACGGAGTGAGTCAGTATCTCGTATTCTTTTGTACGGAAGGCAAAACGAATATAAAGGTGCGGTGTGTGTGTGTGTGTGACGTCAGCTGGATAGTTTCTGGGGCGGGCAAGGAGAGCAAACAAACAGAGGGAAAAGTATCTGGTGGACTGACCATTCCATGTTTCCCCGTTTCATCTGATGTGTTCTGGCTTCTGAATCGTGACTTTTTACCATCTGATTCCTCTAGTGACTCAACAATAATAACAAACTGATCAAAACGGCCAATTCACTGATAAGATGATAAGGAGAAATAACAGCTGGGTTGTTTTTCATAGGAATTTTATGTTTGAGTTGTGTTTTTTGGTTTCAAGACGTGAATTATGGTATTCAGTGAACCGAAAACTTCTGAATTCAGAATCCTGATCAAAAATCAGAATGTGCATTAGCCAGATGTTCGAGTTCACTAGAGCGAACTTGCATCACGGGGTTTTTTTCCCGACCCTGTTTGAATTTCCCGCCAAAAATTTTTTACCTAAAATAATTTTTTTAACGGCTGTTTCGGAAGGCCTAATGAATTTCGAAGAAGAAATACGTTCCGAAGGTCCTAATAAATCATTATTCTGGACTTCGGTACTTTTTAGTCCGGTATATCTCGCGCAATTCGACCCGCATTGTCGTTCGCAATAGAGCGCGAATGCTAAAAATGTCGGGAAAAACAGCCCGTGTGCATTTTTCGAAAAAAATGTTTTCTGTTTCAAAATTTTCCTTTTCTCCACTGGAAAAGCTTCAAATTTGCTAAACTCATCTTACTCCCTTTCGATTTTCCATTCCGAATTTCGAAACGGTTCAATTCGCCGAAGAATGTCTCATCTCTCTATGTATTTCTCAACTTTTATCTGTTTACGATCGACGATTTGTTCGCAAAAAGGGAGAAGAAGTGTGTTTGAGAGGAGATGAAGCCGTTTCGAAGGTTACCGTTCACAACATGTTTTGAACCTGACCATTTTTGAAAATTTGACTTTTTAGGGGACTCAAGACTAAATCTATCAAACTTTGAAACCTTTTCCGGTTTCGAAGATTTAGTGAAACAGAAGACATTTTCTTGTTTTAATACATCCAGATAATCAGTCAACAGTAATCCCACTATTTTTCGGCTCCGTGATATTTCGCAGCCAGTCGCTTTGCAGCCAAACGCACTGTATTTTTGCTGTTTTTTCGGGTTTTCTGGGTCGAAAAATATAAAAAGTAAATAAAAAGATAATTTTTTTTTAGAAGTGAAATTCATACTTTTCGACTCAAAAAACCCGAAAATTCAGTGCGTTTGGCTGCGAAACGACCGGAGCGAAATGTCCCGGAGACCTATTTTTCATCTTGTACATCTCATATGGGTCCCAAGACCTATTGAAAAACCATTCAAACTCCCCAATATCTGTTCCACTTGAAACACAAATTGTTCCACTTTTCGGAGCCTACAAGACTACAAACCCATTGCTAATTAGCCCCGAAGTTGTTTCTTCTTTTAGCCTACTAGCTGGTCTTTTGCGTAGATTTCAAAACATTGCGTTGTTTGGTGAATGTTGAAAGTTGAGACAACAATCCGCCCAATTTTCTGAAAAAATGTTCCGTTTCACAACTTGCTGAAGTTTTTCAAGAAACAATGGCAATCAATTTTTTAGTTTTTCTCTTTTTTCTCGAGTTCCCAGTTATTTCCCCTCATTGCCAGAAGTCATGAATGCTCCCCTGTCACCTCATAAACTCATATCCTTCCTGGTCCCTCCTTCCAACTTTTCTTTCAGTTTCACAAGATTTCCAAGAAATCAAGTGCAATAGGTTCTGTAATCGAACGGAAGCGAAACCCCCGCTAACTTATAATCCTATTACCACAGCTAGCTTAATCCCAGTTGGTCAACCCTCCTCTCTTCTGTCTATTTCAAATTCGAAATTTCAACTTTCCGTTTCACAAAGTACTTATTGTCGGAGAGTTGGAACGCAAAACATTACCTAAAACATAAAAAATGATCTTCACTAAACATCTAATTTCAAATTTGTTCCCGTTCAATCTAGGCTATAAGACAAGGCTTGTTTCATGTTTGGACGATAATTCAACTACCAAGACTGTTTCACAAGGGGAAGTACATGACCTCGCGGATTAGGAAAAATCCGAAAAAATACAAATGGTATACAGAAAAATGAGCTGGATTCAATGGTGCCCTCAGAATTTGCCGGTTAGCAAAGCTGATTTTTTAAAACGATTTTTCAAAGTTGAATTTTTTCGATAATTGGGAGATTATTTGGCGACTGCCTACAATGAGTCGGCTGGAAGCTTGTGCCACTCGGCAAATGTTGAAGGCGCCAATGAATCTAGCGCATTTTTCTGTACATTGTTAGTATTTTTTCAGATTTTTCCAAATCTGCGAGGTCATGTACTTCCCTCGTCATAGCCCGATCTCTAACTTCAAACTGCTTATGTTTCAAAAATAACTTTTTCTTCATAACATAAGAGCATTTTCAATGTGTAACGTTCTGGACAAACTATTTTGCTCTTCGAAATCTCGCAAAACAAGTTCCGGTTTCGAATTCAACTTTTCTGCTATTAATAGAAACATAATTCACTAAATTGTTTAACATTTTCTCTGTTTCTCAAATCGTATACCTCCAGGACCTATTCCCAAAGTTCCAATGGTCTATGGGCCCACAAAAGTACATTCCCTTCTCCAAATATCCTCCTCAAAAACGCATCCAACTGGAAACGATGCTTCTCCATAATGACTGTGCCCTTCTCCCGTTCGTCCATCCTGCCATCTCTCCCCCATCTAAAACCGGTCCTGTTGCCTCTTCCACTTGTTTTCATTCCTGTCCATTGGCACCTCTCCCCGTCTCTTCAGGTCAATTAAACCATCACTTGTTGTGTTTTTCCCAACTCAAATCCCATCGGTTTCTGACCTTTCCTCCGAGAAAAAAGGAAAAAGAGAAAGAATTCGAAATATTCGATCGGCGAGAAGATATATGTTGTGAGAGAGCGTGTGTCGGTCGGTTCTTCTTCCCATCAGCTGTCCGAGGACACTTTTGTTCCGAGGAATACGCGATTTCCAACAGAAATTCGATATTTTCGCATGTATCTCCGGGAGTTTTCATGTTTCTCAGACTTCTCTGTTTCAGAAGACGTTCAGATTCTGAATCTTTTCAACGGTTAACAGTTCTCTCCATTTCGAACTTTTCGCTACTTTTTCATATTTCCCAAATGTTTTTTCTTCCAAAATCCTGCAATTTTGAATTTTTTTCCTGCTTCATCGTCAGCAGTTATAGAGTGATTTCTCTCAAATATAATGTGACACCAGTTCAATGAATTTTCATATTTCTCAAATTCTCAGTTTCAAAAATCTTTGATAATTGGGATTTTTCTATTTTTCCAGTGGACCGTTTATTGCTTCAATTTACTAATTTGTAACTGGAAAATTTCGACAGAAAATTCATTTCGAAACAGTTTTTTTTTGTGATTTTTCAAGAAATTTCTAATTTTTTTTTGTCATTTTTTCCCAGTATCACAGTTGTTAGATATCGGTTGATTTCATTGGGTTTCTAATATTTGTGCATGTTCTTTTTTCCGGTTCCAGAAGACGTTGATCATCTGAAAACTTCCATCTGTTCCGATTGCTCAATCTTGTTAGTTTCTAGTACATTCTCTAGCCTTTTCCCGATTTCTTTGGCATTTTTCAACAGCTTTTTCGCAAAACCATCCGATTTTCAATTGAGAAATAAATGTTACTGAAATCCCAACCACATTTCCACTTTGATACCCATTTCGAAACAGTAACACTTTCCCAATTCCTCCCTTCTCTGTCTATTCCTCTTTTACGATTCTTTGTGTATTTCCGCTTGTCCTCGGTACATTTGTGTGACAACATTCAACATGCAATTCATGCAGATGAACTTTCCGTGATTTCCCGTTTCAACCAGGAAATATCTGGAGTTGAGGAGTTCGGGTTTCAATTAGTACTGGCTGGCTGGCTTTCCTCATATAGTCCTTCTATTTCCTCTCCTTCTGCTCAAAATAACTTTTCCAGTTTCATCAATTCTAAATCTGTTTCGAAATCCAAAACAGTTTCAATATGTCGTTGGATGTACTTCTTCTGACGGGTAGAATTTTCCCCCTTTTTCCTCAATTTCACCACAAACCCATAAGTTTTCGAGAATCACTATGAACTGCTAGACACAAACCTGGTTAACCCACAGAAATGCTCATCTTCGAATGTGTGCTCATTTTTTTCTGTTTTACTCAGTTCATATTTTTGTTCATTTTTTCAGTCGAATGATTTTAGAGCCGTTATTCCATCAAAAATTACTTCAGTTTCAGCTATCCCTTATTCACAAGAACAAGACACAAATCACGGTTCTCTTAGCTTTCCTTCTTGAATTTTGCCAAGCAACGAAATCAAAATTCTAAACTTTTCCCTCCCCTTTGGTACAACCCTGACCCAGCCACACCAACTGGCACAATTTCCTTGTTCCAATCCGAAAAAATTCCAAAAACTTATCAGTTTCATCATTTCCATATCTGTTTCCAAATCCAAGGCAGTTCTGATTCGTCATCTTCTTCTTCTTCAGTTCTCTTCCACTCCCCAAAACACCATCTCCCCCTTCTCCATACCGCCCGTTCGGCTGTAATTCCCCCCAACTTCACACTCATTTCGAATTCGTCCCCTTCATGTCAACTTTCCCATCCCATTCGCTTCCAGTTCCTTCCCACTTCTTCAAAATGCCATAAAAACTACAAAGAAATGTTCCTAGCAACTACAAAAACTACAAAACGTCCCCGTCTCATCAAATATTCTTTTTGCACAATCCTCTCCGTGTCTGAATAATTCAAAAAGAGAACAGAAGGAAAAGGGTCAAATATCAGGAGGGATTGTAAACATCTGGTCAAAAGGGGGAATTGGTTAGAATTAGGGATTGGGTACTGAACAATAGAGTAAGGAAGGGTTCAGAATCTTTGGAAGCCGCATTCTGAATCCAGGAAACAGCCTTCTGAAGTTAGAGAAGCTTCAGAAGCGGCAGGGAGGTCTTCAGAAGAGGGTCCCCGATTCAGAAGACAAATGAACTTCTGAAGGCAGAGCGCTGAATCCAGAAACTCATGAGTTATCATCTTAATCCAGGGCAGAGCCTTCTGAAGATTCTGAAAGCTTCTGAATCCAGGACTGAAGACGTTGTGTGAGTTCAGAAGCCTCCAGAATCCAGGCTAGTTCTTTCTGGAAGCGTCAGAAGCTCCAGAAGTCTTCAGAATCCCTGAAGAATTCTGAATCCTGGAATGCAAGCACTGAAGAAGCTTTACCACATCGGAAGCTGACAAGAGACCCAGAAACCTCCAGAATCCAGGCTAGTTCCTCTGGAAGACGTCACAAGCCTTCAATCGCCCTCCAGAATCCCATCAATCCCATTCCTCATCCAATTAACACTCCCTTCTCTCTCTATTCCTCTTCTCTCTCTCTCTCTCTTCATGTTGTGTAATCCAATTCATTGGTCACTATTTTCCGGTCATCCGCCCGTCTCTTCCCTCCCGACAAAACCCTTCAAATATGAAGAGCCCTTTCCTCTTCTTCTCAAAAAAAAAGACAGGGGAATACTTTGCATACATGTTTCCTTGACCTTCCGTTTCTGTCTGCGTCTCTTGTGTCTCGTCGTCTAAAGGGGGGGGGGGCAAGAATAACTCATCTTCAATGCATTCGGTCGCTCTTCCTTTTGTCTTTTTCTCTCTTTTCTATGACCACAAAAGCCCCTTTCTTCTCCCTCCTCCGTCCTTCTGAAGGAAGGCTAGTTAGCAGATTTTAATGGAAGATCAAGTTGAGAAGTGTGTGTGTGTGCGTGAATGGAGAAGAAGCTTAATCTACTTTTAGGGTTTCTGGCTAGGTTCAAAGAAAAAAAAATCCAGTTTCTGTAGAAAAGTTTGACCTAGAGAAACTAATAAGTTCGTTGTGACTCGAGTACAAGATCTTTACTGTTTCTTTGAAGTAATTTGACCTAGACTAAATAGAAAACACTACTAGATGGATGGATATGAAGTCGATTGAAAACAATAACTTCAAATTTTTAAATTTTCTAGAAATTCCTCAGATCGATCGTTCAACTCATACTGTTTCTTGAATCTTGTCCATTTTTCTCATACTTTCCTGAAACAGTGATGAACATCTTCCAAAATCTTACCGTTTCAGTCTGTCTTCAAGTTACACCGCCATAATTCATTTTTACTGGTCCCATTCATTCAGGCGATTTCTGATATCATTATCTCTTCTTATATTTTATCCCATGATTTGAGCCAACAAAAGCCCAAGAAGATTCTAGTTCAACTGATTACCAGAAAGACATGTCCCTGTTTCATAGTTCTAGTAAACTCTTGGTGAAACTGTATTTCTAATTCGGTAATATTTTTTTCAATTTCCACTTTTCCTCAGTTTCACCAGAAACCCATAAGCTTCTGAGAAGCACTATGAACTGCTAGATGCAAACCTGATGTGCTTACCCAATTCCTCATTTCATTTGATCTTCCAATGTGTGCTCATTTTTTTTTTCTGTTTCACTAAATTCATATCCTTGGTCATTTTTTTTAGTCGAATGATTCAATGGATGTGATTTTATCAAAAATTACTTCAGTTTCAACTATCCCTTATTCATAACAACACACAAATCATGGTTCTTTCCTTTTGAAACTTTGCCAAGCAACCAAACCAAAATTCTGAACTTTTCCCTTCTCTTTTTGTTTTTTTTTTCAACTTGGTACAACCCTGGCCCACCCACACCAACTGTCACAATTGCCTTGTTCAAATCCAGAAAAATACCAAAAACTTTTCAGTTTCATCAGTTCCATATCCGTTTTCAAATCCAAGACATTTCCGATACATCATCTTCCTCATTTCTCTTCCACTCCCCAAAACACCATCTCCTCCTTCTCCATACCGCCCGTTCGGCTGTAATTCCCCTCAACTTCACACTCTTTTCGAATTCGTCCCCATCATGTCAACTTTTACTTTCCCATCCCATTCGCTTCCAGTTCCTTCCACTTCTTCAAAATGTCAGAAAAACTACAAGAAAACTACCGAAAAACTACCTGAAATCCATTGAAAGCATTCAAAAGAGAGACTCCAGAATACAGGAAATAGTTCTTTCTGAAGAAGAAGATACCTAGTGCGGATTTCAAATCAAATTTTCGCAAAATTGAAAGAAAATTGAAATACCTGCTGAAACCGAAATATTTTTTTCAAAATTTGAAAGTTTGAAAAATCGACCAGCAAAAATTAGAAAATTTTTCGGTTTCACAACTTTCTTGAAACCGACAAAAGTTTATGTCCATGTTCTGAAGTGCTCGTCTATTTTCACCCATCTTACAGGAACTTTCAATGTCTTCAGGCAATGGTAAACTCTGAAACTCCAAAATTTGATAATTCAATTGCTCTTCTAAAATTCCTCTCTTTCTCACTGTTTCACTCCTTTCCCATTATCTCATTTGAAAATTTGCTTAACTATTCCATCGAACTCTTCGGATTCCTTCTTCAATACTCTCATCTCCTCTCCATCCCGTTTTCCAAAAAAAACCAAACCAAAAAACTTCTCCTGGCAACCGTTTCCGAGTCTTTCCCCCTTTTGCATCCAGTCACATGCTCCTCCCGTCACTTTCTTTTCCCTTTCTTTTCGGGACACAAAATGATGTTGTTCTTGTGTTTTGCTGACTCTTCTCTCGATTTGGAGGCTCAAGAAGGACTACTGTAGCTGTTTCTGACATCATGGGAATCACTGTTTCTAAGGAAACAGATAGTGGGAACAATGTTATGCTATAGTAATGGAATTACTGAATCCATCACATTTTCCATGACTTTTTCAAAAATCACCCATTCTGTCAGTGACATTGCCTCTTCGGGTGTGACTGTACTAACTTCTCTGCGTGCGTCGAGTGGTTATGCAAATTCATTTCATATTTGATCTGTTTCGCTCGATTCGTTGATTCTTTCGCCCATCCTGAACTGTTTCTGGTTCTGTTTTTCCAAAATGGAGGTGTCCGGTTTTAGGGAGGGGGGGAGGGGTCTGGGCTTCAAGGCCTAGGTTGTCAGGCTTCAAACCTTCAGGCCCAGGCTTTCCGTTTTCCGTATCTGGGTCCTAGAAGTCCATGCTTTCGGGCCAGGGGCAGTCTAGATCGATTTCTATGCCTCCTGTCTCCCAGAAGCTTCCGGGCTTCTAGGCCCTAGCATTTATTCTTTTCAGCCCTATCGCCCAGCTTCTAGCCCCCCCCTCTCAAAAAACGCCTCTCAATTCGGTGTCATCTTCATCTCATCTCGTCCATCATCTCCTTTTTCTTCTCCTTTTCCCCCATCTGTATCTCGTCATCATATTACGAGATCCAATTAATTTCCTGTCCTGTCGTTTCTTTTTCTCTCGAGAATTGATGTACCTGGAACTAGGTGTGTGTACATTCCTACTCCATTTCGTCATTTTGTTCGGCTGGGGAACCACCGGAAATTGGGAAATTGGGAAGATTTGTGAGAACAGAATTGTTTCACGAGTTGTTTGAGTTTTTATACGATTTTAGTGGAACAGTAAGTATTTTAAACCGATATGAATACAATTTTATCGAAAATGTTCGAAAATGTTCCCAGGTTTTCCAAAAATTTCAAAGTTCAAAATTGGAAAATTTTTTTCCGTTTCGAAATTTCTATTTTCCGCTCTCATTTCTCTAAGGTTCCAATCAGACAGGGCAAGCTACCGATTGCCATTATGAAATGTCTCGAGAATACCAACATTTTCCGAAACAGACAAAACCGAAATTTTCCTTGAAAAATTTCACAAAGTCAAACAAGACCATTTTTATTCATTACTGTTTTATTTATTCATTACGATTTTAGTAAAACAGTATATGTTCATTACAACTGTTCAAAAATCTTCCCAAATTTACCAAAAAGTTCAAATTTTTGAATTCGAAAATTTTTCCGTTTTGAAATTTCTATTTCCCGCTGTCATTTTTTAACTTTCAGTTTTGCTCGTGTTGAAATGATGAAGTGTCTCCAGAATTCCAACATTTTCCGAAACTTAAAAAACCCCAACTATTCCTTCAAAATTCCACAAAGTCAAACACGAAAATTTCTATCCATTACTGTTCCAAAACTTTCTTGAATTCTGATGAGACCCCAATGAAACAGTTTTTCCTTGAAAGATAGGCCAGGAGTAGAAGTGTGTTTAATATATTTTTTATCAGTATATCAAATCTCTGAAACTGTTCATTTTTGGGGCCACTGATATGAGATCGCTATACGATGAACCAATATGATCATTGAATTTTTTATAAATTATCAAGACTATACTTGCGGATTTTGAAACAGTAAAAGTTGAAAAATTTCACAGATTTACAGCAAAAAAACCAAATATTTTTCGGTTTCCAAATTTCCAGAAAAAGTGCACATATTGAAAAATTATCAGTTTGGAATATGCAAGACAAGCAGATTATTTGAAAAATTCCAGAAACTATTATTATCGTTGCAACTCAAAAGTTCATCGGGTAGATTTACGGAGTTGCGGGTCTCGCCACGCGCGAAAGCAAAACGTGCTGCGCCTTTAAAGTACGGTAGTTGCGCAATTTGTCTTTTTCCACTATTTTTCCTCATTTTCCTCGGGTTTTCAACCGATTTTCGCATTTTTTGCACAAAAAATACTGTTTTTGTGCTTTTTTTTATGTAAAAATAGCGAAAATCGGTTGAAAAACCGAGGAAAAAAAATTGAAAAACCGAGGAAAATTTTCCTCGGTTTTTCAACCGATTTTCGCTATTTTTACATAAAAAAAAAGCACAAAAACAGTATTTTTTGTGCAAAAAATGCGAAAATCGGTTGAAAACCCGAGGAAAATGAGGAAAAATAGTGGAAAAAGACAAATTGCGCAACTACCGTACTTTAAAGGCGCAGCACGTTTTGCTTTCGCGCGTGGCGAGACCCGCAACTCCGTAAATCTACCCGATGAACTTTTGAGTTGCAACGATAATAGAAATTCATTTTTCCTGTTGAAAACTCACATAATTGTCATGTTACTGTTCCAAAAGCTCCTCAAGTTCAAACAAGGCTTCATTGAACCGGTAAATCTTTCCTCCTTCTCCGTCCATGTCTCATTGTCATTCCCCTTTCCTTTCCCCTTCCCGTCCGTTTTCCTTTCTCTTTTCCGATTTGTTACCAAAAACAAACACGAATCGGCCGGTCGTGACCCCCCTTCCCGAACCGTTCTGTACGTTTACCCGTTGACCCCACAAGTGCATTTCTCTCTCTCTCTCTCTTATCCCTTATCAGTACATTCCAGGAAGCTCCGCCCCCTTTTTCCATGGCTCACGGAGGATAGAACAAGTGAACAAACCCCGCAGATTTTCTTCGGTGAGTTACGAGTTTTTTCGAGAAGAGAGGGATTATGGTGTTTTTGTTCTTCCCATTGTCAATATTTCATATTTTCACTTCACTGTGCTTCTCGTTCTAGTTAACATTTTCCAAGTCCATTTTTATCATTGCATTTCAAATTGGCGGGCACGATATCTCGCAGCGAAAACTACAGTAAGACTTTTCAATGTTTTCGGGCTGTTTTCGTGTAAATTGCTGTCAAAAAATGCGAAAGATGCACGTCTTCCTGTAGTTTTCGCTGCGAGATATCGTGCGCGCCAATTTGAAATTTTGAATGAGAGCGGCTGTTTTCAGATTCGATGATAATACTCTGATTATTGAATTCTCAATAGAGCGCACTTGATAAACTTTGGAAACCGTAAAAAAGTTAGAAGAATCAGTAAAAGTACTCTATTGAGAAAATGTCCCGAAAATAATTTCTGTTTCGCATTCTCAATAGAGCGCACTTGGTCAGAAAAGATTTTGTTTTCAAAGCCGTCCGAGAATTCTTCGAGTTTCCAAGTCCTCAACAGAGCGCATTTTCTAAACATTCCCAACCCCGGAAAAGTAACAGTTGCGCTCTATTCAGAGGTATCCGCAGTTCTTGGCCAAGGGCACTAGAAAAGTGCGCTCTAGTGCAAATCCTGTTCAATTCTCAATAGGGCACATTTTCCAATACCATTTTTTTCAGTTTCTGAATTTCTAGACTTTCAAGAGCTATCCATCAGATTACTGAAATAAGGAAAACCGTTGACAAAGAAATTTTTATCAGATTCTCGATAGAGCGCACATGCCAACTATGAAGCTTCTCTAACTAGAACCAACTACTTCTCACCCAATTCCAAGTTCTCATTAAAGCGCACTTCCCTTCCTGTACACCCCTTTCCCCTTTCCCCAATTCCCCAACCCGTTCGGCAAATCGAATATTCCTGCTCTTCCCGCTCTTCTTCTCATGTCGCGGCGGCGCCTCCAAATTGTGTTATTCTGTTGCAGCCTCTCTCCTTTTCGTCGCCCATTTTCTCCTTCAAAAACAACTTTTTCGATGGGTGCTCTTCTTCTCTTTTCGGCACATGGCCTGCGCAAACAGAACGATTTGTGCCCAAAGAGAGGGCCTCTTTTTTGATGGATTGGATTGGAAGAAGAGGCTGTAGTTTGTAGTTTGGATAGATTAGGTGTGGGAAGATCCCATGGGAGGCTAAATTTGTTCGAGGTGTATGTTTTGAAGTTGAGAAGAAATAGAACTATACAGTTTCTAGGTCATTTTCAATTGAGCTTATCTATGACAGTCAGTTCGAACGATTTACTGTTTCCAAAAATGGTATAAGCTATTCATGTTGTCTTTGGAACAGTAACTCAACATTTGTCATCTGATGCTCAAAAAGTGTGAAATCTACTGAAAATTGTGAAAAGCTCCCTCTACATTTTGCTATTCAAACACTTGATCAAAGTTGTCTGTTTCACAACATGCTGAAATTTGTTTGATTTCCCAAGGAACGTAGTTCTTGTGCAGACCTATAATCAGAGCATTTCATGCTCAACAATCAGTAGCGTAAACGAACCTTTCTGAAATCTCAATTTGATATGCTCTTTTTGAAACCGGTTATTTTTTTCTGGAAAACAGGTGCCTATTTCTTTGGTTTTAGACTATACCTTGGTTCTAAATGAAGTTTTCGAGCACAGCTTCGAATAGCAATAAAAAAAACTTCTGAAGTAACATCGAATGTTCAAAGTAAATCGATTCGTATAGAATTTTCTCATCGAAAATCTGATTCTTAATCTTCTCAAGCCAAACTTCTGAAACAGCATTCTCTCTAATTAGTCCCCTTTCCCATCCCTTTTTTCTATCTTTTCCCTTCTTTTCGCCTAAATCTCTAATCTCTCTTCATCCCGTTCCAAAGCTGAAAAACCGCCCGTTTTCTCTCGGTATTATCCACTAATTGACCTGATTATTCGATGCACAAACCATGATGAGAGTACTGTTTCCAAAAATGCTGATAGTTGTTCATGTCGTCTTTGGAACAGTTCGACATTCTTGTCCTTGGATATTCAAAAAGTGTGAGATCTTCTGAAAATCTTGAAAAGTTCCCATTTAGCCATATTTTTTGCTATTCCAACTTTCCCAGAGTTGTCTGTTTCACAACATGCTCAAGTTTTTGATTTCCCAAAGTACGTAGTTGGGTGGTACTCTTGTGTATCTTTTTAGGCTGGTAATCAGAGAATTTCATAAGGTACAGTCTACACGTTGAACGAACCTTTCTGAAATCTCAATTTGACATTCTCTTCTTGAAACCAGCACCTTTTTCTGGAAAACAGGTGCCAAATTTCGAATTAACGCCTCTTTCGTCGGGTTATGGACTATAGCTTGGCTCAAAAAGAAGATATTGAGCAAAACTTCGAATAGCGAATTGAATAAGAACCCTGAAGTCTCATCGAAAATCTGATTCTTAATCTTTTCAAGCCAAACTTCTGAAACAGCATTCTCTCCCTCTAATTAGTCCCTTTCCCATCCCTTTTTGCTATCTTTTCCCTTCTTTTCGCCTGAATCTCTAATCTCTCTTCATCCCGTTCCAAAGCTGAAAAACCCCGTCTTCTCTCGGTATTATCCACCCCGGATAAGCACGCCGGAAAAGAGGGTGGGAATCTGTTCGAAATCCCCCCTTCTTCCCCATCTCCAATGACTCAATGTTCTTCTTTTTCTCTGATGTTTCATTTTACACCTGGCGTCCAGGTGTACCTAATTCGATTTGACGATTGAAAAAAAAAGAGATTTTGTTTTGGAAAAAAGAGAAAAAGTGACGAATGGAAAGGAAATAGAGGATCAAAGCCATTGCCAACTAGACAAAGCTTTTGGTCAATTTTTTGGCTGATAAGCTTCAAAATCCCTGAAAAATATTGATACTTTTCCTGTTTCTAGAAGTTTCCGAATAAAAATTTCAAATCCATCCTCATTTATGCTGAATGAATTTATTTTTACCATTTCAAACACACTTTTTAACCAATTTTGAAGTTTTCGAGAAGTTTTGATCTTCAAAGAATGAACATTTTCAAAAAACAAAGAAAAATTGATTTCGTTGATTTCCAAAATTTCAAATTAGCGCGCGCGATATCTCGCAGCGAAAACTACAGTAAAATTGGCATTTTTCACTGATTTTCGGCAATTTTGCAGCTTTTCTGATAGTTTTTGAATGAATTTTTGTTCGGAAACATGAAAAACCGAATAATTTATTTGAAAACAGTCGAAAATCACTGAAGAATTCAAATTAAAAAAAAATGCTTTTGGGCTGTTTTGAGTAAATTTTTGTCAAAAAATGCGAAAAATGCAAGAGTTCATTCAAAAATAGTTAGAATTGAGATTTGGAAAAAAATCCAAAATTTGAAAATCTCATTTTTTTTTTCTTTTTTTCCAAAATTCCGAATTGAAGTTTCCCATGTCCTCTTCTGAATCCAGCTCTTTTCCCATAATTATTTCCCACAAACTCCACAAAATCTGATAAAAAGCCTTCCAAAGTTTGTGCACCTGTTTGCCCCATAAAAGACCAAAAGCCGAACAGGAACAACACTTTCCGTCGTTCCCCCGCACCATCATTTTCATAGCTTTTCCATCTCAAAACTGCCAATAAACCGTTCCTTTCCCTCGGAAAAACGCAAAAACGGTCATATCTTTCGCCCGCTTTTCCTCGTGTTTCGTTCCCATTCTCCCACAATTTGCATTCATTTTTCAGAAAATCGACACTAACAAGAGAGACTTATCGATTGATTCGAGAAGACATGTTGGAGATATCACCGTGGGAGACATTGGTCAAGTTGCTCACCGATTCGTTGCTCAATTGTACCGGAGCTCATGAGGATGTGCCGCATTCGAAGACGTTTTTGAGATGTGAGTGATAGTGGGGGAAAAGGAAAGTTGTTGTAGTTCTGAACGTTTCGAAACAGTAGAGAAAAAGTTAAGAATTGTCTATCCAATATGCCGTCGAACTATTTACACCCCGTCAAATCGACTAGATATTCTTGTTGTGAAGCAGTAAAAAAATGAAAATTTTCAAATTCCCGCCTAAATCCCAATCGGCTGATCAACGAGTTTTTTCATTGATACGTAGTGATTAAAAGTGAACATAAGGGATGATTAGACATGAAACAAACTAACAGCTCAAATCACAATTTTGTCTTGATTATCCTGTAAAACAGCAAACATTTCGTAAATTTTGCTGTTTCTCAAGTGTTGTAACTTTTGGCCTATTTGAATTTTCCGCTCCATGGTTTGTTTTTTTTGTCAACATATAAGAGACTTTCAATTTCAAAATTTTTTATTTCTCTGACAACTTTGATGAATTTCCCGGATTTCTGTGTTTCTGCCACAGAATTTTGGAAAAATGTCAGTAACTTAGAAAAATCAGGAGAAAAACCCTTTTCTTATCAAAAGTATGTCTTTCGTTAGAAAATGTATTCTAATCAGACTCTGGAAAACTTCACAGAAACCGACTGAATCAGTTTCTGTGATTGCGAGGAGATAATCGGGGAAAATTTAGTTTCATACAGAAAACGACTCGATCGTTTTCTGTGGTGCTGATAAAAAAGATGAAAAAATAAAAAAAAAACGTGAAAACATTTATTTGCGTGTATACAGAAAGTGACTCCGTCGGTTTCTGTATGGAGGGAAGTTGGGAAAATGGGTAGTTGTTGGTGTTCTCCCGAGCCGCCAATCTGAAATCTAGACACACTCGGGTTCCTCGTGCGCAGTTTTCCTGAAGATGTCAATGCGAACTGTTTGGAAAATCTGTTTTCTGATCTTTTTTTGTGCAAAACTCCCAAGTTTTCACTTTTCACACAATTCCGAAAGTTTGATAAACGACAGAATGCCAATCTTCTGTATTTTCGACAATTCTCAGTGACTTACAGGAGATTCGCGTCAGAAAACGTTGAATGAAAGCAGATTGAACCTCGTTCACGTTCACGTAGAGATGACGTGGAGGCCAAAAATCTTGGAAATTCTCTGATTACTCAAAAAGTTCGGGCTGCCGTGTAAGGATTCAGAAGAGCGTTTTTGGAGAAGTAAGTCATGAGACGCTATTGGGACACTTTTGCCCACAGAATCGTCGGAAGAAAAAAGTGAAAACGTGGAAGTTTAGCACAAAAAAAGATCAGAAAACAGATTTTCCAAACAGTTCGCATTGACATCTTCAGGAAAACTGCGCACGAGGAACCCGAGTGTGTCTAGATTTCAGATTGGCGGCTCGGGAGAACACCAACAACTACCCATTTTCCCAACTTCCCTCCATACAGAAACCGACGGAGTCACTTTCTGTATACACGCAAATAAATGTTTTCACGTTTTTTTTTATTTTTTCATCTTTTTTATCAGCACCACAGAAAACGATCGAGTCGTTTTCTGTATGAAACTAAATTTCCCCCGATTATCTCCTCGCAATCACAGAAACTGATTCAGTCGGTTTCTGTGGTCTTGTGTTTGGAATAAATTCCTTGATTCAGGAGGAACCTTGGATTTATGAAAGATTTTGCACAGGTTTCCCAGGATTCCCCTTTTTAGAAAGAATTCTGTTGTTGGAAAAGTACGGCTCATTTTTCTACCAATTCCCTATTTTTAAAGAGAAAATAAAAAATTTTGAAATTCGAGGTCTCTTATATTATTGTCATCCTTCGGCAAGTCACCTGATGGGTCTCGCCACGAAATAGTACAAGGTTTTTACACTATTTCTAGTTAACAACGGGTGAAATCACATGAATTCAAGCATTTTCCACCGGTAATTCGAGAAAATTGGCATGGTTTTGGTTTTAGTTAGAAATCATTCTCGTGGCGAGACCCACTAGGTAATAGAAAATCCAAAACTCTCCAAAATGTTCCCTAAAGCTACACTGTCACATTCGAGAAAAAGAAAAGTTGGCGGCTGTGTAATAATAATCCCAAAAACCAACCGGAATTCACTAATTCCTGAAACCGCCATTCCTAATCGCCACCTCCAACTCAATTCCTATTTATAATCCGTAAAGTTTACACTAACCTTGGCAGCAAAAAAACTGAAAACCCCCAAACACTCCCTCAACTCAAACTTTCCCTGAAACCGCAATCTTCCAGCCCTCACCACCACCTACATCGCCTCATTGGCAGTGGCGACAGCGGTGACAGTGGGTACAGTATGCCTGGCGATCCTTCACCTCGTCTACATCTCCTTCTACATCACCCATTCCAGCAGAAGACTTCTCATCGTGTTGCTGGCCTGCACGGCACCGGTAAGCTACAGTAACCCGTTCGCTTCGAGACCCATCTCCTTTGCAGCTCGTCTCACTACTTGCCCTAGTCGCCATGTACATGCCCCGTGTGTGGTTCCTGTCCCACCTCCTCTCGTTCCTCTACTTTTCCTTCGCCCTCTGGGTCATCATTTGCCTGCTCCTCCACATTTTCGACGGTCACCACGCCCTCGTCTCCAAGATGATGCAACGTCTTCAGTACGTCGAGATAGCCACTCCACCGTTCTGCTGTCTGTTTCCGTGTCTTCCAAAGGTCCGATTGGAGGGGTAAGTCGAGTTATCACTGATAAGAAATCCTTATCATTCGTTCAGAAAGAAGATCCGCTGGTGTGAGTTGATGGTTCTGCAGGCACCCGTCGTCAGGTTATTCGCCACGTTGATCTCATTGGTTATTTATTTCGAATATCAGGATCAGGGACTAGTGTAAGTTTCAAAGATTCTCAAAAATCATTAAATTTCGTCAAAATTCTTTGGAAATTGGAAAATTTAGACAGTGGAAGTGACAAAAATTTCAAAATTTTTTCAAAAAAAAATTTTTTTGAATTTCCATTTATTTTTTTAGTTATCATAGCAGGATCAGAATTATTTTCAAAAAACCGAAAACTCTTGAAACAAAAAAAAATTTCGTGAAAATCGGATAAAAATCGCTGTTTCGCTGCCAAATTTTGTAAAACTTTCTCATTTTTTCCTCAAAATTTTTTTCCAATTCCCATCTAGTTTTTTTCTAGCTTCAATAGCAACATATTATTGCCGTCCCGCGGCGAGTCACCTGGTGGGTCTCGCCACGAAAATGGTTTTTGGCTGTAATACGGCTTCTGGGCCAAGTTTTTTACTTTTTCTCATGAAAATGGGTGAAATTAAGTAAAAACTACCATTTTCAGCAAATTTCCAGCAGTTTCCACCAGTTTTCAGTACAAAAACATGCAATTTTTGAGTATTTTGCCGCTTTATACCAAAAACACCTTATTTACACTGAAAATCGGTGGAAATTGCTGAAATTTGGTTGTAAATGATTGAATTCACCCAATTTTACCCATTTTCATCAAAAGACGTGTCAAAACCTTGTCCAGAAGCCGTATTACAGCCAGAAACCATTTCCGTGGCGAGACCCACCAGGTGACTCGTCGCGGGACGGCAATAATAGAGATTGTTTTTGAAAAACTCAAAGATTAATATCAAAAACTCTTGAAACAGAAAAAAAACTTTTTTTTTTCGTGAAAAACTTTTTGTAAAAAACTTAGAAATCGTTGTTTTTTTGGCTCTGTTCGGGTTGAGCGGTCCCAACGGGAAATAAAGGTCCCGAAAATGGGGTTCGGTCCCAACCGGAAAAAAAGG